>JADLZK010000570.1:0-120571 GCA_015847255.1 Hyparrhenia diplandra | reverse complement strand
GGACAATTGATCTCCGAAACTCCACCGAGCCGCATGCTTGATCACCTTTTGGATCACCTCGATCCATCCTCCATGATCACCATGCACCAACTCTCCGATGCGACCAATCTCCAATCTAGTCAAACACTTAGCATCGAGAGATTAGTCCTTAGGTGTCACTAATTAGCCAAAACCAAACAAAAGATCTTTAACAACCCTAGCGCCGCCAGTGAAACGATTACCGCGATGCTTCAGTAGCGCCGCGAATGCTGTAGCTTCGCCCATTGCCGCCGCCTCTCTCTCCCTCACGATCTCGGCCCAACGACGTTCATAACAATCTCGGTACCGGAGCCCATGGCTGATCCCGCCGCCTCCGCTTTACGCACTCCGAGCCGCCGACCAACGGCCGTCATCCCTTACTCTCCGGCGGGACTACACGCCGGCGGACTGGGTCGCTTTCAACCGGCCATCGGGATACGGCGAAGAAGCCGCGAATTGCCGCAATCTGCCGCCCGGTTTCGCGGTGGAGAGCGCGTGCTCTCAAACTACACGTTCCACTACGGCGAGCCGGGCCAGGCGTCGTCCATGTGGGCGAAAAGCCGTGAATTTGCCCCCGCCGCCGCTCCATCAGCTGCCGCTCCACTTCAGTTGGCGCCGGGCGACACTTGAGGCTCCGCCACTGCTTCGCCAGCCGTAAGGGGAGATGGAGGCCACACAAGCCACCCGTTGTCAATGTCCCCAACAACGATTGTTCCGTCGCCCAAGATCCGCACGCCGCCGAGATTCACATGGGAGGGCCTCAACCGCTCACCGTGTCGTGGAGATCCAGTGTGTTTGTCCCCCCCCGTCACGGGTGGCGAACTCGTTGTCCACGGCGGGCGGTTGGGGAGCGGTCTTCGCGCCACCGCGAGGGTGACTGGATCGGTCGGCCGTGCCGGCATCGACCGCCGCGAGGGCGCCTCCGCTGCTCACGGCTAACAACGCCATTCTCGGAAGGATTTGTGACCTGGGATGTGGTGTGGCTGGTGCCCATCTCGTTGGAGATGCGGCAAGATTTTGCATGGGAGCTAGACTTGTGGATAGCTACATCAATATTGGGCTGCTTTCTGTTTGAGTCAGCCCACATGCAGCAGATTTCAATGGAGTTTCCCTGGGATCCAAGAGGATTGCAACTGCATGCGTGGCATGAGCAGCATGGCATGAAGGATGCATCGGCGGCCCGGCCACCAAGAGTTAAGCCTATGTGCGCCTCCTCCAATTCATCATCAAGGCCGCAACGCAGGCTCTCTTTTGGACAGGACTCTTTCTCTTCAAGCTGCTGGATGGGTGCCACCTTCGTATTTGCATTGTGTCTTAGGAAAGAATAACAAAACGAGCCGAGATGTAAAAGGCTTGTTTTTAGGTGTTATTGTGTCTAGTGGAGTCATGGTTAGCGTCATCGTTCCGTTGCAGCTCGAGGACGAGCTACATGTCCGGGTGGGGAGTAGTGTTAGAGGAGTCAACAGCCCATTGGGCCTTAGCCCATTAGGGTTAATTAGTGGGTTGCTTAGGGGCCAAGTCAAACCTCTCTATATAATGAGAGGGGATGTATCAATCTACGATCAAGCAAGAGATTAGAAGGAAAACCCTTCTCTCTTGCCGGTCGTGGGCAGAGCCCCGCGGCCGGCGTTCCTGTGCCCCCACAACCCTAGCCACCGCCGCCACTGTGAACAGTACCTGCGGTTCAACAGCCTATTGGGCCTTAGCCCATTAGGGTTAATTAGTGGGTTGCTTAGGGGTCAAGTCAAACCTCTCTATATAATGAGAGGGGATGTATCAATCTACGATCAAGCAAGAGATTAGAAGGAAAACCCCCTTCTTGCCGCCATGCGCGAGCCCCCGCGCGGCTTCCCCCGTGCCCCCACAACCCTAGCCGCCGCCACTGTGAACAGTACCTGCGGTACTGTAGCGCCGCGGGTACTGTAGCGCGGCCATTGCTGCTGCCCTCTCTCCCTCACGATCTCAGCCCCAACGACGTTCATAACAACTTGAGCTTGTATTTTTCTTAGCATGTATTATGCTTTTTAGAACATATAAATTTGTGGCATGTGAATATCTAGTTGGCATGTTTGCTCAATAGCAATGATGATCGATGATGAAGATGGCAACACTTGTCAAAGAGGATCATGGTACTAGCAGCTACCAAAAATGAGACAACTCCTTGTTAGTGTTCTTGCAATTAATGTTGAAGATACGAAGCTTTGTTTTTTTGATGAAAAAGATGGCCATTGAGGTAGTAGCACCCTTTTTGCGGCCTTCTTTTTATACTATTGTCCCATGACGGGTTTTAACTAGATGCTTTCCGACTATTTATGATCTACCCTAGTGCTAGCATAGAATATGGTGATGCTAGGTACTCCATCTCAAATTGTAAGTCATTCTAAGATTCTTGAGAGTTAGAGAATCTTAAGTTTCACCAATTTTATATAATAAGTTAATAACTTTTAAAATGTCAACTAAGTATCAATGAGTTCATTGTTAATTATATTTTCATAGTATATTTATTTGATGTCACAAATCTTTGTAATTCTTTCTATAATTTTACACAAATCTGAGATGCTTTGACTCTCTAAGATTCTTAGAATGACTTATAATTTGGATTAGAGAGAGTAGTTGATACCATGAAGGAACAATGAGTAGCCCAATTTGAAACATAAAACTAAGATGCCCAAAATCTCACATGGTACCTAGATTCTAGCCTACTAGTGATGACCTACCATAGTGGTAGCACAGGACATGGTGATGCTAGGTAGTTGATACGGTGTGGGAACATTGAGCAGCCTAATTTGAAACATCAAACTAAGATGCTCCAAATCTCACACAATTGTTCCATAGATGTATGAAGACGCTAATAGATAAATGTTCTCGCTCCGAAGTCACCCTCAAATTCTTGATCCTCGTGATCTGTTGTCAATTGACATAAAAAGTAAGTGGTTAGCTTAGCTTTACAGTTGTTGAGCTCAATGTAGAAAAAACCCATGTTCGGATGACAACATTTGACATCGCCTTCCATGTCAAGTGTTTGTCATTGTTTTGTCATCTACTTTGTGGTAACCGATGAGGTAGGCAATGTAGAAGAACGTGATTTGATACCCTGGGTTGCTCTCCATGGCTATTAAAGCACAATGCCCATAATCATGTGCATTGCTCTTTATTATAAGAATACATAAATCATAGATTTCAATTATCTAACTCTAACTAATCATAGTGTTAAGATTTAGAAATTGCTCAAAGTAATCTACTCGTAATGTACTTCAACAGCAACTAACTTACTAAGTGTTATTTTGACAAGATGGTATAAAGCAAATATTATTATTTTGACGAAGAGTTTCTTGGTTGGACTATAGTTATTCCTTTATTATAGCATCACTTTACATACTACTAGATAAGGTTGGAAGTGACTGACATGGCACTATCATGGTTTTAGTAGTGGTAAGAAGCAAGATGAGCCCTTTATGACTTTGTAATTGGAAATCCATAACTTTGAAATAAGTACTCATAACAATTCAAACAAAGGTCTGAGGCCGCTGCCACGGTGATCTAGGGCTAGGCGACTCCACGGCGATCTGCCGTTGGAGGGTTTTTGGCGCCGGTTTTTGGTGTCCGTTGAAGTAGTGATGGCCGTTGCGGAGAATTTTTTGGAACAATAATATAAGTGTGTCCCTTTTACCGTACTCACAGTATCACATTGATGCTATTGTCTCAGAGGGGGGAGATGACCCTTGGAGGATTACTTGTGTTTACAGGGAGGCTCAAGTGCCAGAGAGACAGGGATCTGATTAAGTTTATTAAGTCCACGTATCCTTTTCCCTGGGTGTTTATTGGTGATTTCAATGAAGTTTAACACCAAACAGAGCATGTAGGTGTGCAGGAGCGGAGTGCGGCACAGATTGCAGCGTTCCGTGAGGTGGTGGACATGTGTGGCTTTCTTGATATGGGTTGTTCAGGACGTCCTTGGACCTTTGAGAAGAAAGTCAGTGGTGGTTCCTACTGTCGAGCGAGGTTGGACCGAGCCCTAGCGACAGGAGACTGGTCGTCCCGCTTTACCATAGCGGGAGTTCGAAACTTGTCGGCCTCGGCGTCAGATCACGGACCGATTCTTCTGACCTGGCGAGCCAGCGAGGGCACAAAACCTGGCCTGAGACGCTTCTGGTTTGAGGTGATGTGGGAGCAACATGAATCTTTTCCATCATCGCTAACAGAGGCGTGGCAAAAGGACCCAGATGCCGGGTCGGTAGAGGAGCTACGACGGAAGCTGTCGTGTATCTCAAACCATTTGAGTGGTTGGGAGAGGAATTGTTTTGGGCACGTTGGGAGGGAGCTGAACAAACATAAGCTTGATTTGGAGATGATGCAGCGCCTACCTGATTGGACTGGTCCGTCCCATGGCGAGCTAAAGGTTGTCGAGAGAATAAATGAGCTGCACCATAGGGAGGAGATTATGTGGAGACAAAGATCAAGAGTGGAATGGCTAGCAGCTAGGGATAAGAACACGAGGTTTTTTTCACCTACGGGCTAGTTAGAGGAAGAAGAAAAATATGATCACAACTTTGAAGAGACCGAATGGTGAGATGACTTCTGACGTAAATATGATGGGTGAGTTAACCACTTCCTTTTACAAAGATCTTTAGACGTCAGAAGGAACTAGCAATATGGAAGAATTACTTACCTGTGTTCTGGTTAAGGTCACGCAAGAGATGAACGAGGCTCTCATTGCTCCATTTTCTGAAAAGGAAGTGAAGGAAGCTCTCTTCCAAATGTTCCCAACAAAGGCGCCTGGCCCGGATGGGTACCCTGCCCATTTCTTCCAGCGTCATTGGGATCTGTGTGGGAAGGAGATTACTGCAGCAATGCTTGGGGTGTTGAGTGGTAAAGATGATTCCGCTGTTATTAATGATACGATCATTGTGCTTATTCTGAAAATAGCAAGGCCGGAGGAATTAGGGCAGTTCAGGCCGATCAGCCTTTGCAATGATTTGTATAAGATTGTCTCCAAAGTGGCAACAAACAGGTTAAAGGTGGTGCTGAGATTATATCTGAAGAACACTAGGCTTTTGTTCTGGGAAGGCTCATAACCGATAATATTATAACTGCTTATGAGTGTTTGCATTTCATGAAGCAGGTGAAACCAGTGGACAGAAGGTGTTGCGCTTTGAAACTATGACTGAGTTGAATGGCATTATCTTCAGGCAATTATGACCAAGCTAGGTTTCCATCTACGTTGGATTCAGCTAATCATGATGTTAGTATCAATGGTGTCCTTCTCAGTTATGTTGAATGGCAATTGTCTGGATCTTTTCAAACGATCAAGAGGAATTCGCTAGGGAGACCCCATTTACCCTTATTTGTTTCTCTTAGCAGCAGAGGGCCTTTCGTGTCTTTTAAAATCACAAGTTCAGTCATCAGCTCTCAGTGGAATTATGGTCGCTCCATCTGCACCAATGGTTAGCCACCTACTCTTTGCAGCAGCCTGCTATTTTTCAAAGCCAATAGAGAAAATGCGGTTGTGGTAAAAGATGTTTTGCAAAAGTGTTGTGATGCTTCGGGCCAACGGATTAATGAGCAAAAATCATCTATACATTTTGCAAAGAAGTGTCATCAGGAGGTTAGAGATGAGATCAAGCTAGTGCTCAGTGTCCATAACGAGTGCACTAGTGAGAAGCACTTGGGGATGCCATCAGAAGTGGGTGCCAATGTTAATGGGGCATTCAAATTCCTCAAGGATAGAGTGTGGAGCAAAGTTTAGGGATGGATGGAGCAGTGTTTAGCTGGTGCCGGTAAGGAAGTCCTCATTAAATCGGCCGCTTAAGCAATCCCAACTTACTCCATGGCCTGTTTCAAGCTGCCAAAGGGTCTTTGTAATCTTTTAACCAGTTTAGTGCGAAATTTCTGGTGGGGCAACAAGGAAGGGAAGAGGAAGACGTGTTGGGTAGAATGGGATGAGTTGATCATGCCAAAGTCGATGGGCGGACTCGGTTTCATAGATTTTGAGATGTTTAACCAGGCATTACTTGCGAAGCAGGCATGGCGTGTTCTCCAAGATCCGTCATCTTTGAGCGCCAGAATTTTGAAGGCAGTTTACTTCTCTCACGAAGAGTTTCTGAACGCCAGACTTGGTTCTGCTCCGTCCAAGGTTTGGCGTTCCATTCTCGATGGAAGGGAGGTTTTATGTGTTGGAGGCAAAGAGATATTTTGGGACTAGTTTTCATTACTTTGCCACACCCCAACAAGCGCTGGCTGCTTAGTACATATAGGTAGGTTACTTGCAATGTAAGAAAGCTAAGCATATACTAAGATGCTAAAGTAAGATGCCATTAGGATTAGTGCTGACACAGCAGCCACTACTACTCTAGATAAGTATCCTAAGTAGATAAGACTAAGGCTTATACTATCATTATGTTTGGGCTTGATTAGAAGAATTGGTTCAGGACAAAATACTTCCATTTGGTCCATGGATTGGATACCGTTGGATGGCATGAGGCGGCCTATCCCATGCAGTGATCCCAACTCGCCTCAAATGGTGAGTGACCTGATCGAACACACTACCATGTCCTTGGATCTGGGGAAGCTGCAACAATATTTCTCACCGCTAGATGTTATGCCATTCAGAACATTCTGTTGTGCCACAGAATACAAGAAGATTTCTGTGCATGGCACTTTGAGAAGAGTGGCATTGTTATGGTACGTTCAGCATATAGGATGTTGAGTTAGAGACGTATGCTCTCTGATACTGAATCTATATCTGACAGGAAGAAAGCGGAACGAGAGTGGAGATCTCTATGGCAGGTTAAGGTTCCTCCGAGGGTCAGTGTTTTTCTTTGGAGGCTGTCGAAGAGCTCTCTACCTTTGGCTGACGTATTGCATCACAGAAACATGGCCTATCACGGTTCATGCTCTATCTATGGTGCGAATGATTCTTGGAGACACTCTCTGTTGGATTGTCACATGGCAAAATGTTTTTGGGCGCTGGAGAAGGAGGAGGTTGTTGAACACTTATGTGCAACACAAGATCCCGACTCCAAGGGCTGGTTGGCCAGATTATTTGAGTCTTTACCTCATTCCGATGCAGTGAGGGTCACATGTTTATAACAAGGTATTGTGAGGAGCTGCTCGATTCCCAGCCATCAAGAAGACTGAAGTCAAACTCTCTGGGTACTCAGCCGATGGTGAGCAGGTGGTTACCGCCAAGGGTGGGCCAGATGAAGATTAATGTTGATGCCACATTATCTAAAAATGACCGAAGAGTGGTTGTTGCTGCCATCGCAAGAAATCAAGATGGCGTGTTCTCAGGAGCCTCGGGCCTGGTACTCGCTGGGATCGTGGATCCCGAAATAGCTGAAGCACTCGCATGTAGAGAAGGTTTGGACCTTGCGAGCGATCTGGTGCTGCCCTCCTTCCGACTTGCCTCGGACTGCGAGAATGTTATCAAGAACCTAAAGGGACCACGAATGGGGCACTACGGTTAGATTGTGAAAGAACTGAAGGCTAGAGCTGGGGACTTCATAGCTGTCGAATCTCGTCGCCACCAGATGGCGTTTGTAACACTGTAAACCACCCCCTTAAATAAAGCGATTGGTTTCCTAAAAAAAACAATTGAAACAAAGGTAAAGTGATCGTCCTTATCATTAGGAGTTAGGAAAGTGATCTATTGTAAGTGTGGGCTCATTTTTTTTTTTTGTGTGTGTGTGTGTGGTGGTGGTGGTGGGGGGGGTCATTGCCTATTGCCCTACTTTTTGCACCTATCAACATGAGAGGTCCAATGAAAGCAAGTATATCATCTTCATTGTGATCTTATAACTTACATCGACGTCATTGGAATCGTGACTACTGTAAAACCAACTTGTGATGGTGGTTCCAATTGAAAGACCATTAATGGTCAACGGTAGACTTTTAGGGTTTATAAGGGTTTATGGACAATATCGATGACATCTTGGTTGTGTGGTGGTGGTATTAGAGAGCTTATCATCCCCATACCAAAAAACTCCCAACAATGTATGTTACTCTCAATTTATGACAACATTGTTGTGGTAGTGTTTGAACAAGCCTTAGTTATACTGAGAAGACATCCTGATCAAAATAGTGTTGCATGAAGGGTAGTCTTCAACACCTATTTGTTTTCCCTAGTGATTTTTAAGGTCACGAGGGTCAAAACTCATAAAAATTTATCCCTTGGTGTATGATGATTGAGTGCTATTTGATGAAGATTTAGCTGAGTACGTAGGGAAACTACAATGGTGGTTGCATTCTCTAGTGTCAAAAGGTTTAGACTTACCTGGTGTGACTCCCAACCTAGCTACTAGACATGAAAAAGGAGATGTTAGATTGAAGGATTAGGTAGTGCCCAAGAAGAATACCTTAAATATATATTTGGATTCAATTGTATCCAGAGATTAATTTATCAAAGATGTTAGACATGTACGAGTAAAATGCACCAGCGCCCCTAAACTTGGCAGAGGGGTGTCATCTAGGTCCATAAACTCCTAAAATGCACATCTAAGTCTCTAAACTAGGCACATGGTATGCCAAAGGCCCAAACAGGTCTAGACTATATGTTAGCTGACATGGCAGTCAGCGATGGCACAAGTGATACCAAACCAGCCCTAAACTTGGGCAGAAGGTGTCATCTATGTTCCTAAATATGAACTAGGCTCATGCTACATCACAGACCCAAACGTGTTCAGACTACACCAGTCTTCTAACATGGCGGTCCACACTGGCATCGGCAAGGACAGATAGCGCCATTGCCACGCCTCATCCATGCAGCGCAGTCATCCATGGTTGCCTACAACCTTTTTTGAAGTTCACGAATTTTTGTACATGACTTCTGTGTTTCTCTTTGTGCGGGGACATACAGTTCCATATTAGATGTGGCCACGATCCCACTCAACTAAAATACACTTCATGGCTTGCACCTTCTAGTCACTATTTTTTCAATGCACAATATGGTCATAAAATCATAATGTCATAATTAAGCAATAATATTGGTTGGATTTGTCAAGGCATAAAGTTGTAGAAATCAAGTCCAAACATAACATATTCTTATAATAAATTTATAAGATAAAGCACAATATGCGCTGATATAAAACGGTAATGTCATGTCGATTAAAGTTTCAGATATATAACCTATCATGTGTGAGTGCACATTTACTTTCAAATATTCTGAAAAGATCAAAATTTTCATAGACATTGTTTTCTGATTGGCCAATGTGGGTTGCATCTCTATTGAATAAATATGTTTGTCTTGGTTAGCAATCGTAGATGCAGCCTCTGACCAAATTTCAAATGCTATTTGTTGAAACATAATATCTATCATTTCCCTGAAATTTTGCAAATGATAATGCCAATCTGCTTCTGGTCAAGTTTCAAATAACATTCTTTCTGCTTCCTTTATAATTACATCACTCCAAACTGCCTTTGTATCTTATGCTGCATTATTTCAGTGATTTTTAGTACCTTCTCTCTTTGAGATTGTGCAAAATATCAAACCAGTGCAATTGGTAATTAGGCTTGATAGTTGAATTCCACTTTTCCCCCCTCTTTTTCTATGAACCGACAAACCCTAAAATATACCTCTTGGTCTGCAGCTTTGTACCAATCAGATTGTATATTACCCACACAATTGGATGGGACAGAGCTGATAAAATTATGCCACAGATCGAGTAAATCTGTAACGTTCACTTAATGAAACGTTGATGAGTCAGTTTATTCACTGTTGCTACTAAATTGGTTACGTATCTGTGTACCTGTCTAGATAAATGTTATACTCCATGATTACTAACTGTTATCTATATGTAAATAGCTCGGTGTAAGCTGCAGAAAAGATATCATGAAATTTAACGCATATTCTTTGTTCAGAATATTAGCTATGTGATTGAAATATGGAAAAAAAAGATGTGAAATTTCATGAATTCTAATTCAAATATATTGCATTCAAGCTGTTTGATGTATTTTGTGATCCATGTTTTAGAACGAGATAAACCCAAGTATTTGAATAATGAATATGTAAAAATATAGCTAAGAATTTGTGAGTTTCACAATAAATCAGCAGTATCCTAAGTTCTGACATAATTTTAGTAACTTATTTGTCTCCTTTTTCAGTGTGCAAAAAACAATAGAACGTTATAGAACATACACAAAGGATAATGTCAGCAACAAGACAGTACAGCAGGATATTGAGGTAACTTGGTTATATTGCTTGTTTGGCTTCTTATGGTGTCTAATTTCAGTTCTTGAATGTTGATTATATCACGAGATTTTGTCTCTATTCTTTGGATCATCCTTAAGCTAGCAGCATTAGTGAGCCTCTATTTCGAATGGTTTGATATGCTTTTGTTGGATGGTCCATTATTTCCCAGCTGATGATGCTTCTACTGAAACCTGAAGCATAAAACTATACTGGAGTGAAGCTTTGGCAGGGTACAACTAATGTACAGCTGAATACATGTGATGTCAATATGACAAGACCTTGGATAAACAAGAGTGCAACAGCCGAATTTATTTTATTGTCTTCACTCAGTTCAAAACTTAAAAATATGCTGAATCTGAGTGTATTTTGTAAGATTTTTATTGTGAGTTGTGACCTAGAAGGAAGTGCATAGGTATTGGCTGGTTCTGTTGGCACAATAATATCCCCACATTTTTATTGTGAGTTGTGACCTAGAAGGAAGTGCATAGGCATTGGCTGGTTCTGTTGGCACAATAATATCCCCACCCCCAAGAATTTCATCACAGTATATAGGTGATATATCATGTGATAGCTTTGATGTAGTAGTGATACTAAGATTGTCTGGTGCGACTTATATTGCAGCAAGTAAAAGCTGATGCAGAGGGCCTGGCAAAGAAACTCGAAGCACTTGAAGCTTACAAAAGGTGATTATTTAGCAATAAAAAATTTACTGCTGTCCTTATGTACCGGACGCCCATATGAACTAATTTTCGTTGAGATGCAGGAAACTTTTGGGTGAGAGGTTGGAAGAATGCTCCATTGAGGAATTACATAGCTTGGAAGTCAAACTTGAAAAGAGCCTGCGTTGCATCAGAGGAAGAAAGGTTAGTTATTTTCTTCCAGTAGTTTTATACAGATTATAATGTTTTAACAAATAAGTGAAGCTTTATACGCACGAGCAGCTTACAGCTTCACATTTGATCTTACATGGCAGACTCAGCTGCTGGAGGAGCAGGTCAATAAGCTCAAGGAGAAGGTAAGTCAGTTTTTCCCAGCTTGTCCTACAGCGACAGAAAAGAATGTCAGAACACACAGTCAGGAGTAGTTCCTAACTGGTGCTTTGTTTCTTTGTTGCGTCCACATCAAACAGGAGATGAATCTGCGCAAGAGCAACGAAGATTTGCGTGAAAAGGTAATGGTGGCGAAACATTTTACAGCCATGGGAAGACACTGCATGACCTCGCCAACAGGCCCAACGACAGGCTTTGATTATACTGCTTACCTCGACCTCCCCTGATATCTTATGTGCATACAGTCATGATCATGCATATGGTGGTATAATACTGATCCAAGTCATGTCTGCAGTGCAAGAAGCAGCCGCCAATGCTGATGGCTCCTCCGCCGCTTCCAGCGCCGGCAGTCATCACCGTAGAGGACGATCACCCAGAGCCGAAGGATGACAGGACTGACGTGGAGACGGAGCTGTACATAGGATTGCCGGGCAGAGATTATCGCTCAAACAAAGACAAGGCTGCAGTGGCGGTCAGGTCAGGCTAGCCAGCCGTGCAACCAATGCAAGTTAGCTAAGAATAATCTTGTGCGGAGAACTGGAGATGCAAAGCAAAGCCAAGCCAAGCAATATGATAAGAATCAGTCGCGTCGTTCTTTTACAAACCTGTGTATCGTCCGTGTGGATGCAGACACAAAGCCAAAACATCCGTCAGAGCCCTTACCCTCTCAAACCTGTAGCTCGGTCGTGTCGAAATCTTCTGTGTATGTGGATCCAACCAAATCTCAAGTATGCTCTGAATCGCTGATGAATCCTGGTGTACGAGTAGTGGTGTTCAGTGTTCTTTTCTGAGACTCGCGGCATGCAATGGTGAGCATCTTCTTCTCCTGGAGAAGAAAGAAGTGGGTGGGGGGCTGCGGAGTATGATGCACCCGAGGAGACCTTTATTTCTGTGATGGGCGAAACGTGTCGACCGGCGAGCCGGTCCAGGAAGCGAGGTGGCAGAGGCTTCTCGAGCCCTCTGGCGGGCGCTGGTCCCCCGTTTGGCGCCTGCATACTACTGATGTGAAGCGGTGCGCACATGCATTCTACTCGCTCGACCTCTTTGCCTTCGTAGTAGGTCATGGGCTGCTAATCTTTCCTAGGCCTAATACAGGGTTTATAATCTTTTTGGGGCCAAAATAGAAAGGCCCAGAATTTGCTTTCTGGGTGATGAGTAGTGTCGGTCATGTCGTGGGCTCGTGGCGGCCCAGGCTAGGTCGAGCTTTCAGTGCACATGTTTTGTGTCTCTCGACTTCGCAACAAAGGGTACACGAATGTCACACACCATAACATTTAATAAGCCCTAAAATTAATTTATTTATTTGCAAGAGGATATCTGCTTCGATTAGATAAGAAAAAAAAAACATCACATAGCACGTTCTTTTGCAACAGATCTTGTATATTGACAAAAACAAATATAAAAAAAAATGGCTTCCTGATTTTGGCTCATATAGTATAATGCAAGTACAAGATATGTTAACTTGCTGTCATCGTCTCCCGTGAAAGGCTTGTTCACGATGATCCCGACCCTAAGCTAAACAAAAGTGTGACGTCAACGCGTCTATTGCACACTTCTCTTTTTTTTAAAAAAACGCGTCTATTGCACACTGATCACTTTCTGTTCATTGGACTTTGTGGAGTACGTGTCCTAAACACGCAAACTAGTAGCATATTCGTTTCAGGCCACGTCAGCGCACACAAGCGCTCTACCTCACTCGTTACGTACGAATGTGTCGACATTGGTGACCCGCGTGAGATCGATGCGATCCCAACGAGAGTTCGGATCTCTAAAATGGAGATTTGGATCTTCCGTTGCAATTCTCGAATTACCATAAAATGTTACAGAGAGGTACGTTATATAGAGGAATTACTTGAAACCGGTTCTTAGTTTTTATGGTCATCCGGTGTGTGAAGAAACAATAATTTTTTTTTTATCGAAGTCGGTAAGTGAAATCCTAGCCTATTTTTTTTTTAATTTTTTAATAATGCAGGCCTGTTTAAATTCACTGTCACAGAGAGTCGAACCCAATTTTACTGGGTATTACTGAGGTGCTCTTACCACTAGGGTAGAGACACTTTCGCATCTTTAAATATGTTTTTGACAAAAATAGGAAACCTATTTAAAGACAAGATTGATATGAATTTATAATCTGATCAAAGTTAAGACGTGTTTTTTGATGCAGATGGAGGATTGTTTTTACTAGTAGCAATCAATCATACGTACCGGCATGATTTTACTTTGATAACTTGCGTGGAGAGTCCAACAGAGGAAGACGAAGAGCATCATGTCTGAACTCTGGATGTTTCTTCATCATGATTCATGTATATAAATAAACAAACATGGCTATCAGAAGAGGGAAGACGTCTGCTGCCTATATTATTTAGCCTAATCATAACAAAGTTGATGTTTTCTTTTGCCGTATATGGGATTAATTATAATGGCAGTAGGTGTTGGCCTAAGCATTATTGCTAACAATATCGAGAGAGAGTTGAAATGCAGGCACGGTAGCGTGAACCGGAAGCTTCGTTCGATCTCGAAGTCAAATTAAGCAGCACTGACATAAATCAAACTCCACTATTTCTGGTCTTCAATTTCGAAAGACTGTTTCTAATAAAGTTGCAGTTGCTTTCCGAATTCCGATTAGGACGTCCCCATCCAAATCGCCGTCCTCCCTAAATTTTTTTTGGCCCAAACCATGGCAGGTCACAGCACTAGGCTAGCGTTAGGGTGTCCGCAATGATATTAGTCGTCTACTGATGTGGAGGTGAGAGATTTAATGGAATTATTTCAACACTCCGCGAGGTATGTGGGCCCAAATGTGCTAGAGGTGTCACCGTCATTCTCAAAGGAGGTCTTCGTGTTTGGTGATATGGGCTTGCGTGCAGGGCGGGCGGAGCTACGTTGGCAGCAGGGGGTGCCCAGGCACCCCAAAAATTCAAAAAATATTTATAAAAATAGATTTTTACCATTATTTTAGACTAAATTTTTATATCTATAAGAGGAAGGCACCCCCCACTATTTTTCGCTAGCTTCGCCCCTACTTGCGTGTCTAGCGCTACCCTTAGTCCTCATTCCACTGGCCCGCGGAGAGCGGTAGTGCCGCAGCTATGAGGGGTGATGCCAGGTGCAATGGCCACGGTGATACCGACGAGTATGCTGCTCGGCGTGGGCTGTGGGGGGGGGGGGGCAGCAATTGACAATCAGTTGACGCCTTTCAACCTACGTCTTAGATTATCCTTGTTGGTGTACATTATGTTGTGGTTGTTTCGGTTTGAGTGTTGCTGTAATCCTTCTCTCTCATCCCCTCTCCCTCTGTACCTCTTCGAACTTTTTTTTGGAGGATTGGCTCAATGCCCTCCCACCACTCGGCTTGCCGAGCATCTGTAGAATGAAATGCAGGTGGGATCTTCTAATCCTCTGAAGTGGCTCTTAAAAAAATAATTAAGCTATGCAGTTGTATTTGTCATGACTTGTTTTGTCGAAATAAAAATTTATTATTGAAAGATGACGATATATCGCATTGTTCAGCAATCAGCAAAGCAAGCCTGTATGCATAGATTTGATAGGCTGAAAACAAGCAGTCAAAGGTTAGCAGGCGGCTGAGTTCAGTCGCCTCGCCTGCGACCGCGAGCTAAACACAGCAGTGGCCATCAAGATCGCCGGTCCTTTTGACGTGTCTTGGAGCAGTAGGTGTGTTGTCATCGATCACAACGGCGCCACGACGAACAATTCCACGCGGAAATGCCGACTTGCGACTAGTAAAAGCCGGTGCCGACAGCCGACTCATGCACACGTGGAATGAAGCTACGCATCGATATGTATATCCAAACGCTACTGCAGCCAAACGAGCTCGTAGTGATCATAAATGTGCTAGCTCGCCACGCATGCATGTATAATCCAAATGTGTTCTGTAATCTGAGAAGGTCAGTCCTCAGCAGTCATCCACGGTCCATGAAACATGCATCATGATTCATGTTCACCGCTGAATGGTACAAACCAAACTATGGACGTGTGTTCTTATAGAGCTCCAGCTAAAACAACTCAAGCAGCAGTTTTTTTTTGAAACATTCTTTGAAAAAAAGATAAAATGTTTATAATGTTTTTTTTTTTTTTCATTTCTTCACTCTCCATCTCCATCTTATCCCACCACATGTCTCCTCTTCCTCCTGGAGAGTCCCCACCGCATATGTTGCCACTGTTCAACCCTCCCTTCTACTTTTTAAGGAGAGGAGATCCATCTCTTTTTTTTTTCACAGTTTTATATCTATTTACTTAGGGTTGAGCCCAAATAAAGCTACCAGTGAAATAAGATGATTTTCGGTCGATATCTTGTTACTTGTGATGACTTGTGCTTGCTATGAGGAGGTCACCGTCGTGGGCGTCGATTCGTCGGTATACCGTCAATTTGTGACCATTATCAGCGAGGAAGGGGGTGCTCCTAGGCACTCCCAACGAGAACAATTGCTTGAGTCATCAATTTCATCGTTGATGGCAGTGAGGAGAAAATCAAGATTTGAAGATAATGAATCTACATCGTATTATACCCAATGATGCAACTTCAGATGTTTTTTTCATTGCAAATACGTTTTGAATTGGTTCAAGAACATTGCATTTTGCTCTCTGACCTAGCTTCGTGTCGAAAGAACTACGAGGGAGGAAGACGATGTAAAAATCTACATAGACCCAATGTATATATTGTATTTAGTTCTTTTTTTCATATGTAATCTGGGGATGATGAGCTCCACCGTTGCGGTCGGTGCCTTGTGTCAATGTTTCACCTATTTGTCCTCCCTGTTAGCTCGCCATGGGGGGCGTTTAGGATGTATTTGAACTATCTCATTTCTCTTAATGCAAAGTATGGGCAAGAGCCCGCTTTTCGAAAAAAATAGCATTGAATATGTCGATTGTCGGTTTATTCAATGTAGGTAATGAATCTAGAGATATGTTCTCGATCCTGAAGCTATGTACAGTACAAGTATTTATGTTCATATATTGTTTATAAATTTGCTAAATAAAGTTGTTTCCTATAGTTTTTTCATGGCTCTTAGGGCGTTCTTAATGACTATTTTTCAAATAGCTAGCTAGATGGTACTCCCTCTGTCCCTAAATAGATGTCATTCTCGCTTCCCGAGAAATCCACGTTTTCAAACTGCCGGCAATTATTTTTTTTCAAATATATAAATATTTATGCTAAGTAATTAGTATCATCGAAAGATCTTTAAGTCTAGTTTTTTAACAAATTTATTTAAAAATATAAATGTTGCACGTATTTTCTACAAACCTAGTCAAAGTTGAGAAAGTTTGACCGTAAGACGCACCCCAATATCTAATAAGGGAAAGGGAGTACTTAGAAATAATAGAGAAAATAATATTATAGTGTTTTTTTAAAAAATAAAGGGCGTGGGGGGGAGAGCTTCCCCACCTAATTTCATTAATGCAACCAGGTCGCCGAGATACAAGAAGTCGACCACAATATTACAAGAAAGAAAAGTACAAGCGCCAAGCATCCAACTTGGACATTAGATCGGCTTTGAGCCGCTTACGCCAGACCAACAAGTCTTCACATATTCTGGATAATATTATAGTGGTGACTTATATGAGTTGTGAGAGAGTTGTTTTTAAGATCATGGTAGACTAAATATTTAGGAGTTGCTGGTTATTTGATTCTAGACGCCAACGTACGCCACCGCCCGCAGTTTATAAAACCTCGACGCGTAGGATCATGCCGCCGCATTGTCTGTCGCAGTCGCAGAGCTTAGTGGAAGCATTGTCTGCCGTCCGTCGTCGTCCATTGCACCTCGACGACGCTGGTCGGAGATCGCAGGATCTTCCCTCGTCGGTTGTCCTGTCCCACCGCCGCATGGGCGAAGCGCAGCGCAGGATCTTCGACGTATAGTACGCAGTATACGCTCGGCAGGACCCAGGTGCCAGGTTCGATGCGTGCACTCGGCAGATCGAGCTCCCACCCACACGAATCTTTCTGCCGTTGATGGGCTGCGTTTGGGACGCCGCATTGCCCATTGGGGGACTGGGACGCCCGCCACCACGATCTGTCTGCTCAGAGCGACCAAGCGGACACTCTGCCAGACTGCCACTGTCGTGTCTGGTGTCCTTGGTCGGCTAAAAACGCACGTTGCTTTTTGGGAGCATTGTTGGCTGCTCCTGCTCCGTTGGCCATGGCATTATCTAGCCTCCGTTTGTACAGTGGCAGTGAGTGAGGCTCGTGATCGAATCCAGCCGAAAGGTAGAAACGGATACAAAGAATAACACGTTTTCTTTTTTAAGCTCAAGGTGCTGTCATCTTTTCTTTTTTACTACTAGCATATTATTAGTATAGGATACAAGTCATTCGCCAGCATACTTCTGTCGATTAGCTTAATGGGTTTGCAACGACGGCGACGGCGCCGCACTTCCAACTCTGCGTTCACTCACGGTCGACACGCTAAATCTTAGCTAGCGCTCCTTTTTCTCCCAGTCGTTTGCATCCGTCTCCTTAATTCGCTTCTTCAGTCCAGATGCTTGCTTTCTGGCCAATTCATCAGTGTTCCGAATTGAAAGACAAATAGTGGGCCTCCAAACTACTACTTCATCCATTCTAAATTATAAGTCATTCTAAAACCTTGAAGACTCAAAGTATTTCAAATTTTATCAAAATTGTAGAAAAAAAAAAATGCAAAGATATCAAAAAGATATATTATGAAAACATAATTAATGAAGAATACAATGATACTTAGGTGGCATCATGAATGTTATTATTATGCCATGTTAATTTAGTTAAACTTGAGAACTCTCTAAGATTCTTGAAATGACTTACAATTTAGAAGGAGAGAGTAGCGCGTTGTTAAGATATGCAATTTTGCCATACGATTTCTCGTCTTTACAATCTTAATTAACTAAGAGGTCCAAGTCTTCTATGCTAGCTCTTTTAACACTCCTTCCATTGTGTTAAAAAAAATGTAGCCCTCGTGTGAATTTCAAGTGATTTTTTATTAAACAATCAACTTTGATCGATGCAAATTGTTTTTATTCTGCTAATATTTATTCTAGGGTGTTCTCAGTTGCCGGTTCTAGAGGAAAATGACACCTGCTAGAGCAAAAAAGAAAGAACATTCAAACTTTATAGGTCCATTCAGCAAAAAGCTATGCTTTTTCTCGCTGCCTTAAGTTCCGTCGTTTTCCCCTAGGATTCGGGCAATTCAGCTGGTATAGTGAGTCGACGTAGTATCTGAATTCTAGAGTATAATGACGCATTATTTGGACCTTACGAAGTTTGGTTAATTCCTGGATATGTATGATGTCGATCTTGATCGAACAATGAAGGCAACACATTTCCCCGCTTCATCCGTGACGGTCAAAATGTGCGGCCAACCCGATTACCGATGAGCACCGGGGGAAGGTTCCAGCCAGCAGGTAGTGTGATCTCAATTCAAACCAGCAGAGCGCAGCCACCTTGACACAAGAAAACTATCCATGACTGCTTCCGGAAAGCAGACGAAAAATTCAACGACAATAAATTGATCCGGTGGCTTAGACATGGATGAATCGACAAAGTTGTTGACTAGTCGGTGTATGCCTATTACGTCTAAAGGATTGATAATTTTGAACAACCATGCGAGTTTTGCCAATTGGCTCGACTGAAGTGAATTGGTACGTGTGTAACAGTACAAGGTAGCCAGTTCTTTCTACCTTACATGTCATTCAACGCGAATCGCCGTCATAGGTGTTATTATTACCTTAATACATGTCATTCAACACGAATCGTGGTCATAGGTGTTGGTATGTAGTTTTCTGTTGGTTGTTTGCTTGTTCTGGTGTTGGTCTCTCTTTTTTGTCTGCTGTCACTTCTCTCTTCTTCTCTTAATGGAATTAAAGAGGCAGAGCTGCGCTCATTATCGAAAAAAAGGAAAGAAAAGAAGGAAGATAAATCAGAATTGGGTATATTACCTCCATTCCAAATTATAAGACGTTATGGTTTTTTCTGCATACTTTTCTTTTACTATGCATCTTGATCTAGTGTATAACTAGGTGCATAACAAAAAAAGAAATGTATCTAGAAAAGGCTAAACGTCTTATAATTTGGAAACAGAGGGAGCATAATAGTTTCTTGGTATTGCCACAGCCTATGTTGTTTTATTGCCATCATCACGGGTGGGGATTCACCAAAGACTCTTCCCAAGTGCCAGCGGTTGGTCAAGGCTAGGTCGGAGAACTAACGGTAGTGTTTATGCTGGTGAAACATAGTACCAATTAGATATAGATATGAGTTGTACATGACTATGAGATGTTGACTAAGAGCCCCTTTGGCAGGTCTCTAGAGAAGATCTTTTGTTGATAAACTAGTGATAAAAATGTAATGATCGTGTGTATATTATTGTGATCTTAGCTTTGATATGATTTTCAATTCAAATAGTAGTCTATAACTCTGTATAATATATGCTTCTAGAAGGTATGGTTGCAGAATGTAAGGGAGGTGGACCTGTACATGTCCCCTGCCTTTCGGCGTGAACAATTCAACTACTGCTATGTTATTAGTAGGACTAATAGGAGCAAAATTAAAGGGAGAAGAAGGACCACAACCAAGCGTCCCACGCCTGATATTTTTGTATGTAAGCTTGCCATTTCTGTATGTATCCTGACTCCATGTCCATCCTTTAGTACTACAATGCAATCCCACAGATCATTCACGAGAACGAAAACCGGCCAAGAAAACAGTGTGCCGTCTAACAAAATCTTTGCAACAACAGGAAGCTTGAGGCCGTGATGAGTCCTACCGTGAGCCGTGAACGTGAGAAGAGTAGAAGACACGCTGCTGGGTTCCCTGATTCCTGCCGCGCCCTCGCGTTTTCGTTGGGTGGGTGATGCCGTCCGCCATGCTCGGCAGCTTGACAGGTAGCTTGAGCTCGGCACGCGGCGAACGCTGTAGGCGGCCCGCAACGCACAGTGGACAAAGAAGCGGCCAAACCCCGGTGCTGCCGTCAGTGGCCTGACGTCGCCGTGGCTCGTGTCGCTGACGATAGCCTGGGCCCGGTCAACTGGGAGCCGGAGCACGGATCTCGACGTGTCATCTCGATCGGAGGCCGCGCCGCTCGTCTCGTCAGCGATCGATGGCCCTACGTGTCATCTCGATGGTAGCCTGGTCGCTGCTCCGTCTCGTCGTGGATTCGATCGATCACGTTGCGTCGTGTCTATTTATTTAGACATGGGCATGGAGCACGAGGCCTAGCTAGCAGAGCCAGAGAGCAGACGAGTCGCTAGAGCGAGCCTAGAGTGACCCATCCAGAGCAGCGGCCGGCATGGCTGAGCAGCTCATCTCCACGGCCGAGCACGACACGCTGCCGGACAGCTACGTCCGCCCCGAGACGCAGCGGCCACAACTGCGCGAGGTCGTCCCCGACGCGGAGATCCCCGTGGTCGACCTCGCCGACCCCGACCGCGCCGCCGTCGTCGCCAGCATCGCCGAGGCGTGCCGCACCCACGGCTTCTTCCAGGTGGGTAGTACGGGTTTCGGTCGTCGGCTCGCCGCCGGCCGTTCCGAAACACTCCAAACGACTGAGCTGGTGAATTCCCGATCGATCCTCTGTGCCCCGTGCATGCAGGTGCTCAACCACGGGGTTCCCGAGGAGCTGGCGGCGGCGATGATGTCGGTGGCGTACGAGTTCTTCCGGCTCCCGCCGGAGGAGAAGGCGAAGCTCTACTCCGACGACCCGGGCAAGAAGATGCGGCTGTCGACCAGCTTCAACGTGCGCAAGGAGACGGTGCACAACTGGCGGGACTACCTCCGCCTGCACTGCCACCCGCTGGAGCAATACGTCCCCGACTGGCCGGACAATCCGCCATCATTCAGGTACCACTACCTGCCCTGCCCCCTACCCCCAAAGCTCAGTACTCTCTGCTCCAGTAGTATAGCAGCTACCCATTTGTTGCTTGTGCTCTGCTCTGCTCCGTGGAAGACGACGACGGAGCGTGATTATAACAATAATATCGGGTACTGGGGATACATGACCACCTATTGACTCTTTTTTTATATATATATCGCATAGACTTGACCAGATTAAGGACCAAAATGAGTAGCTTTGCCATGATTTTTCTATCAATACAACTCTTTTTTAAGAAAAAGACGCATCCGAAAATCGATTAGTGGGAAACCGGCAATACCCACAGCTAGAGTAGAGGAACACCATGTAATGGAACCAAAAAAGAATTATACCACTCTGGCTGTCAGTCACGTGTCTGTGGGCTGTACTGGGCGGGGTGAAAAAACTGTCTGGCTTGATGGTCCATGGTTCCACTGCACACAACCAGGCAACGTCGAATCGTCGATTGACACATCAGCAGCAGCAGCGACTATGATGCTGCGGGGGCGGTCACGAGTGCACAATTCTTTTCGTGTGAAAACAAAAAATAAGTAAAAAGTACAATTAAAAGAGAAGCCAAGGACTAACATTGGAAACATTGGTGAGTC
Organism: Hyparrhenia diplandra; assembly: GCA_015847255.1. Lineage (NCBI taxonomy): Eukaryota > Viridiplantae > Streptophyta > Magnoliopsida > Poales > Poaceae > Hyparrhenia > Hyparrhenia diplandra. The sequence continues at coordinate 98,874 of JADLZK010000570.1, read as the reverse complement.
TGAGTCATCGTTGCCGACTTGCATCAGCCGTCCAACTTCCACCAAGATGGTCGGCTCCAGCCTGAAAAGTCCTTAAAACCAAACAGATAGAGACTTTTAAGATTTTTTTTTTTTTAGTTCCAAAATGACTATTTTGAAGGGACTTTTTATTAGTCTCGGGACTAAGACTTTTTAAACCCCCTAAGCTGATCCTCTAGCTGACTTACGGATCCAATATTTAATAATGTACAGTATATGATAATTATGTGCCACATGACCAGCGTGTGTTGTACCAGTGATTAAACGTTGATTATGATGGTTTAGACCGCTTGTTAATATTGTACCCTCAACGTACAAGTTCAGTGACATGGAACTGCAAATTTATACTACCCCCATCTCAAAAAAGACGCAATTTTAGGTTTACTAGATTGAACCAAGCTTACTCAACTTAAGAAAGTCTATGTTTTCGAGAACATATTCGTTGACACATATATGTGTCATTGAGAGGGGGGGTTTAAGAAAGTTTATAGAAAACATTACTAACGGTTCAAATATATATGCTATGAAATGAAAATAGTATCAACTCCATTTTTGATGGAGGGTCTTGACTCTTGAGGGAGTAACTCCAAGGCCTAGATGACAAAGCAAGCTTGTCCTTCACTCTTTATTTGTTATCTGCATACTGACAGATAGGAATCATTCTTGTCTCCTGCTGATTTCCCCTCACGAGACGCATCAGACATTGCTTGATGAAGGGAAGGGGAATTGGAAAGTGACTAAACCACCATCACCAGCACCTTGGACGGCTCCACTACCATGTGCAGCTGCCCGGCCACTTTTAAAGCCATTTCTAGGACAGGCAGACCTCCCTGCCGTCAGAAGAGATAAGCCGGCCGAGCCTCCAAGGAAACAGAACTGCTCCTATTTAGAGCAGTCCAGCAGAAACCCGCTGCTCCACCACTCAACTTGCCTAGCTTTTGCTCCGTGGTACAAGTAGGAGTAGCTATTAGCGTTGTCGATGCAGCGATCGCACCTGGCGAACAGCACAGCTGGTAGCACAGCACGGTGATGGTGGAGTGTGAGACAGTGAGAGAGACAATAACCCTCTGCCCTCTCTATTTTCTTGTTAAGAGCATGTTTAGAATCTGTTTTTGCATGACTCTCTGTTGACGTGAACCATGTCCACGCCAATATACCAGCGGGCCTTGGACGCTTAAGATGTTGCAAACAAAACAAAAAAAAACAGTAAAACACGCAGCGTGATCGATAGGACCGATGCAGACCTCGTTCTTGGCCAGAAAAGCTTCGGAACCACCTCCGGAAGGATCCGTCGGGCAAGCTAGAGGGTTGAGAGATAGCAAATTAGGGCAAAAAGAGGATATGCTTGTGTTTTTGGTGACTGATGGCAAATGAGATCAAATCTGCCGTGAACCTCTTAATTTATAGAGGGGGTGGTATTATCCCCTTAGGAAACAGTCTAGATACGTTTCCAACTCCAAAAACTTACAAACACGACTTAGATTCAAGATTGAGTCAGTTTCCAGCGGAGACCCGCCTAGCCGACACACAACCCAGCTAAGCCGGTTTTCACGGGGCGCGTGCGAGGCCAAGCTGGCCTCAGGGTCAGGCCGGCTTAGTCGGCTTTAACACCCGACTCAGTTGATTGTGGGATGGCACTAGGCCTAGCTCGGCTAAGCCGTGTCGAGGCGAGCCGGCCCCGCAACCGCCCAGCCGAAGTTGGAGGGGGAGCCGGCCTAGCAGGGAGCTAAGCCGACTTGAACAGCCTGCTACGCCTCCGTCGCCTTCTTCCTCGCGAAATCTTGCTCCGTTTGCAATGTCGTTTGACCTCAAGTATGTCCAGCATCATTATAGATCTATCTAGCATTTTGCGGCGCTATGCATTAGGCGACGTCGACAGCGAGGCGTCTGTAGTGACTTCGTGAACTTTAAGATTTGCCGGTTCAGTCATTCGAATGTGCTCAAATGGGTAGGGTTTGCGTACGTGTGTTCATATGGCTGAGAGTGTGTGTGCGTGCGTGTGTTGTAAGCGTTTGCGTTATACTGTGTAATGTAAAAAAAAAAAAAAAAGCATATCAAACAACTTTGAGTGTCAATACTGTCCCTCTGACTTTGAGGAGCCATAAAACGACAGCCTCGTCATATATTAAGCTCCTAGCATATTTCGTAATGCGAAAGAGCCGAGAGTCATAACAAGTTGTGCCAAACAGACATTTAGTTTCATCTTTTGGTTAGGCTCCGACTCACGTAGATCATTGTAGCATATATCTAGTTCCCACACACACACAAAAAAAAAACCCCGGAGATAAAAGTAATACTCCAGAATTTTGGCTTCAATGAAATATTTGCTACAGTGCTTGAGCCGGAACAGCTAAAGTGCACCAAGTAAGAGTTCCTTCACATGTCATCACGCATCGTAGGAATGTGCATAATTGCATAAATCGGGGTGGCCAGACGGGGGTTCACCAGAAGACAACGCAACGAGAGCCACACTTATTCGGATGCTAAAAGGCCTGAAATAGAAAATAGCGCATGTGGGCATGTCCCCGGTCACATGAAAGACCGCAAGCGTACAGTAATGACGAGGCGTTACAGTACGTGTGTACGTCCAACACACGACACGACTACACTTCCTGATTACTTGCCAAGACCTTGCAGCTTGCATTGCAGGGGATCTGGTTGTGCTTAAACTTATATACAGTGGCTTGTCTATTGTACTGTCAATGGTGTAGTGACTTACATACTCATCGTGTCACAAACAAATAACGGTCACGTACACGTACAGGGAGACGGTGAGCGCGTACTGCAGGGAGGTCCGTGCGCTGGGATTCAGGCTGTACGGGTTCATCTCCGAGGGCCTGGGCCTGGACGGAGGGTACATCAAGGAGACGCTGGGCGAGCAGGAGCAGCACATGGCGGTCAACTTCTACCCGCGGTGCCCGGCGCCGGAGCTCACCTACGGGCTCCCCGCGCACACGGACCCCAACGCGCTCACCATCCTGCTCATGGACCACCACGTGGCCGGCCTCCAGGTGCTCAAGGACGGCCGCTGGATCGCCGTCAACCCCCGCCCCGCCGCGCTCGTCGTCAACCTCGGGGACCAGCTGCAGGTAGATCCACTGCCTGCTGCTCCATCCATCGATCCACACGTTCTAGCAGTAGCTGAACTGAACCTGTGTCCTGATCTCCTCCTCTGCCTCTCTCGATCCTGCAGGCGCTGAGCAACGGCACGTACAAGAGCGTGTGGCACCGCGCCGTCGTGAACGCCGACAGGCCCAGGATGTCGGTGGCGTCGTTCCTCTGCCCCTGCAACGACGTGCGCATCGGCCCCGCCGCCAAGCTCGTCACCGGCGACACGCCGGCCGTCTACAGGGACTACACCTACGCCGAGTACTACGCCAAGTTCTGGAGCCGGAACCTGGACCAGGAGCACTGCCTCGAGCTCTTCAGGACCTAGCAACAGCCAGCACCTCCGTACCGTTAGCATCAGATGCTTCTCTTTCATTTAGCAGCAGAGTATATGCATGTAGTAGTGTGGTAGTTTGTTCGTTAGGAGTGTACTTGCCGACTCAATCAGAAACTTATGTCTCTCTCCCGTCAACTTCCCTCCCAGCCTCCAATTCAGCTTTTCTTATAAGTTATTACTAAAGCTTGTCGCGTGCGTTGCGAACGGAAGAAAAAAATGTTATGCACTCAATTAGAATAAGGGCATCATAAAATTTTTTAGCATTGCTAAGCACAAAAAATTGTGCTCATAAATAAAATTAATGAAAATAGGTAAAATCAATATTAAATTTCATAAATTCTTTTTTAGACATGTAAAGATTTGTAACTCAATTATCATGGAATTAGTTATATTGATATCAAGAGCTACTATGTGTGATGATTATGACACAAGGTCACTCTCAATTTTCCATACTTTGCCTCGGTTCATACTTTTACAATTTGTTTTTGGACAATCGACTACATTTAGACTATAATAATATAAGTTTTGATTTTTTAATACATTAATAAATTTATGGTAGAAATATTTATTTGTCATCAGTCAAAGGTATAAGAAGTTCAAAGCCTATATATTGTGTTGTCTTTTTTTATTTATTTATCTGCATGTGAGTATTTACCTTTGCTAGTTTGGTTTCTTCTGTCCATTAGTAGAGGTTGTGGCTATAAAAATTATAGGAGGGAGTAATCAATCAAAACTGATATAAATGTTGGATCGGTTTTTTTTTGTTGGTGAAAACTTGTAAATGTTGAATCTGCTTTTTTTTTTTTTTTGCCTTCTACATCTACGAAAAGAAAAAAAGAGAGATGAGACTTGCGCATATGTCGGCCCTCGGAAGTCATTGGTAAACGATTGTTTTTATAGCCAACAAAAAAAGGCAAAAAGTATGTATTTGTTTGAAGACCGATGGGATCCGTATTTGTGGCCTCGGTTGGTTCCGGGGCTTAGTTTAGGACTACACGCTATGCACGTATAGGCATGCAACGACCTTGGTTCGGTGCGACCTTGGAGCCGGGGGGCATGCAAATATCTCTTCATGGACTCTTTTACTACGGACTCTATACGAACGAAAGAACATCGGCCGGATGAAAAAATAGGTGACCTCGAACCTCAAAAGCAACAATGGCCAGGCGCAAAGATGGTTCCAGCGTAGCCACCCCCTCGTATCTTGTACTCGCCTCCACCGCTCTCTACTTTCCTTTTTTCGAGGTGGGACTAAAGTATATGATCTCCTGCACCGATCATGACGACTTGTTGTGACATGGTGTTCGGGCTCGCCTAGTGCTATATCGTTCATGGGCTTTTTAGTCAGAAACGTGGTGGAAAAAAGCCCGTGAAAAAAGCCCGGTGAAAAGCCCTGAAAAAAGGAGGTGGGACTGAAATTTTCTTTTCTTATAAGGTATAGATATAGATACAAGAAGTCAATTTCTCTTCTCTGATTTTTAGGGAATTATCTGAAAAAATATAAGAGTGACAGATGGCCATGTGGGCTGGTTTGTCCTTTTTTGTTGGGCCTCTAGGGTCCTGGCAGTACAGCCCATGTACTACTTTTTTTTTCCTGTAAATTTCTAGTTTCTAGGAATTTGGTGATTCTAGAATACGAGGAATGCCTGAGTTCCTGTGCTGTTTTTCCTTTGCTGATTTGCTTTCAGAATACTCCCTCCATCCCACTGAGTTTGTCACCCCTGATTCCGTACCATCTTTTTCGATGCTTCGTCTTATTCAAATTTTTTGCACAAATATAATTTATTTTGTTACGAATTATTTTATCAATAAAGATACTTGAATATTGATTAATTTATTTTATGATTTGCATAAATATTTTGAATAAATATTTTGAATAAAACGGATGGTCAAACATGAAGTTTAAAAGTCAAAAACGACAAACTCCATGGGACAGAGGGAGTATGAGATTTTAGTAGTAAATGTCGGGAATGTGGATTACGCTGATCAGTTTCATTTCGGAATGTTTGTTACCGAGACCAGAGCAACATTTGTTTGTACTTTGTATGTAACATAGACTGTGTTTAGATCCCAACTTTAGGTTGAAATTCCCATCACATCGAATCATTAGAATTAAATGTAGAAAAATAAAATAACTAATTGGACAGTTTGGATGTACTCTGCGAGACGAATCTTTTAAGCCTAATTAGACCATGGTAGAACAATATTTACCACAAACAAACGAAAAAATACTACAATGTTTTACGGTTCACTTTTCAACCACTTTTTCGGAAACTAAACACAACCATACTGTCTTTTCACCGTCGGTACTGTGATCCTTCAAGGAGATCCAGACCTCTACTCTGTAAATCTGTCGAAAATAAGCAATAGAAAGGCTTCGTTCGTGGAAGATTATATCTGTGGCTAATCTATCATGTTCAATTCACTGATTTCGGTTTGTGGAAGGAAATCATCCGTGTTCAATTGGACTTGCAATTTACATGTAACTCGTTCTTGCCGGTGCAGCCATCACCCCATCATCATCAGCCATCAAAATGGCTGCAGTTCGGTGTGCCAGTTTGGTGAGCAAAAAGGCACCTTTTTAACCAAAAGTACGTGTTCCAAAAAATTGTCTGATGTCATTCTTGAGAGAAAGTACGTTTTCCTTTTGAGAAGGCGTATCCACGAGGCGAGTGCCCTGTCCCCGACTTGCGGATTAGATAGGAGGCAGCACAGCACTGCTCCTTCGCTCGCGGCGCTGCTTATCTCCCGCTCCCCCTCTCCACCGCGCCGCGATGAACACAGCCATGGCCACCACTTCCCTATCCCTCCAAGGCCGCCCTTCCCATGCCCCCACCAGGAAGCTCTCCTCCCCGTTCCTCGGCGCCCCCGCCTCCTTCCTCCGGCCACTGGCGCCCGCGCCCGCCGCCGGGCCCCTCCTCGCGGCGGACGCTCGCCGTCAGGGCCATGGCACCGCCCAAGCCGGGAGGCAAGGCCAAGAAAGGTCCGTGCCCCCTCTCTAGGCCGGCGTCGTCAGAATTCCTGCCGCATCAGGGATGACGTTCTTGCGCCTAACCCCTTTGTTGTCCTGCAGTGGTGGGCCTTATAAAGCTGGCCCTCGAGGCCGGCAAGGCGACGCCGGCGCCGCCCGTCGGCCCGGCGCTCGGTGCCAAGGGTGTCAACATCATGGCGTTCTGCAAGGAGTACAATGCCAAGACGGCCGACAAGCCCGGCTACATCATCCCCGTCGAGATCACCGTGTTTGATGTCAGTGAGACTGATGTTGTCCATCCTAGTTTGGGCGCTTGTCTGAGAATCGATTGCTAATGTGGAGTTATGGTTGTCGTCATACTGGTTCCTTGCTTCGCATTTTTTGCAGGATAAGAGCTTTACCTTCGTCTTGAAGACCCCTCCGGCTTCAGTCCTGCTACTCAAGGCTGCAGGTGAACACCCTGTACATTAGTATTAGTTTGAATCTATTCTTCAGAGTTCTCTGGTGCATTCATCAATTGCTCAATATATCTATAAAAGCAATACGACATGTAGGAAAAGGAATGGTATTTACGGTTCGTGCAAGTGCACCACACTGGATTAGGCCATTAGCGATCCGGTGTGTAACTCTGTTAGATATTATTAAGTTCAGTCAGTCCCTGATCCCTCGGAAAAAGTAGTTCAGATTCAGACAGTCCACATTGTTTCTGTCACATGTTTGTATAATGACAGAGAATGCAATGGCAACTCAATCTAGTTTGGAGAAGTCGACAGTTGCTCATTGATTCAGTATTGGGTACTGGTAACAGTAACTTGGTATTGTTAAGGTATAGCCATGAACTATGGGCTGCAGAGAATGATTGTCGCAGCACTAGTACCTGCAAATGCATATGCTGGTGTCAGACAGCCAGCTTTCTATGTTAGAGCATATATTCTCTTTTCCCAGCCGGTCACCCCGGCGCTGCTCCAGCTCCCACGGACGCCCCCTCGACGTCAACGCAAGACACGGCCACAGAGCCAGGGGCACCGTCGTAGTGCTCGCATTGCGGCCAGATCGTGGCCCAGAGGGAACACCGAGGACTGTGCCCGGCAAATCCTCATGAAGCGTCTTGGTGTCATGGAGGAGGAGGACGACCACGCCAGCGACGACCAATTCCTGCATTACGTCAAGTTGTTCCAGGGCCCCCTCAGCGACTCCACCATCTCGGCCCTGACAGCCCTGTGCGGCTTGGAGGACATCCCGGAGCTAGAGTGTGCCCAGGCATAAGGGAGCGCCATCCACGCGGGGAGCCACCACTCCGATCAATGTTAGCAATCATGTATTGTCGTCGTGTTCGTCATTAAATTCGTCGCCGTGTCCCTCGCTGCTTACTGCATCGATCTGCATCCAGTGTCGTCAGTGCCGCCCGACCATACAAAGTGATAGCCAGGGGCCTCAAATCACTTCTGCTATGGCCTGGTTTCTGTTCCTCCAAAATCAGCAAGTGCTGTTCACCTGCTGCAGCTGAACTTCCTAGTTTCACCAGCCTTCATGTAACCGGTAACAATGAGTATCAATCTGAGTGGTGCTTAACTTCTGGCTCTGCATCTTTGTGTGCAATTCTTCCACATAGTCCGGCTCGACACCAGTTTGATTTGAGGCATGTTCAGTCCTTCACCGTCTCCCTGCTGCCCAGCTCGGGCTGCTGCTGCTACAGCCAAGCTGACAGATATAGGTTGGGGTCACGAAAATTGTTTTAATGGCTCAAAAAAACTGCAAAATACTAAACTGGAACGTCAGAGGTCTAAATGACAAAGCAAGACGGGACTCTGTCAATGAACTTGTAAGAGATACCGGCGCCACCATAGTTTGCCTACAGGAGACCAAGCTACAGCATATCGACGCAGCTGTCGTAACCTAGACTGTTGGCCAATGCTTTGCTAACTCCTTCGCCGTGCTGCCGGCAGCTCGGGCGAGAGGAGGCATTTTATCGGCGGTCAACGAAAATTTTTTTCGACCTTGCCGACATCAGCCCGAACACGCACGCCATCACCGCAACGGTGACCATGAGGGCCAGCAACACTAAATGGCAGATCACAGTTGTTTATGGGCCTCAAGGAGATGACGAAAGATCATGTTTCTGCAGGAGCTCAAGAGCATCGCCGCGCCCGATCCACCAACGGTGGCTCATCCTTGGAGATTTCAATCTAATCTACCAAGCGAGAAGACAAAAACAACACAAACCTCAATCGCCCTCATGGGATCTTTCAAGGCAACGATTGATGAACTAGGACTCAAAGAGATCAAATTAAATGGTCGCCGCTTCACGTGGACAAACGAGCAAGCAGCCCCCACCATGACAAGGATTGACAGGCTGCTGTGCACTCCGAATGGGAATTGCTCTTCCCATCGTGCTTCCTCCACTCCTTACCATCCCTTATGTCCGACCATACACCACTCCTGTTACATGGCGCTTGATCACCCCAACAATAACTTCTTCCGCTTCAAAACTTACGGACAAAAATGGATGGGTTCCGAGAATTGGTGCAAAACGAGAATGGGGAAGCCGATCAATACAACACTGCCCATCAAAAATTGCACATCAAGATGGCAAGATTGGCAAGGGCCTTAAAGAAATGGCGCAAACAAAAATAGGAAATACAAGGCTGCGGTGGCCATCACCAAAGAGGTCCTCCTACAATTGGAAATGGCACAAGAATACCGCCCTCTATCCACTCGGGAATTGGAGCTAAGAAGACGCCTAAAGGCCCGGCACCGGCTTAGCAGCTTATAGAGAGGTCAAGGATCGGGCAAAGGTCCGACTCATCTACATCCGCGGTGGGGACGCCAACACAAAACTTTTCCACATGAAGGCAAATGCTCGCCGCCGGGAAAAACTACATCCATTGCCTACGAAAAGAAGGTGGGCTAGTTTTCTCCCGGGAAGAGAAGGAAAAGGTGGTCAAGACTATTTCAATGACCATCTAGGCCTTTGCTACAGCAAGAACGCTATCCTTCAAGCTGGCGGGGGACTGGGTTACACCCCACAAAATCTCCGGCAGCTGGAGTTACCTTTCTCCCGGATGAGATTCGGCAGATCGCGTGCTCACGATGGCATCGAGAGAAAGCCCCGGGGCGGATGGATTCACGGGGGGCCTTCTTCAAGGCGTCTTTGGGAGACAATTAAAGACGATCTTTTCGGCGGCCATCAACGATCTCTTCCATCTAAACTCCCAAGGCCTTGAGCTAATGAATTCGGCAAATATAGTGTCTTGCTCCCAAAGAAGGCCGCCGCCGAGAAAATCACGGACTTCTGAGACCCATTAGCCTCATGCACGGCTTTGCTAAAATTTTTGCAAAGCTCCCGCCAACAGACCAGCCCCTCACCTCAACTCCTTGGTGTCCAATTGTCAAAGTGCATTCATCAAGAAGAGGAGCATACATGACAATTTCCTATGCGTGCAAGCAACGGTGAGGAAAATGCACAAAGAAAAGACGCCCGGCGCTTTTCATGAAGCTTGATATCCACAAGGCCTTCGACACGGTTAATTGGAGCTACCGCTTGAGGTATTACGTGCTGCGGGCTTTGGCACGCGTTGGTGTGAATGGGTATCCATCTTGTTCCGCATCCGCCACTTCGAGGATACTTCTCAATGGAAAACAAGGGCGTAAGTTCCATCATGCGGGGGAGTTCGTCAAGGTGACCCACTATCACCAATGCTTTTCATCCTCGCCATGGACCCCCTACAGCGCATGCTCGATCTTGCAACCCAAAACGGTGCCCTCTCCCCTCTACCCCCGGCCACAACCAGATGGAGAACCTCCCTATATGCGAGATGATGCGGCCATCTTCATAAATCCGGCAAAAAGCGACATAGATGCGGTCAAAGTCATCCTACAAGCTTTTGGGGACATATCCGGCCTTCATATAAACCTAGAGAAGAGCTCCGTCCATCCGATCAGATGCGAGGACATCGACCTCGACCATATCCTAGCGCCTTTTGCGGGTGTTAGAGGCGCTTTTCCTTGCCGCTACCTTGGTGCGCGGCTCCACACACGCGCCTGCGAAAGGTGCACGTTCGGCCTCTCATTGAGCGGATTGGGCAGAGGCTTCCCAGTTGGAAAGGGAAGTGGCTAAACAGGGCAGGACGACTCACACTAGTCTCTTCCGTCCTCTCAGCGATGCCTACCTACCACCTCACGGTGTTTTCCCTTTATCGGTGCGGGCCCCGTAAGTGCATCGACAAGATTAGAAGATCCTTCTTTTGGAAGGGAGAGGAGAACGCCAACGGAGGGCATTGTCTTGTCAATCGGCCTACAATTGGCGGGCCGAAGGAACTTGGGGGCTTGGGGTCCCTGATCTTGACAAATTCAGCGAGCTGAGCTGCGCTTAAGATGGCTTTGGCAAGAATGGGTAGACACCTCAAACCATGGGCCGGCATGGAAATCCCCTTGCAACGAATTTGGATCGGGCGTTGTTCAACGCATCTACAAAAGTCATTATTGGTGATGGTCGTAGAGCGATTACGCATGACAAATTTGGTTGGATGGCGAAGCTCAAAATTCCTAGCGCCCAACTGTTTGAGCAAATAAGGTTAAAGAAACGGGGCGGTTCAGGTAGAGCTACATAGCAATGCACGGATCAATGCCCCGAGGGGACGGATCACCACATCGTCACAGGTTGAGGAGTTTGTCTCGCTGTGGATCAGGATACAGCAGATTCAACTAACACCGGGCACACCGGACGCCATCATCTGGAAATGGACTGCAAATGGGGTTTACTCCACCCGGTCGGCATATAGAGCTCAATTTTGTGGCTCCTACAGAGCTTTCAAGAGCGACCTCATTTGGAAAGCACACACTGAAAACAAGTGCAAAGTATTCGCTTGGATTATGGCAAGAGAAAAAAAATCCTCACGGCGACAACCTTCAAAAGAGAGGCCGGCCGCACCGGGATCACTGCGCCTTGTGTAATGGGCCTTTGGAAACATGCCTACATCTGACCCTGTTGTGCCCGTTCACCAGAGCAGTATGGGATCATATTCTTCATTGGGAGCACTTTGATGCAAGTCTTGTCCTACCAGCCCAAGATCCGGCTCACTTCATATTATGGTGGGAAGAAGTGCAAACTAAAATTAGCAAGGATGACAGAAGGCGCTTCAATGGTATGGTCATCTACACCATCTGGAATGTATGGAAAGAGAGAGAACAGGAGAACTTTCTCCAACTCCTTGGAGACTCCGCTTCGTAGCGCAAAAGAACAAAGGAGGACATCTCACAAAGAAGGAGGGCTACTACTTGGAACATGTAATAGGTGTTAAGCAACTTATTTTTCCTTTTAAACTTATTGGCCCCCCTGTGGCGACCGCGCAAAAAACTACTGTACATAGACTCTTTTTCCATCTTAATTGAAAGGCGAGCTCCTGCCGTTACGTTTCAAAAAAAAATATATTCTCTTTTCCATTTGACAAGCAAATGGTCCTTTATCTATTCTCATGATTAAGAATCCTTATTCTTAGTTACTGAAAATGGTTCCAAAGAGCCACAATGGTTCCTTGCCTTATTGTCTGAATCTTGTTTATTATAGGTGTCGAAAAAGGTTCGAAAGAGCCACAGAGAACGGAGGTGGGAAAAAGTAACGGCTGATCAAGTGCGTGCAATAGCTCAAGAGAAGTTGCCGGACTTGAACTGCAAGAGCATCGATTCTGCTATGAGGATCATTGCTGGCACCGCCGCTAACATGGGCATCGATATCGATCCTCCAATCCTTGTGAAGAAGGAAAAGGTCCTCTTGTAGTTCGTTTTGCTGGCACACACAGATCATCCCACCAATGGCCATTTGTAGATTATGCTTTGCTTTTTGCTCGTCAATTCGCTGTGCCTACTTGAAGTTTTCCTCTGGTTTCAGTGACCTTATTCCACAGTCTTATCATCTGGTGTAGTGCTTCAACTTTTCCTTGCCAAATCCTTGTAAAAGGTGGTATCCCAAGCCATTGTGCACCAAAATTGTCTTGCGAGATCCTCTCTGTATATCACGTCAGAAATGAGCTCTTGGGCCTTGGCCGCTGCATTTTGCACCATTACAGTTGCGTAGCACAATTGGTCCGAAGAGACCAGGGTGTTACTGTTACACAGTGAGAATTACATCAAGACTATGGTTCGCCCACATGCCCACAATTGCAGTAACAAACATATAACTAATTAACTATTGTGTCATTTTTGTACGACTTTTTACTACTGCATTGGGTCTACTCTTCTTTACTGTTCCGGTAAGCAAAGCATTCTGATCCCTAAGGTGGTTCATGTCCATAGCTTGCCCTAAGTTGGGACTTAGGAGCCTCACCATTTCTTAGATATGTGTTTGTTTCCACAACTATGGCATACCAAACATTTTTTATCTGTAATATGCTAGAGTTATTTTGATGTTAAATTTTGTCATAAATATGACGACTAATTTGCTAGCCACACCTTTTGTAATTGCGACATTTTATAATTCTTGTTATGTTAAAATTAGACATTAACCAAACATGTCCTAGGAAATAATAAGATGGAGAGAGAGTAAGTCATTTGTTCTTGATTTTTTAAAATACCTTATATTTTGAGAGGAAATACATAAGCATCCAAACAAGGGTGGGAGGCAAAGCATCTATTTCGTGGTTGATCGTTTCTACAGCTGATGAGTCATTTAACATTGTTTTAGGGCCTGTTTGGTTTCCATAAGTCAGGTGACTTATAAGTCAAAAAATTAAAATAAGTGACTTATTTTGCCAAACAGTAGGGACTTATAAGTCACTTGAACCATTTTATCTTCTTTTTTTACCCCTTTTTTCGCATAAGTCAATCATTTTCTCTTCTTTTTTCCTTAGCTTATAAGTCAGTTCTAACCAAACAGGCATGACTTATAAGTCACTGATTTTTAGTCACCGACTTATGGAAAACCAAATGCAGGGCCTTATTGTGAGAGAAAAATACCAGTTTTTTACCCCGCGCTTCCCACACAACTCCAAAATGTCAACTATCAGACCACTGTCATCCTCCCTCACAACTCCAAAATCTCAACTATCAGATCACTGTCATCCGGATCTGAAAGACAATGTGTATTTAATTACGGAAAGCTGACAGTTGCAGTCACAGTTAATCACAAAAGAAACACTATCAGCGCATCCACCAACCACATCACGAAAACCGTCGGATCTCAATCCTGGGGTGGAGACACCATCAAACCGCAGAGCCAGCCAGCTTTGCATGCCGCTTGCTCAAAGAGCATGGTTGACGAGACGAGATCTGTGGCGCCGGCGAGCCGCCGGGCGGCCTGCTCCATGAGCACCACCATGCCCTGGCACTCGTGCAGCACCATCTCGTCAAGGCCGCCCTTGACCATGGCCGGGAAGAAGAGCCAGAACCCCGTCCCGCCCACGAAGGCCAGCGTGAGCGGCATGGCGGCGGCCCGCGGCGGGCGCCACCACCCGGCATGCGACGCCCACCATCCCTCCGCGGCCGCGCACGCCCCGTGCAGGAGGAAGAAAGCGGTCACCTCGCCGCTGGGCGTGCTCCGCATGATGTAGTAGAACATGAGCTCGTGCATGAGGCCTGAGACGAGGAACGTCGCCAGGACGCCGGCCGCGGTGCCGAGGCGCGCGCGGACGGGGCGGAACACCGACGGCCGGAGGATGGACGGCACCATGAGGTTCCACCGCCGGCCCCAGAAGTCACGCAGCGACGACGCCAGGTAAGGGTGGTCCACCTGCGGCTCCATCTCCATCCCGAGCAGGTCGTGGATCACGGTGTGGGTGGTGGCGAGGAGGAGATCCAGCGAGAAGTAGACGTGCAAGGTGTAGAGTGCGAGGAGCTGGTACCTGTTCATCGAGCTCTTGAACTGGTACGCGTAGATGATGCCCGGGATGACGGCGCCGCAGAGGAGTATCCTCGCCGGGCCACGGACAGGAGCTTGGGTCTTCTCTTTGGACTGCCGCCGGAGCTTGACGGGGAGGGAGGCCGAGCAGACGAAGTGGGAGAGGCGGAGGGACGGATCGAGGGGCCCAATGCCGGCGGCGAGGAGGAGCACTTTGAAGGAGCCGAGCCAGGAGAGAAAGAAGCCGGAGGTGCCGCGGAACGTGGACGTCGAGAAGGCGAAGGGGATCGCGCAGAAGAGCGCGACGACGGGCAGCAGCGCCAGGAAGCGAGGCGCCCCTGGTCGGAGACGCGCCGCGGCGAGGCGGGCGTAGGACATCGCCGCACACACCGCGGCGGAGACCTTGACGAGAGCGCCGACCTCGCCGTCCATTAGTGCCGTCGCCCCATGTGGATGGTTGGACGGAGGCACTGGAATCTATGGGTTCTCTGCTCCTGCTGCTGAGGTTCTTGCTTTTGTGCTGTGGCGCATTCTTCCGCGGTGGTGTCTGTGACGTCGCACCGCCGTTTTTTGTCCGTTTTCTTTTGCTCATATAAAACGATGAACTTGAAGACATCAGTATTAGCACTACGCATACTCCTTTTTTTTTTTCATCGGTTACAACTTACAACTTTTCCTAACCACTAAACCACACTCCTTACTAGACTCTTAGGAAAAGATAAGTAAAAACAACTATGGCTATATTTGAGGGACCAGCTTTTTTTTTTTATTAGAAAATATGCCCGTTCGTTTGCAACGGGGAGCCAAAAACCAATTATTTTTTAGAAAATTATGCATACCTATTTACGTTTTATCCTTTATATTAAACTTTAATATTTTTCACTAAATGCAATATATCTTATAATAAAAATGCATGAAACCCAAACCATTTAGAAATTGGACTCGTTGTCATTGTTGTACTGAGTTGGTCATGCTTAGTAAAAACTTTATCTTGGTTTCGGTTTTCCATTTGTTTGGTTATAAGATGGTTTTTTACTGCCAAAGTGTGTGCCTATGAGCGGAACTCTATATAATTGGCTTGATTCTATGAGTTGATAGATAAAGAGCTATTCATTATATAAAAATATAAATCTGGTCCAACCCTATGAAATATTTTTTATTTTGTGGGGTAATAAGAGCATTACGTATTCATCAAATAAAAATAATAATATTTAGTCTTTTAGCAGAGCTCAATGAATATAAAATTAAGTATAGTACTCCGTACATGATATGATATCCTTCTCAATATATATTGATCGGTCCACGGATCTGTACAAAACTTTACGTGTACATTGGGGCACACAGCTGATAGGCTGTTTACCATACCATTCTCAATTGACGCGAACAGCAGCAGCACTATATGTGGGTGGTTACAGAGGTCATGCACACGTACACGTGTCCTGGGATATGGATCCGATCGATCCATATTTATACATATACTAGGTAGGTGCCCGTGCGTTGCAACGGGTTTCAAAATCCATATAATCCTATGTATTTTTCAGCTAATAGCACATAAAAGAAATCTCTGTGCACCGTGATTTTGATTTGAGTACAGGTATGGTAACCAAAATATTTGGTATGGTCAAACAACTTGTAAGCACAGCTTATAGCTCACATCAGCTAAGCCAATGATTAAAAGTCTATCATGTCTACCATGCCAATGATTAAAAGTCTACCATGCAAACCTTTCAAATCAACTTTCAACTTCAAAAAAGGTAGTACAGAATTGCATTGCAAATTGCAATATACTCACTCCATTCCAAGTTGCAAGTTGTTCTATTTACATCTTTTGTTATGCATCTTGATATACCTCATCTCTAGATAGAAAATCCAAAACAATTTACAATTTGAAACTGAGTGATACAACCCAATTCACCAAAACAAAGAGTTGAGCGTTTCATTTCATCCACTAATTTTTTTACCATAACCTAAATGAAAATTACAATACCATCAAGCCAATAGTTGTATAAAACTGTACAAGTCAGAAATCCACCTCTGACAAATACAATTGGCATTAGCAGATTGAACGAACAAAGACCTGCCTTGGGCTCGACCACCTTCCTATATATCATAGGAGGTACCCTTGAATCCCCCTTACTTTTGGTTGAGCATGCGTTCAGAGCACTCACTACCTATATATAGGAAGGACAAGATCACTGGCTCCAGTAAGTATCAACACAAGCTTACATCAGGACAAAGAAATTTCTTAGATGACGACAAAGGAGAAATGAAATTGATGCTAGGTGGGCTGAAAGAACCTTCTACGCATAGTTGAGGGCTTGAAGCTAAGGACCAACTTCTTCATCGAGTCCTGGAGTCGCTTTCCCAGCTTGGATCGAGGCATAAACATACCGCTACATCATGTCCACAAGAGCAGTTAATAAACCATTAAAATTCTTATAATATTTTAGACAGTAAAATACGTGTATCACTAAATCAGAACCGAGGGAACTAATTCACATTAGAAATCCTGTATATTTAATGAGGAATAACAGAAACTTCATGATCTGAAAATAGAGTGGATGATCCGCATATACAAGTTAAGAAAAAAACTTTGATTTATTTGGTCCCACTGCCTACAAACAGCAACACAACAGGATGAGGTCGTCAAGGCAAACCATCAGCAGTAGTCCGCTGGCAGCACAGCTCAGATAGGTGATGTAGCTTACCGGCAGCTGATAGGTGATGCCACAGCCTAACAAATGTATGTACATAAGAGGAGAGGGCAACTGGCCTTCTCGGTGCTCCGTGAATGAGAGATCAACTGGACACAGTAAAAGGAACCTGTTGTATGCACTGAAGAATACAACGCTGATGATGCAAGCAGGTGATGATTTATCAGCATAGGCTGAATAATTGTTTTGCCCAAAGAGTCCCAGGTATCTGTAGCATATATATCTTCAAAATAGCTGCCATTCAAAAACCTGTCATAAGTCTTTATACCACCAAAAGGAACCATGGAAGAACATGAGGCTTCTTCTCAGAGTCCACAACAGCAGTCCTGTTACCCCAATATCTTGACCTTGTTCAGGTCTTCTCCACCTCGTCGATTAACATTAAACTACCAGATAGTCTATTTCCAAAGTTTGTGCACTATGTTCCATTGTTTTAACACGTTTTCTGAATTTATAGTGATAAGTGATAATGAAGATCTGCCAACCTAAAACAACACCTATTCACCAGCACGAGAATAAAAAAAAATCAAGGCATTCAAGCAGAAATCATTGAGGTGCCCAGAACATTCTAAACCGAGTACCATCGCCACCAATATAAGGGGGATGTGTCACAACGACCAAATGAAACAAATGCAAATATGGTTAGGGAAGACCATTTCTACTCCTTTGCTGCATCCTCTCCTCTGATATTCATGTCAAGTACTCAGTACTGGATATCATGGATAGTCGATAGTGGATAGCTAATTCATTTAGCTTAGTCATTGTGAAGTGGCTGAAGTAGTTAAATCTGAAACTAAAACATATATTGGCAAGCGCATATCCAGTGCATCATATTGTTTTGATATTATGATGCACTCAACCACCGAAATTACAGTCAGACATAGTGATTGGAATTCTCACTGGCATATATTTTCCCCAGAAGCAAATTCACACATGCAGTGTTACACTTGTGTTAACTAATTATCTTATGTAATGCAATTGAGGAACTCTCCCTTCTCTTGCATATTGGTCTCCATCTACACAGCCATCTGCTACTCTGAACATCAACAACATACTGATTAATGGTTCATCATCTGTTCTTAGCCCAATTTAGCTGCGAATTAAATGAACCCTCAATTCAATCGAGCGCAATCCAGAATCTAGACCAAAACTATCAGGTTTGTGAATTGGGGCGAATTCCCCTCAAGAAGAGGCAGGCAGCGCAGCAATCAAGAACAGGGGGGCACGCAGCCCCAAGGGCAAAGGCAATGCGAGTAGTAGCAGCCCCAAGGGACCAGAGTAAGCTCTTACTGGTTCTTGACGAGGTCCTCGGCGGCCTGCTCCTCCAAGGCGCGTAGCTGCTCGACCCGCGATAGCTGTGGCTGGGTGGTGCGGGCGAGTGGGGCGAGGACGGGCGGTTTGGATCGCGGCGGCGGGCGCTGTGGCTGGGGCGGGGGCGGGGGCGAGGTCCGGCGAGAGCTGTTGCTGCGCCGGCGCGTCGCTGTGGGCGGGCCGGGGGCGAGGTCCTGACTGGGCTGTTGCTGCTGTGGCGCGGCGCTGCTAGGGCCGGGGCGAGGTCCCGCGAGGGTGGCGGCATGACCGTGTGGTTGGGGCGGGGGCGAGTCCGCGAGGGCAGTTGCAGGAGCGCCGGGGGTACACGCACGTGCGAGGGACGGGCGAGGTGAAACCGGGGGCGCTTCGCGAGGGGAGCGGTGTGAGTCTGCCGGTGGACGATTGCTTTTGGCGTTTTTTAGTAGTAAGTAGTACTGGCAAACAACAAACACGCCTTGCGTGCGTTGCAGCGGGAGAAAAAAAATGTTATGCACTCAATTAGAATAAGAGCATCATAAAATTTTTTCTTGCATTGCTAAGCACAAAAAATTGTGCTCATAAATAAAATTAATGAAAATAGATAAAATCAATATTAAATTTCATAAATTCTTTTTTAGACATGTAAAGATTTGTAACTCAATTATCATGGAATTAGTTATATTGATATCAAGAGCTACTATGTGTGATGATTATGACACAAGGTCACTCTCAATTTTCCATACTTTGCGAGAGGATGGCATAGCTTTGGTTCATACTTTCACAATTTGTTTTTGGACAATCGACTACATTTAGACTATAATAATATGAGTTTTGATTTTTAATACATTAATAAATTTATGGTAGAAATATTTATTTGTCATCAGTCAAAAGGTATAAGTTCAAAGCCTATATATTGTGTTGTCTTTTTTTTTTATTTATCTATCTCGCATGTGAGTATTTACCTTCGCTAGTTTGGTTTCTTACGTCCATTAGTAGAGGTTGTGGCTATAAAAATTATAGGAGGGAGTAATCAATCAAAACTGATATAAATGTTGGATCCGGATTTTTTTTTGTTGGTGAAAACTTGTAAATGTTGAATCTTTTTTTTTTTTTTTTTTTTTTTTTTTTTTTAATCTTCTACATCTACGAAAGGAAAAAAAGAGAGATGAGACTTGCCCGAGAGATATGTCGTTCCAAAGACCTCTGGAAGTCATTGGTAAACGATTGTTTTTATAGCCAACAAAAAAAGGCAAAAAGTACGTATTTGTTTGAAGACCGATGGGATCCGTATTTGTGGCCTCGGTTGGTTCTGGGGCTTAGTTTAGGACTGCACCGACGCTATGCACGTATAGGCATGCAACGACCTTGGTTCGGTCTCGGGAAAGCTTTCCACGGGGGGCATGCAAATATCTCTTCATGGACTCTTTTACTACGGACTCTATACGAATCGAAAGAACATCGGCAGATGAAAAAATAGGTGACGTGCCTCGAACCTCAAAAGCTACGTCAATGGCCGAGGCGCAAAGATGGTTACGCACGTAGCCACCCCATCTTGTACTCGCCTCCACCTGCCTCTCTACTTTCCTTTTTTCGAGGTGGGACTAAACACTCCGATCTCCTCGCACCGATCATGACGACTTGTTGTGACATGGTGCTGGGCTGGCCTCGTGCTATATCGTTCATGGGCTTTTTAGTCGTACCAACGTGGTGGAAAAAAAGCCCGGTGAAAAAGCCCGGTGAAAAAAGGAGGTGGGACTTTAGTAGTATATAGACTAGTAGCAGGGCGCGTGCCTCCGCGCGCCCGTGCAGGCAGAGGAGATTGGAATTACCAAATTTGCTTGGATCATAGACAGCCATTGGATTAGTATCACAGTTGATTCAAAATGACAAATTTTTTGTATTAGTAATAACGTACATATAGTTCAATTATATGGAGATGCGATTACTGTACAAAACTACCATTATAGTCCAAGCATTTTGTTACAGGAAGTTTTTACTGAACTAAATTACTGAACTAAAGCTTGTCTTGGACGACTGAAGTGCTTCAACAGGCGTCGAAGTGCACTAAGCTGGGTAATGGGACTTGATTGCTATGAGTAATAAAACATCCTGGAGTCCAAAAACAATAAGACCAGATCAGTTGTCATAAAAAAGTGTGGGTGCCGCTAAGCGTGCTTGATAATTTGGTTTGGCCATAGCATGCAAACACAATTATAAATTCCAATGCAGCAGCGTGGTAGTTAATTAATAAATACTATATGAATTGATTTTTTTCCAAAACTGCAAAAGTAGCGGAACTAAGCACAAGGCGTGGGGAATGACCATAGAAACAAAAGGGCATCATGGCACGCTAAAGATTTAACATCATAGCTACTCATTAAGTCATTGGCACGCTATTCTGAATGAAGTATGCACACAGAACGACCAAGCGTATTGCATCTATTAACCAGGATCTGAGGTTCTCACCCGCCAAGCATGATCAACGTGGTGTTCTGTGGGTCATTGAACCTTAGTGTCAGATTATTTAAGAATCTGTTCTTGTCGTTCCGGTTGCACACTCTCATGCATATTGAGTGGCTCGATGTCGCACTACGTGATGTTGATTACACTGCAGAAACGAAGACTATGAATCAGCAAAAATTGAAATGCTTTTATCACTACAAAAGGACACCCCCTTTACCAACACATATATGTGTTTCTAAATCAGTCCCTCTTGACATCACTAAGCTGCAATTTTGGAGACGAGCAGTGCAATAAGAGGCTGATTATATTATATAAATTTTTTTTGAGCATGTTAGTAAAAAAATACATAAAGATGGCAAAGGTTGTCTTGTTATGTCATGGCATGAGTGGAATCGCCGAATGACTTATCTGCAAGGTGTTCTGAACCAACTAACTAACCCTAACACTCTGTGTGCATTTGCAGCCTATGTTTAAAAAAGTATTATCTCAAAATCTGGTAATGACAAGGTGATTTAAAGGAGGAATCTTGAAAATAACATCAGCAATCAGAATACGTCTATTTGTGAAAATTATAGAATGGCATATGACACAAAATAACCTAATCAATGCAGAACAAAGACATGATCAGTGGGTAAGACTTAAGAAACTGGACATATGTGCAAAGGTAGTTTACAAATATATGATGTGCTATATACAAATAATTTGATTCATACTTTTTAGACTATGCAACTACCATTCATTGTACCTGCATGATCACGACTCTCATCCCGTTGGAGTGAACAATGGACGTCGAGTGCCTTTATCTCTAACCCTAGGACTCGGTGCTCCTGTGTATGGTTTGTTTAGATTGTACAAAATGCAGCTATAGCTGTATTCAGCCTGTATATATGACAAGGAAAATAAAAAATGGTTATAAAGTGCATAGAGAAGAGATAACCTGGAAACTTTTAGAGAATTGTTTGGTTGGCGTAAGAAACTGTAGATCAGGCAATCAAATAGATAAATTGATGGCAAAATTGCGAAGTGGTTGTAGTTCCCTGCAGTACAACAACAAAAGAAAACAAAACACATTGTTCCTAGGCCTAAAGGAATTCAGGTGAGGAAAAAAAACCAAACCAATATAAAAAAATTGTAGTCAGTGATGATCACCTTTACAATAATATAGTCAGTGGTGTTCATCTTTACAATAATTCAGGTGCACTTGAAAGCAGCAGGTGTCTACTCCCTATCACCTGGAAAGAGCCATGTCAATGCAAAATCATAGGTAAAACTAAGATAGTAAGATCTGAAGTAAGGTTTGATCAAACTGAATGAGGTTGAGCATCTTTTGTTTCCACACAGTTTAAAAAGTACAGGGAGCTAAACTCATTGAGAGCTATTAATTTAACATGTACCATGTGCAGATTAATACCATTAGTAGAAGTGTGCGTCCAATTGCATAGGTTAACACCACTGGTTGCAATTGCATCAGCAGCCGCGAAGGGCCGTCAAGGGAAGCAGATACCTGTTATCCCTGAAACGATCATCAATACTAAGTATTGTCCTACAATTTGCTAGGAAATATGGAAAGGGTAGTCAACAATAAATTTGCATAGTCCCTATATGAGTTAAATGAAGAAATAGGTTGCGATTGTCACAAATGTATGAGCTCAATACATTCCAAAGGACCAAAGGTAACGGTAGCATGATCAAAGCCTAGATTGAATGCATAGAATATTAGTCCATGAAACAACCCAAAAAAATTTCTGCAGCCCAAAATCAAATAAATATCAGTTCATGAGGTAACAAAAAAAAGCTGGAACACAAAATCAAAAAAGCAAAGTCCACCAAACACGGTGTCATGTAGCAATTTAATAGTGTAATATTGAAAATTTTTTGAAGCGAATAATAGTTGCAAAGACCGAAAAGAGGGGGGAAAAAAGAGGGCTCAAAGATGACCTTTGTTAAATAGTTGCGGAGACCGAAAGAGAGAAAAAAAAAAAGAGGGCTCAAAGATCGCCTTTGTTCAATCATAGGAACCAAACCTCCCTTCTGCTGCACAATTTAGTCATCCTAAGAGCATTTCCAATGGTCCCCAAAAAGATAATCGATAAATGAATGAGTTTTCCAAGTGGATAAAAGAAGTTGAGAGCAATCTTTATCAATCTTACCAAAAAGTACAAACCAAAAGTGGGTTTTGAAAACCATTGGAGATGCTCTAATGTTCGTGGAACTGTGGCTGGTTGTCACATATCCAAAAAGACCTTCCTAGGCACAACCAAAACCGAAAGGATGATTAAATAGGCTTCGAGAATGGGAGGGGGTTAGCTCTAATTTGAAACTTCGAGCTAGCTTGACTTTGCTCAATGGTATGCAATTCAGAAAAGGTAGAACATCATTGCCCTTCGCCAACACTCGGGAATCAAAAGCCACGTATATATCTAGTGGACCGGCTTCAAATAGAAGCCGAGAACCAACAGAGAGGAAGCCAGGTCGAAGAATAGATTCTGACGAGAAACCGGCCGGAGTAGAAGCGGATTCGGTTGATCCGGACCGTAGAAGCGAGATCCAACGGTGGGAAACAATTACGGCGGCGTGGATGGTCTGTTTTGGCGGAGGAGCCATTCCAGTTTCTTTTTCGGTTAGCGCAACACAAGACCGCATATTCAGTCGGCCTCAAGCCGAGCATAGGGAAAACATATGAACTATTTAAATGAAAGACAAGAATGTAGCAAAAGAAATCAAAAATGTAATTACTTAACAATAGAAAACGCAATCCTCTATCATATAGGTAGCAAGGAAATGCACCGAGCTCCATTGGAAAAGAATTATACTATGAATGGATAGTGAACCGACTATACCATTTATTAATTGGCAAAGATAAGGCTATTTCAATAGACATCTTTGTCATGTAGCAACTTAACAAAGATATGATATTGAAAATTTTTGGAGCGCAGAATAGCCGCAAAGACCGAAAAGAGAGGGGAAAAAAAAGAGGGCTCAGCATTAACAAACATCCAATACGAACGACAATCGCAAGGGGAAATGAATGGATCAATAATTCACTTGCCTTGATATCATAGGTCATATTCTATCCCGACAAAACGAAGATGAGCCCGAAAAAGGGTGAGACAAAGATGAGCAAGGTATCTCCATGAAAAGGAAAAATATAAGGATCAAGATGCCAACAGCATGGCTGTATATGCTCGAGCTTTCGTATATATAAGATGCAATAGAGCTAGCTGATTGATTAAGACACAAGACAAATCTTCTATGCTTGAGAAGTTGATCCTTAATAAGTTACTTTGGTGAAAGGTCGGGTTCTGTCTTCCTTATCACGTATACTTACAATAAGTATGTAGGTCACAATTATATTGATGACAACAATGCTTTAAAAACACAAGCGACCCGATGAATAGTAGAAAGTGAAGATCTACAACTAAAAAGTTGGTTTTAAAATTGTTTCACTATCGTATCCAGGTTGAGCATCAACGGTCTAAATGTATGGTGAAGGTGTGTGACAAATGAAGATCTCTAGTTTGGTTTTGGCTAATTATTGACACCTAAGGACTAATCTCTCAATGCTAAGTGTTTGACATGATTGGAGATTGGTCGTGGATGCGGAGTTAATGCATGGTGATCATGGAGGATGGATCGAGGCGATCCAAAAGTTGATCAAGCATGCAACTTCGGTGGAGTTTGGAGATCAAAGGTCCCAAGGCAAAGGTATAACCATAGGGCTTTTGATTTCACACCCAAGACACCATAGAGGGTGTGGGTGATTATAGGATCGATAAGCCGTACTATAAAGAGGGGAAAACTTTCGTATATATCGATCCTCACGTGCCTTTAGGTTCAAATTTCATATGCATGCATTCTAACCTAAAGTGCTAACTCCGTCCTTTGTCGGAAATGGTTTCAAAAA
This sequence comes from Hyparrhenia diplandra, assembly GCA_015847255.1. Taxonomy (NCBI): domain Eukaryota; kingdom Viridiplantae; phylum Streptophyta; class Magnoliopsida; order Poales; family Poaceae; genus Hyparrhenia; species Hyparrhenia diplandra. The sequence goes on along the minus strand of JADLZK010000570.1, from coordinate 74,238 downwards.
TGCTAACACATGGTGTCGAGGTGTTCTTCGGCATGTCGGCAACAAGAAACAAGTGACGGAAGTCGGTTTGGAGCAAAGGCGAAGGAACGACGACGAAACGACGGATTTTCGCAGCTCGGGCGTGATCGGGCGCACCGACCGGAGGAAGGTGGTCGGAAGTGACCGACGGTCCGGTCGATCGCGTCGCGTGAGAGCTCGCAAGCGGCTCGGGCGTCGACGGGTGACCGGACGCGCCCGGCCGGATGCGTCCGATCGCGACCGAAGCATGACCGGACTTCGCGACCGGAAGCTCTCGAGACGGGTCGGCCGGTCGGTTTTGGCTTGTGTTGACGGTCACCAACGACATATTTTTTCCGTCAACTTACTACCATAAAGGGAGTAAAACTATACCTTTTATACTCATATGCATTTATCACTAATAAAATTCCACTTGTAGTGTCTATTATTTTATTTTGCAGATTTATAATAAAAGCAAGTGGAAAATCGACCAAAAGTACGCCATCCGGAAAGCGCATTATTGTAAAACACAAGCCCGAGAGCAAATCGACCCAAAACATCAAAATTGGGCCGAGCCAAGCCCGCCCACAACTTTTCAAGACGAAGGAAGACACCCCACCGAGGCCCTGGCCAGCCGAAGCCTGGGGGTGCGCGGCAAGACCACCACAATGCGCGCACCCTCCTCCGAGGCGGTTTCGGCCCGACCTCGGGGAGGCGGTTCGTGCACCTGCCAAATGGGGATTCCCGCCGTTGGATGGTCGGTTTACTCGAATAGGAAGGTTTACCAGGTCGGTTTTGGTGTAATTTAGCATTTAGGCCCCTCCTCCAAGTGTATAAGTAGTCCCCCTCTCCTCCTCTCTCAACACACACACCACTTGGAGTCCAAAGAACCAAAGAATCTTCCTCTCTCTACCACCTCTACCTCTCTCTCTTCTTCTACTTCTTCTTTCTTCTTCTTCTTAGTTCTTGGTTAGCACTTGGAGTAGAAGAGCTACAAGGAGGGCTTGTCTCCTAGAAGAAAGTGCCTTGGTAATATATCTTCTCTATGGAGCATTCTTCTATTTGCAAGTCTTATATCTATGTTCTTGGCCTAACTTATGAACTAGAGTATAGTCTTGTTCATGTTCTTGTGTTGGTATATGAACTAGCATATAGTTTACATATCATAATCTTGACATGTTCATCTCGGTTCATCATCGATCATCATATGCCTAACTTGATTAGAGGTGGGATAACGGTTCGTTGTTCCTTCGGGTTTGCTCTTGTTTTAGTCCGTCCATTCGACGAGTGGGGATCCCGGGGGGACAAGAGTAGTGCTCTAATATGCGGGCATGGTGCCCGTATATTCGACACTGCGGATATGAGTGCACGCCACGGTTGAGGGGGGGTAGGCGGCTTGGTCGTGACAAGCCTTGACCGTCCCTTAAAATCCCCCACGTTCGTGTGTCTTTGTAGGAGTTCGTAAATGCTTCCTATCGGGCCGTATGGTATCCAGGGGAGTCTCCCTGTTATCCTAGACCTAACCATGATTAAATCGGTTTGCATATGATCCTAACTATTCATTTGTATGGCCATGACTAGATACATTAGAATTACTCCATTATATTATTTATTCATTCTTTATCTATTTTTCTTTATCCTTTTTCTTTGGTGGATTCTTAAGTGTGTGTCACACTATCCATAAAACCGTTATTGCTTACCCCTGTTATGAACAATTCGGTCTAAGCAAACACATGTTCATCTATTCGAGATGCCATGCTAGCTTATTAATCACATGCCTTCCTTTGGGAAAATATAAATAACGATACCTCGAATACTTCCGGGTGAAATGCTACAATGATAGATCCGTAAACTTGCGGATGAAATATCTAAGATGGCAAGATCTATCCCGTTGACAATCCCTTTTGGATCACCGACATGGTGGTTTTACTTTGGGAATGTCGGCGGCACATTCTCGGGCGCCAAGTTATTGGGGATGGGTTTTATACCTGTTTCCTTTGATTGCGCTAAGAAATGTCAACACTTGTCGGTTGTGACGGACCCACCCGGCCGGACTCACCGGGTGAGTCCGGTCGGTCTTTGTCCGGTCGGGCCGCAAAAGCGTGGTTTCCACCCTTTCTACCACATTTAGTGGTGTAGCCTATATATATACCACCTTGGCTGCCACTTGCTCTCTCTCTTGGTCATTTTGAATCACTCCTAACATCTTTGAGCAAGCAAGCAAGCCTCCCTCCTCTCTCATTCTTGCTTTGAGCTTCATTCTTGAGAGAAGAGTTGATCCAAGTGCATTGCATCGAGTTCTTGCATCTAGAGGCACTTGGGGATCGTGTTGAGACGGTGTATTTCCCGTTTCTCTTGGAGGCACCGCTCCTAGCGGGCTTGGTGAAGTGGGTGGAGGCGTTGGCAAGAAGAGGTGATTGTTTCTTGACCACCTCCGGTTGATTTGTGAGAGGATTACGCACTCCTCGTCGGGAAGACAAAGTGCAAGGAATACATTGCTCGTGCTTTAGGTACCACACTTGTTGAGTGGTGTGTTGAGGCTAGCAAGGGCACCGCCTAGCTCAAACACCATCCTTGTGTTGGTCGGCACAACCCGGAGAGTAGTTGTCGGTGCACAAGTTTAACTCCGGGTGAACAAATCAACTTGTTCATTGTCTTCGTGTGTGGATCATCACCATCGAGTGATTGATTGTTCATCTTCATCCCGGTGATTGGTTGACATCCTCTACAAGGCGGTATAACAAGCTTTCCACTCTTGCATTACTTTCCTAGTTTACTTTGAGTAGAGAGCTAGATTTGCCTTGTGTAGTTGTTCTTGCTAGCATAAGGATCATATTAGGATTGTTCATTAGCTAGAGTAGTGACGTAGACCTTGTGTGGACTAGAGATCATAGAAATATTTAGTCTTGTCACTAGAAGGCTTGCTTGACCATTAGAGCTAGTGCAAACCGCTTTACGCTGTGTTTTATACTAATCGGTTTGTTTAGTTGAGTTTGTAGAAAATTTTTATAAGCTATTCATCCCCCCCTCTAGCCATCTAGGACCTTACAACAGCCCACACGGTTGCTTAGCACGTAAGAAAATAGGAAGGCTAATAAATGCTATTTTGAGAAAAATACTATTTTGAGAAAAAGAAGGCTAAATGCTATATATCTTTAGTTTCTTTATGTTTGTATGGACAATAACTTCTATTTCCTAAAAACAAAAGATTGTTATCTTTGTAAAGATCTCTTCCCTCACCATTTTAATGTCAAATGTTCTTTTAACTCTAATGATTCCATGTGGGTACCTGCATGGAGCATCCAAATTCAATGGATCGGCAAGTGAATAAAAAACATTAGAGAAGGGAGATGAAAATGCCAACGATCTCAAATACCAAGCAATAAGAAAAAGACTGAAGGCTAACCTTTTTTCATGCCGTTAGAATGTAGCAAGTAGCCTCCTAGTTCTCTATTATCTCTCCGAGCCTCCCTTGTAAACCAAACTGTAAAAAATAACACAAACCATAAGAAAAGTTCGGAGGCACCTAGTTCAAATTGCGCAGTGGTTAGGCGGGCATGAAATAATCTGAAACAACCAAAACCGGCCTGCGGGGGCTCTCTGCCAGACGCACCCACCGGAGCGTCCCCGTCGAGCGGCGAAGCTTCCGGTCGGTGCTTCCTCGGCCACCGTTTTCCAAATAAAACTCCACCGAATCACCGACGCCTTCTCTTCGACATGCTACCCATCAAGTATACCAAACTTGAGCACGAGGGATAGCATGTTTTCACCACCATGATGCATCCGCGCAAATAGAAAATATGCAACTCATTTTTCTCGAAAGCGCCGAATCCCGCCTCGCAAGCTCGGTGGGAGGATGAGCGGTTCCCAAACCCAACTCAACCCCACCAATCACCGCCGCCTTTGCAAATGTGCCAACACCACCAAGTGTACATCACCATGTGCATGTGTGTTAGCATTTTCACAATCATTTTCAAAGGCCGGGTTAGCTCTTAGCACGCCACTCGATCCTAACACGCCGCAAAGTTAGATCGCTCAAGTGGCACTAGATGACCGATATGCAAATAAGTTTGCCCCTCTTGATAGTACGGCCATCTATCCTAAACTTCGGTCATAAACTTCTCTAAGCTCCTCATGACCGTGAAAATGAAATGCCCTATAGGTTATACCTTTGCCTTGCGCAATTCCATTTCGCTCCATCTCCAAGTGTCGATGCAACACATGCACCAACACGATCAAGAATGATATGATCCACTTCATATCATCACATGACCTTCTTGGTCCATCGATCTTGACCTCACTTGCTCTTCACCGTTGCGTCGGTCCATCGGCGCCAAGTCCCTCGACTTGCCCTTCACACTTGTAACCCGGTCCATCAAGCCAAGCCTTGTCTTGATCTTCACCACCTTGGTCACATGACTCCATGTCATGTCTCATGTGCAATAAGCTCCTTCATTGCATCATCACATGTGAACTAATCTCCCGTATATTCTCAATCACACATATTAGTTCACCTAATGTTGACACTCAATTACCAAAAACCACAAAGGGACCTTTCGGCACCGGCTTTCCGGCCAGCGACGTGTCCATGGTGGAGGGTAGCCATGGCTGCGGCCGTCCATGGGATCAGCGGCGCCACCATCTGCCGCGGCCTCGGCGCTAGGGTTTGGCGTAAAGGAACCCATGGCCTTCCACCTCCCGCTACGAGGAGGGGAAGGGAGGGAGGGAGTGTAGGAGGAGGAGGACGACGACGACGGAGGGGCCGGGCGCCCGCCGCTGCCGCCTCCGTCTAGCCCAGCGGCCCGGCGTAGCCGCCCCTATCCCAGCCACACCCTCGGCTCCGTGCTGCGGCAGCTGCGGCGCGAGGCGCGCCGCCACACCCCGCGACTCCCGACGGCCCGGGCGGCGGGCGGCAGCCCCCGCAGGGGGTCTCGCTGGTCGCGCCGGCGGCCGGGAGCGCGGAGGCGGCGACGAGGGGAGGAGTAGCCGGGCCAGCGGAAGCGAAGCGGTTTGGAGCGGCGGCGGCAGTGCAGGAAGAGCGAGAGAGCGAGGAAGAGCGGCGGAGGAGAGCGAGGAAGGAGAGGTAAAAGCCGACAGCTTTTCACCCAGATCGGGCGTAATGCCGGAGAATAGTAGAAGCCTGGATATATATTCGAAGGAACCCAGGGAGCTGGTGGCTTCGCGGTGAATCTTGAGGAGCACGGAGGGAGAGCCGGTGAAAAGTCACGGAAGGCAGTAGAAGCCGGAATTAAAGAAGCTGGCTTCACAAATCGGAGCCGCACAAAGCCATATCCGACGGGCCCCACTATTTTGGATCGACGTGGATAGCGATTCATTGCAGGAAGCTATTCCAGTTTCTAGCGTTTTAATTAATATATATAGTACATACATATATATGTGGGGGAGGAAGCGAGACATGATCGGTTGATTCATCGGCCCCGGTACGTCCGCGTCATTCCCGGACCTTTAATCCCAAAGGAACCCGCCCAGGAGAGACCATCCACGTCACCCCTAAATCTGTGATTGGTCTGGATTTTTTGGAAATAGGTACTTCTATTATTTCGAAATCACATTACGGTCCAGATTTTCCTCGGTAAACAGTAACTTAATTCCGTTTTTTTACTTTTTACCCCCGTAATACTCATCATCATACACTCGAAGAAGACAAAATTCTGAGTTTCCTGTACTTTTGCGTTTACCCGCCCGCCTCCAAATTTGCGAAAAAACCCCGCCTATCACCACCAAATATATACACGAATAGCAAAAAAAAAAAAAAAAAAAAAAAAAAAAAAAGAGAGAGAGAGCAGCCGGCCTCCTTTCTTCCTCCCCCCGATCTCTTCTCTTCCCCGACCCGGACAGAGACGCCGCCGGCGCCGGCGGCCCTCAGCGGCGGCGCCCCCACCCTCCTCCTCCTCCTCGGTCCGTCCTCGCCGGTCTCTCACCTCTCTCCCTCTCTTCCCCAACACGGGAGGAGCGGTGGTGCCTGTGGGACGCGGCACAGCGGCCAGTGCCGCGCGTCCACTCCGTTGGGGGCCGTCCTCGGTGATGAAGCGACGCCGCGGCGTCGTTTACAGCCCCAGGTGAGTACAGCCACTCTCCCCAGCTTGTCCCTCTTCTCCTTTAGTCGCTGGAAACTCTAGCTTCCTATGCTACAGGAAACCCTAACTGTGCTCTTGGTTACAGCAGAAGTTACGGTGAGGAAAGTTCCCTCATGTTATGTTCCTATTTGTCTCTAATTTACATGTTGCGCTCTTCTCACCTCCCAAGTGTTGTGTTCCTATTTGTCTCTAATTTACATCAAAACAAGTTCGAGAGGTCGGTTTCGGTGACTAAGTCTGGCAAAGATGTTTGTTTTGCCATCATGTTTCTAATCTCCAGGCAAAGGCAGCAGCTTGCTGTGAAAGTATTTCCATGGCCCATGACTTTCATTTTGAGATAGATAAGTGTACTCAAGTTTAGATTGAGTCTACCAATGGATCATTGTCACAACAGACTTTAAGGTTGTATTTCTCTGAATCATGTAGGCTCCTCTAGGCTTGGCCTTGGAATAATGGCTGGAGCATCTCTTCTGCCTTGATTTACTTTGCCTTGATCGATCCAAACCATTATTGGAATTTACTTTAGCAAAGGAGTCTTCACGTTTTCTACAGTACATATGGTTAATATATCACCACCTGATCCAACATATTAGTTTCACCTTATTGGGTGTCGAATATTTGGGCATGGCAAAGTGCGTCGTCTAGGTTTGTGCTGGAGCGTAAATGTGACCAACTATTTCAGCTTACAGCTAAGAAAATATTTTCTCTTCATGCATCTATCCATAATTCTTGAATTTATTTAGCCATGTCATCCTTTTGAGACATTACCTTTCATGTGACCTCTGTGATATACATAGCCACATTCCTCCTTTTCAAAGTTCTAGACAGATATATGATTCCTGTGGAGGATTTTTTATTTTGGAAAGTTCTGGACGGTTAAATATATGACTCTTGTGTTCCAGATGTTTTCATGCCTCCAGGATCATGGTCATATTTCTGAGGCCTCTAAAATTTGTAAAGGTTCCTTTTTTATGTTATTTGTTTATCATCTGACGGAGTTTTCAGTGTTGTGCTTTTTAACCGATGTCTGAGAAATAGTTTAGCCACTTTACCTTACAAGGTTATGGGCGCACATGGAACCGACTTATATAAAGTTAGGCCTTCATTATCCCTGTATGATTCTTTCAGGCAATCCATATAACGAAGAGTCTATTGCCATTCACTAATAATCTTGCTTAAGGAATCTGACTCTGATTTTCCTTATTCCAATTAGCTTATGATTCACCATCTAATCTTCCATTTTCTGTGACATCTTTTTAGGTGCTACAAAAGTTCCTATAAGGTACTATCTATTCATGTGATAGATTTTGCCGATTCCTTTCACTAGGGTGCTGTTATATTTAAATTGTTCCTTATACTGCGAATTTGTCTTATGTATGGATGCCCAGACCTTCTTGCAATTGTAGAATTGATTAGTAAAATTGGTGGTAGTCATCTTTGGATATCTCTCTATTTTAGTGGGACTACAGAACAGGGGTGAAGCATGCAGAATAAAGAAAAATAAAGGTCCAGCCTAAATGATGTTGCTGCGTTTTTATGAGGTTTCATAATAATTTCATGAAAAACATCCTCGCTACTGTATACAGAGCTTATCTGCCTTCCACACATATCTGTGTAGCCTGCAAGGCTGGCTGGTTGGCTCCTAGATCCGATCCAACAGTGGTTTTAGAAAACAAGCCAGGTTAGATTTGGTCTTTTTCTTGGTTCAGATAGCAAGCTATTCCAAACATGCAGTACTAAGGTTGTTTGATTAGTTTGTAAATAAATAGCAGTCATGTCTGGTCCATACTATTATAGGTACCAGCAGGAGGAGTTTATGATTTTATCATAATTCTCACTTGATACAACAATTGAATAATTTATTGAGTAGCAACCACAGCCGAGGACTGAAGTTTGTACCAAAGTAGTGTCATCCGTAAACATATCAGTAATTAACTAGCTTTCAGTCGATAAATTCCATTTTTGCTGGGCTGCCTGAGCATTTGCCACAGGCTGGAACAAATGAAAGCTACACCATAATCTGAGACAACATAAATATCAATCAAGTATCTATTTAAGCTTTTTTGTTGTCGGGTTACATAAATATCAATCAGGTATCAAAATGACATTTTGATTTCTACATAATTATTTCTTTTTTTCATCTTTAGTTGCTGTTAGCTTGCAGCAGCTACTTCTTCAAATTTCACAATGCTGGTTTCAGTTCTTACGTGTGTATTCCTCCAAGCAGATAAGCAAGTTCATCAACCACATTCATCGGTCCTTCCTCCGGCATGTTCAGGCTCCAGGTCTGCCTTAAATTTGCTTCCTTCAGATGTAGCTTCCCCTAGGTCTGCAAACCTTCCTCTCAAATACATGCAGCTGGAGATAACTATGCAATGGGTGGGAGTCATTTTAGTAAAGTGGGGTGGAAGTGATCAAATTAGCATTTTCGAATAATATAAGAACCTGTAGTTTCTATGCATATAGCCATATAACTGTAATTATTTAGTTTAGTTCTCTGATTTATTTAGCTCTCTGATTATTTAGTTTTCGGTGGCTATACACACTTATACATTGTTGTGCCTTTTGCATATAAAGTAACTATAGTTCTATCTTGTTTAGTTTTTAGTCCTCGCATCTAAAATCCAGTTTCAGGTGCCATTTGCTTTGTTTCTTCTTCTCTTCCAGACTTTTCATTCATGGTATAATCAGGCGCTTCAGATATATGACATCTTAGGAAAGCAGGTATTTGAACCTCATAGAAAATTGAACATGTTTAGCTGAATCAGTTGCGTTTCTTTTGTGGCTACTTTACTCACAATTCAGACCTGGTGGAGTTCTTCGGCACCACCAAGGATCAAGCAAAGGTGTCAATTCAAACTGTCTTTAATTAAGTCATGACCCCTAAAACGGTTAGTGTGATCGAAGAGCTGTGTGCATGAGATGGAGAATTCCTTGCTGCAGGTTGTTTCTTCCCGAAATATATTGAGATTTCAACATTTCTAGAAGAAGGCACGCGTTACTTTCTAAAATTGTCAGATGGATACTTGATACCTGTATGTGTACCTATATTATACCTGTGATGCGTGACTCTTACCATTGTACATCATTCCCAGTTAATCTTCCTGTCATTTGAACAAAATTTAATATTGCTCTTGGAATTGGATGCCCACACCATCTTTTATTGATTAACACTCTACTGTAGTCTTTATTGTTTATCTTCTTTATTATTTATCTTCTTCATTGACAGCATTCAGCCTTGACTTCTACACTGATGTCCAAGATCTTTCTTATTTGCAATACCATCTTCAGCAGGATCCTCGCTCAGCCAAGTATAGGTCAATTTCTGAACACAAATCTTACTGCAGCAGCTACAATTGCTGAGAATCTAAACTTGATAAATTCTAAGTATTAATATGTCTCCGAGTTCACTTCACTAAATACTAAGACAAATGCAGTGCCTACTTTGTTCCATTGTTTCTTGCAGTCACCCTGTTCCACAAGATTTATTAAGTTAAATTCTTGCAAAGTGGTGTTTTCTTTTTTTTCTTTCCCAAATGATTCCGTGCAACTTTAGGCAATTACTTCCAACTTTTAGACTCGATTTGATTGGATTTGCTCTTATTCGAGGAGGGTTTGGCTTGCTGTTTTTACAGTTCGTTTTCACTGTTCTTTTGCAGCACCAGATCATCCACTTCTCTCTCTCTCTTTTTGACAACGACAGAGCAGTTTATCGTGGCTTCAGTTATCAGATCAGGCAGCAGCAACACCTAGCTCGACTACAGTATGATGCAAGAACTTGGCAAGCCACAACCAGCGGTACAGTGAGCAGCTGTACTTCGGCAATCAGGTAAGGAGATAAGCAGTGCGTCTGTGTGTATGGCTAGCTGCCATTTTCCATTCCCTTGCCCAGCCTATCTATTCATTGTTCAAATTAGCATTTTTGGACCAATAGTTCTGTGAGTGCAGAAAGTGCTAATTCCTATTCATTGTTCAAATTAGCATCTTCGATATAATTGATTTATTCTGTGTAATCAGGTTATGTGCATATGGAAGGGTTCCTTTCAGTTCTCTGTAGTGTGGTGCATCTGGTATGCTATTGAAATCGGTCTCATTGCCTTTTTTTCCCTTTGCGTTACCTTATCGATGTACACTCTTTGATCATTGTGCCAGCTGATCTGAAAATTATGGTGGTTAGGCTCTTTTGTTCTTTTAGATTTGTATTTATCTACCTAATGGAGATGCTGGATTAGCACCAACATACAACACTCATTTTTAGTTTCTTATACTTACCCTTCTTACCATGCGTGTTTTTTTAAAGTATACCATCACTTCATCATGATCTGTTTTGGTATCCATGTCCTTTTTTTATTGGTATTTTTTAGGTCAGAAACACATGTGTTATGAATTTGGTGATGTCAGTAGGGCCAGACTACTAGAATATATTGCGAACTCCCTTTATCTATTCATGACCGGCACCATTTTTTTTGGGTAGCCCCTAAGCCTTGGGATGTCTTCTGCTTCCTCCTTTAACTCTGCCTAAAGTGATCACCCTACACTGTGAACCTATGCAGATATTTTTAGAAATAAGCATAAATGTAGTTCCAACTTTTATTTACTGGTTGTTTTTATACCAATTGCCCGAGTCGATTGACATCCTCAGTGTGTTCTTACATAGTACCATAATGTCACACTACTTTTATAGCACCGACCCTGTCATTGCTAAGCTGGGAAATGCAGGTGCCAGTGTGCCACTACCATCAAAGGAGCGAGAGAGGTGCATCTGAGGTCAACTATCAGCTTGTTTGGAACAGAGCTATGCAAAATAGATGAACAGAAAAGGAATGCAAAATAGAGGAATACAAAATGTAATTCCAAAAATAGAGGAATAGGAAAGAAAAACTGAAATAGGGTACAGTGGATAGTGCAACCCTGTAGATTCTAAAACACTGGAACTATTGAGATGTTTTGAATGCGGTGGAGCTTTTATTTTCTATGGTTCGCAATACTATACGATTACCTTCCTATACAATCTTTCACGTCTACAAATTCACAATCGTAACTGCTTGTCCTCTTTGTTATTGGTGCCATGTAATATTTTCAACCTCCGATCATCTTCCGTGTTGGCGCGCAAAGGCGCGCCATCCAACTAGTAGAGCACCAAAGCTGAGTCCACGCACGCACGCGCACACGATGCCAGAGTGCCAGCTACGTTCATCGCAGTAGCAACCACTCCTTTTGGAACCGGACACGAACACCCATGGACTCCTTTGCGGACTGTAACGGCAGACAGAAAATAGAGGTAGATTGGCAGAAATTTTATCGTTTTATTATTAGGGGTATAGATATAGATATAGATTTAGACGACATATTTTGTTATTATTTTAACTATAGCAAAAGTTATAAATTAAGTCTTGTGCGTTATTTTTTAAGTGTACTTGAAGAAAACCCCATGCATTATTGTGGGAATTACAAATAAAACTATAATTATGTTTACTTTATATGAATGAATAAATATCATATTACATGTTAAAGCATAATTTAGCTCTCTCTATGTTGATAACTAAGTATGTGTTAGTAAATAATGTGGTTTGCTCATTAAATAACTAGAATGAAGGCAAAATTGTGTGCTAGTGGATGATATGGTGAGAGAGAATGCTAGTGAAAGTTAAAAATATAATATATATAGATATAGATTAGTCGGTTGTATAAGATGTTGCTAGAAAATTCTAAAAAGGCACACACCTAAGCGTAGCGGGCAGCTCTCACATAAAAAACATAGTCTTTCCCTCCGTTCTAAATTATAGTTCGCTTTGGTTTTGAAGATACATTGATTTTCTTTATGCATCTAGTTATACATAAGTCTGGATATAGAGTAAAAAAAATACATCTAGAAAAGTCAAAGTGGACTACAATTTAGAAACAGAGAGAGTAGTCAAAAAAGTTTTAGCACTACTAAAAAAATGTTTTGAAATATGATCACTTATTCAAGAAACATGCCACCGTGCATGTTGAATGGAACAAACCGAATCATAAGCCCTATACTACTACTAAAATAAAATCAAAACCAGAAAGGCTAGGAACTGAAACGAATATCGTGAAGTAGAGAAACTTGCCTACATAGCTAGTTTGCAAAAGTGGTCAAGGTACCTTGATTATTTAAATTTGACCGCGGCGCTGCTTCACCATATCGAAATCCGTAATAATTGAATCTTTGTGACCTTCATTGCAATTTCTCTCTCAATATAAAGTACCAAGCAATCTCTTAAAAATCCATCTTCCATTTTGTTTTTGTGTCCTAGTCTTAACTTTTTGGGTTTTACAAGCCATAATATCAAGGATTTCTTTCTGAATTTTGTGGTGAGGTATACTTTGCATTACCTGGAGCATTGCCTAGAATAACTACCTTCACCTCATCATCATATTCTGCAAGAAGTTTCGCCATCTCAAGAAAATTTCTTTGGTTCTTTGAGTCATTAGATTCATCATGTCCACGAAAAGCACAAGCTTGAAATGCTAACCACGGACAGTGTCAATAGTTACCTTTAGTCGAAGCCTATTACGCTTGACATCTTCAGTTCATCGTTTCTCGACAACTTTCATACTGACCACTAGGTTGACCACTAGGTTCTTTCTTCAAATTATTATAGCATGTAACATTGTAATCTTTTCCCATGTGACCTAACAATGCACAATCCTTTCCTTTTACCGTTTTCCAATTTCTAAAACTCTTTCTTTGTAAAAGCATCTGATCCTGCCTTGCCATCTGGTTTCTTAGCAAATAAATAGCATGGAAAGCAAAATGCCGCATCTTTTTGCAGCTGAGTATTCAAACCAAGGAAAGTCTTCAAACCAACTAGATTGAAAGCAACGTTGATGAGACTTGGGACCACTATATGGGTAGGTTTTATTCTTATCCTTTCTAAATTGGAATGAGCCATGCATGATGTATATTCTGCGAGCTTTATCTTGTTCATCAACAAGATATTCCCAAATCTGACGCGTAAACCAGGATCACGTTCTACAATCAACACACTAGCATCTGAATTTAATCTCTGATTTTTGGGTGGAGCTGGACCTTCTTCTACTTCATTTGCATCTAACTGAGGATTCAGATCAACCATATCATTATCATCTAACTGAGGATTGGATCAACCATATCATTTGAATCCCCTTCTACAATTGTCTTCTTGTAATAAGAAAAAAATGTCTTTCTTTTAGTTCCCTTTGCCTTAATATTTAACAGTAATATGAAATAAAATTACATGAGATCAAGATACAAAGGACGATCACTCGATCAGTAGATGCTTGTAAAAAAAATTATGTGAAATAAAAAACTACTGCAGCGCCAGCGCTACATACCTTGGGGTTGGGGAGTCATTGGATCGACTGATCACTTGATCGGCTAATGGCCTGATGCTGATCGTGACTCGTGAAGATGCGACGGTGGAGTACTGAAGTGTGACTGGAGACTGGATTCCTGTTGTACGTGTACGGCGTGATGGCGGCCACGCGAGCTGGAGCGATGATCTGATCGACTTCGATCTGCGGTGGTGACGAAAAGACCAAAAGTCGTAGAATACGCTCGCGAAGTCCAAACGTGAACAGCGCTCGGTCATTGCGGTGTGGTCATGGGCCTTAGCCGACCCAAAATTAATACATGTTGATAAGTTGATACTCTAGAAAAATTTCGTATTTTTTAGGGGGAGGGGGGGCGTGCCCCCCTCCCCTCCCCAAGTTACAAGTAATTTACTAGGATAAATCTGGCCAGAGAGAAATATGGCTAATAAATCGGTGTAGTATAGGAGATATAGATCACATGGAAGTGATACGAGGTTGTCGGATCGAAACCCAAGCGAGCCTCACCAACAACATAGCCAACGTCCTTGTGGTAGGCGATAGTATCTTAGACTTGTTGATCATTGGATTGTTATGTCTAACATCATAATTACTACGGCCTTGTTTTGCTAACGAACCTCAGATTGAGATTAACATCATCTATTGAACTGAGGAATTGTACCACAACAAGGGGTTACAGACATGATCTGGCGAGGCATGTATAAAACAAGGTGCATAGCTACAATGCAACTCATGCCTTTCTTGGCATTTTGGATATTTGTTCTTAATATTTGATATGTGGGACACTTGCCGATACTCTGTCGGAAAAAACATGGCGCCACAAGAGCAGCACTACCATGATCCGCTGGTAGAGGGGATGGCAGCATACATGCCGCACCAGGTGGATGGGGCCTTCGATCCCATGATCCAGGAGTCGCAGGTGCCAAGGCAGCCGACTCATCAGTTGCCGGCGATCTGCTACACTCCAGATGATGACGCGGGCAAAATGGAGTCCCTCGCGTGTAGGCCGATGTCTAGCTCATTGGTGGCTGGGGCTGTGCTTGGTCAGGCAGAGGGCGAGGTGTTGTTCGACGCTGACATTCAGCTGGCTGTAGACACCCAAGTGGTTGATGTCACTGGAGCAGTCGAGTCAGGAATAGCTCTGGAGCAGGTTGATGGCGCTGCTTGTTCTGAGGATGAAGGAGAGAAGACCAAGGCACATGAAGTGGTGGAGGAGGTGGACATCGAGGATGATGGACAGGACGGCTGTGCTGCCTTTTGTAGGAGCATTTTCAAGGAAACAACTGCACCGTTGCTCCCAAGGCCACAGACCTTGCCTCGGCGGTCGGCGAGGCCGTAAAAGCTCATGGTGGCTACCCGTTCCAGTTTGAGACAGGCTGCTTTCGGCCATCACCGGTGCCCGTCGCCTGAGAGGGCCCAGCACAGGCTGATGCGCGAGCTGCAGTTCATGGAGGATCCGGCTACACCGCTGGACGCTGTGGTGACAGAGTACGTCGACTCGTATGGGCAGAACTTATCAGATGAGGCTGTGGACAAGATTAGGGCAGCAGCACGTTTGGGCAACAAGAAGTTAGCCAAGGCCTTAGCGGCGATGGCAGCGGAGATGGGTGCTCTGGAGATGGAGGTTCCATGAAACACCAGCACCACGATGAGCAACAGTTCAGCACCTGCAGTTTCCTTATGTTAGCATCTTATTTGTAAATGAAAACACCGATCGGGCCTTAAGCGGGCAAAGCTGGGTGGTGCTCCTCAGATGGCTACGGTTCCTTCCAACTGGAATGAGCAGAGCAACTTGGAGGAATTGTTGACTAGAAGGGGCCAATAAACCCCAAAAGATTTGCTCTGAATAATTTGAGTAATTAGCGTAGATATCCTATATCTCATATGGCGGTCTGCAATATGAGATAGCGCTTCTCAGCGCATGTAAGATTGCAACTCTAATTCCTTCTTATTAATATAATGCCGGGCAACCGGGTCTTTAAAAAAAAAAAAAAACAATGATATTAAATTTATTTTCTGTAGAGAACCTGATATGATAGCTTGCTATCAAGGTTCTTAATGTGTTACCCACTATTGCTGGCCTAGCTCACCCCAAACAAATCATAAAATGTTGTTTTGTCAAGGTTCTTGTGTGTTGCCCACTATTGCTGGCCTAGCTCACCCCAAACAAATCATAAAATGTTGTTTTTGTCAAGGTTCTTGTGTGTTGCCCACTATTGCTGGCCTAGCTCACCCCAAACAAATCATAAAATGTTGTTTTTGTCTTCCCAAGTCATAAGAAAAAAATATTTAGTTAATTTTAGAATAAAAAATAATTCAAGAAAAGCATGTCACAGATCGACAGCATTGCTCTTCGTAGTGATTAAACCAGTTAACTATAATGCAAACGATCCAACTTAGATCAAATGAAACAAAGTTGCATGTCATCGACAGGATTGATGGAATAACAACATTGTTTTGGATAGTCTACAAAATTATCGATGCATAGGATTGGTGGAATAAGAACATTGCTTGAGCTGCAATTTTATTTTCACCCCGTTAAGGCACTGAAAGCACCCTGTTCTGTTTCAGTCCTGTGTTAACACACACAACGGCTGCCTATGCCTTCTGGCAAAAACCGCAAAAAGAGACCCAGTACCAGTAGCTACAAGACTCCGATGAAATAGAAAAGCCTTCAATAAAAAATGATTTCCTTGTGTAGCATGGTTTGTCAGTCGGGGTGACAAAATTGGGAGACTTGCGTCAACCGAAGTAATGGTGACAAGAAAAGGTCTTAACTGGGTCTAGTATTATAGTTAAGGCATTAAGCATCACTGCCAACCCACACGTGTGCGCTGAACCACAGAGGACTTGACAAAAATGAAGCAGCTGTACACTCGGATTCTAACTCATCTGGCGAGCTCCAGAGCCTTCATCTTCTGTTTGATTTCTTGAAGGATTTCGATCTTTTAGAATGAGAATGGTCTTCCCCCCTCTTCGTCATCATCTCCCACCTTTCTCCGCTTCTTGTGGCCGCCAGAATCCTTTAATTTCTACCAGGCAAGATAAGTAGCATGACGGTAAGAGCCAGCAGATAGCCATAATTTTGCAGAGTTGCTACCAGCAAGAATGGCGCAAAAATAACAGAACTGATACTGACATCAAGAAGGACGTACCGTAAGTGCGATTCTCTTAGCATCAGATATGGGCCCTTTAAGTATCATGACTTCATCTCTGTCCACCTTACGCTGATCAATTTGCTTGCCTGGAAATTGTAGTTTATGAGAGGCAGGCTTTGGAAAAATAGCATCTCCAGCTATGGCTGTCAATTGCCAAGAAAAAAAGGTGAAAAAAAAACTGTAATTACCAAGGAGCTTCTCGATAAGCACAAACCACTGGGCTTCATATTGATTCACCAAAGATACAGCATATCCTGACCGCCCTGCACGTGCAGTCCTACCCACACGATGAACATAATCCTACATGTCGCGCATTATAAAATTTAATTAAAACCATAACGAAACCAATTTGAACATCTAATTGTAAGCAGTTAAAATAAAATAACAATGGCCTAGTACTCAAACAGACAAAAAGAGACCTTAGAATTCATTGGAATGTCATAATTGATCACCATATCAACTCCTTGAATGTCAAGGCCACGACTCGCTACATCAGTGCAAATAAGGATATTGCAATCTTTCGCTTTGAACCTGTTCAAAGCACCTAATCTCTTGTCCTGGTAATAAAGAAAAATAAATGAAAAGTATTATTAATCTTACTACTAAAAGAAGGAAAAACAATCGTCCTTACCCCTAATGAGTCTGCCCGGCTCCTAATTAATCGCTCCCGTCATTAAACGTGCTCCCTACGTGGAACTGCCGCCCACCTCCACCTCGCTCTACCGTGGCGCTCCTAGCCCTCGCCATCCTCGGCGCCTTCACCTCTACGCTGCAACCGCTCCCAAGCCGCGAACCACCATCCTGCTTTCGACCGGCCGACACTCCGGCGGGCGAAGTCGCGGCGGCCCCGTGGAAGGCTCCCGGCGGGAGTGTGGGCGTGGAGCAGCCGCGGCGGCACCGGGCTGCAGGCGGGGAGGGCGCCTCTCGACCGGCACTCCGGCAGGTGCAGCGTGGCAGCCCCGGCGGGGATGGAGGTTCGCGGGCACCTGGATGCGGGCAGATCGCCGCCACCTGCGCCCGGCTACATCGGATCCGCCCTGCGGGACGAGGCCGGCGAGGAGGAGATTCTAAGGACCGTCCCGGCCTCGGCCCGCAGTACGAGTGCATCCTCGCGCGTCTCCGGCCAATCGATCCGGCTCCGGTGACGAGCATATTCCTTTCGGCGTTTCGGCACGCGGCGCTCGTCGGCGGCCCGGTTGGGCCAGCAGCGGGAGCTCAAGTCCGCAGCTCAGGGGCAGCTGGAGTACATGCTCACCCGAAGATGACGGCGCCCCACACTGGTAGGCCTTGACAACGACGCCGTCAAGTGAAGCTACCCTCGCCGCCAAGACCGTCCCCGTCGTCAACCGAGATGACTGCGTGCGTGAGGCTGTCGTTACCACCAACGACGACAACTCTGTGACAGCCTCTACAACACCGTGCCAGGAGGGCGCGGCTCTTGACTCCCCAGATCGGCGTCACCAACCTCTTCACCACCTCACCCACCAGGTGTTCGGCACCAGGCCCGTACTGCGTCTGCCTGCGTTCCGATGATGGTGGCCACTTCTTCGATATCGGTCAGCGCTTCCTCGACCTTTGCCTCTGATCAGGAATCCAAGTTTCAAGCCCCAGCTGGCACCACCAAACACCAGCCATTGCTGCACACCAAGTGTTTGCTGTCGTGTCCCAACACCACCTTACGTGCTGACCAACTCGGCATACACACACAAGACATCATCATCAATCATGCTGTTTCAGAGGCACTGCTGCATGTTTGGTGCCCATATTCAGTCATTTAGACCACTTCCATGGCCACCATGGGTGTTTGCAAGGGGGTTCAGGACTTGGGTTCTTTTGGTTTCATCATTGCCACTTTTGTGCCCTCGAGATACATCCAGTTCTAGCATAAGTCATGCATGGATGGCAACTACACCCGCACCTTTGATCCTGGCATCCTATTATTATCTACTGGCATAACCATGTCTATGAGATTACTTGACAGCAGCAGTTATACTTTGAATGGGTCTTATGCATTCCTTCTAAAGGCATCAACTTCTTTGTCCATTGCTTCTGAAGGCATCAGTTTCCTTGTGTGTTTATTGTCTACTCTCAAGTTGAGTGATTACAGTCAGAATTCTATGCTCACTTCGGCCATTGCCTGGATATTTACAACTGCTACTTCTGTGATCAACTACTTCAGCATCGGCCCTCTTCTGTCTGTTGTCTTGGATAAATTTTCAACTGCTACTTCTGTGATCAACTACTACTTCTGTGATCAACTAGCGTCTGTGATGCACAAGATGTGTTTGAGGTGCTGCCAGGAAAGCCAGTAGCATTGTATTTTAATGCTAAGCATCATCAGTTAGAGCTGAAATCACAGAGGGATATCGATGAGCAATCAGTACAAATGAGGGTCTGGGAAGTGAAACTAGAAGAGGGAATCAACAAACTGAATATATTGATACATGGCGCAGTCATGAATTTTCGCCTAAGCTGCAATGTTGGTGTGTCACTTTTCAGTGTTAGATCGTCTGGCTTGATGCATGTATTTAGTCATGAAGGGGCTAAACATAGCACTGGTCCTCTTGTTTTATCCATGACCACGTCTAAAGAAATGGTGGCCAGTATGGCAGATCAAAAGGCAGCAATCTATCTCTCTGTTCGGCCAGCAGCTGAACAAAGGGTCCAATGTAATGGTGCATGGTTAGAGATGGGAAAAACATGCATAAGGCCAACACTTGCTATTTCTGTACATGTACAAATATGCACTGGGTTTGACTGTCTCAAGACAAGGCCGAAGGTGGTAGAGGTGTCTGCAAAAGTCCTGGATGCTGTTGCATTTAGCAATGTCATCCTCCCAGCTGAGAAACGCCGCCATATGGTGAGTTTATGGATTCGATTTGCAAGAATGACAAAATCTTTGGCTGATGTAATATTATATTAATATTTCAATCATCACGGTTGCAGTATAGGTTATTACATTATGGATATTTGAAGTTGATGTTTCACATTCAAATCTTTCTTATGCTTACACTGCTATCATGATATTATGTGTTCCCGTTGCAACGCCGGGGCATTTAACTAGTGGGAAGATATAAACAAGACAAATCCAATTCACATAACAGAACTACTGAATGAAATAGTCATGTAATTATCTATATTTCTGACACTTAGTGAAAGAAAGTAAACCTGACTCATCTGGCCACTGATAGACATAGCTTTCAAACCAAGATTCCTCAGCATAAGAGCAAGGAGCCTAGTAGATTCACATGTGCGCACAAAGATCATGATCATGCTCTCTTGCCTCTCATTCAGAACATGAAGAAGATAGCAATCCTGAAATTCACATAAAAGGAGGTAGGTCAGAGCAAATGATGGAAAAGAGTACTCTGCTATCATGGACTGATGGTAACCAATATAGAATTCAATTAGTCTGCCCATAACACATGTTGGATTAGATTAACAACATTCGATACGGTAACTTCATTGCAGCCATCATTTCCGTAACTGCTTATTAAATGAATTGGGGAATGTCCAGATGGTTACCAGAGACAACCAACACAACAAGAATTGAAACATCAAATTGGTTCCAATCATTTGGTTGGTTGCTCACTTATGTATTAAAAGGCTCAAATCATGTTTTTTAACAGAGTGAGAAAATATGTTATTGTGAAGTTCTTCTGAAATGGTAGAGCCTGTTGCATTTGTTTTTTTAGGCTGGCAAGGGGATAGGTGCCATAACTAGGCATAGAGTGAATAACAAAGAACTTGAAACAAATTGTAGATCCAACAGAGTGCAAGCTGGCATATATGTATGTATTTATCAAAATAGTACTCCTTCCCAAAATATAAGCATTTCGGTTTTGTCCTAACTCCTAAGTCAAATTACTCACTTGCTGAGGTATGACCAGGTTTACATAAAAGACGATAACATCTACGATATCAAAGAAGCATCATTAAATCCGTTGTGACATATTTTTTTGTAGTTTACTTCTTTACTTTGATGTGGTAGATATTAATAATCTTCTCAATAAACTTAGTCGAACATAGACTACTTTGACTTAGCACAAAACCAGAAAAGATCATGCATTGCTTAAGCTAAACATATCATGCATTGTCCATGATAACACACGAAAAAAATTAAGGGCACGGATTTGGATCACATGGACTTCAAATCATTTAAGCAGCAAAGACAGCAGCACATATAGGTGGAGGCTTGGAGCAAATAACAGACCTTGTCATCTGCAGGAACAAAATAGAACTCTTGTTTAAGTGAATCTACTGTAGAATATTTGGAAGCTGCTTCAACCTGTTTCCACAAAAAAATGTTGTATAAAAAAATATAGAATAAGCACGCAGACACAAATGTCAACTCTTTTTTCTTAGTAACTGAAAAGGCAAAAGATAGAATGTCACCTTAGCAGGATTCCTGAGGCAAGCACGTTGCAGTTTATTTACCTAAGTTATAGGAAAGCAAGCTTCATTTAGTCAAACAATACGCATGCAAAGCAGTGTTAATAAAATTAGTCCACGAAAAATGTGCACTGATTGTATTGAAAAAGATCACATTGAGAAAGAAAAATTTAATATGAAATAAAAGAAAATGAACTAACAATAATTATACTCCCTCCGTTCCAAATTATAAGTCACTTTGACTTTTTTTTTAGTTCATTCATTTTTTTACTACGTATCTAGACATATTATTAAATATCTACTTATCTAGATGCATAGTGAAACGGATGAACCAAAAAAAAATGAAAATGACTTAGAATTTGAAATGGAGGGGAGTAACATTTTCCATGATAAATATGAGACACCATCACTCTTTGATCATCTCAGGCACTTTAAAGAGCTGCCATATGATTGTGATTACCAACGGTAGCAATGAACATGCCCGTATCAAGAACTTAATGCTATTAATAATTTTTTCAGTTGTGTGATTAAAAGGTTCCATAACTTAAGTAGTTTCATCTCATAAATAAAGTACACACTGTGCACAGACCTTTTTGGTCATAGTCGCTGAAAAAAAGGAAAGTCCTCCTCTCTTTAGGGATCTCTCTTAAAATGTCATCGAGGGATTTCTCAAACTCCACATTAAGTAACTTATCAGCTTCATCCAATACCTAGCAATACAAAAAAGAACATAACATTAAAACAATTTAACCTATTCAAAAGTTATCTCAAATTAAGACATGCTCTAAATGTAAGGATAGTCACACTAAAATAAAGTTTTTAGTTTAAACCTATTCATTTAGGTTGACATCAAGGTAGAGTTGAAGATAATCTTCTTACAGTTGCAGTGACTACCTCTGTTCTCAAAAGAATGCAATTCTAGTACTCTCCTTAGTGAAACTATGCAAAGTTTAATCGAACCTAGTAGAGGTATCAATACTTATGACAGCGAATAGGTATAATATTGAAATATAATATACTCAATGAACAATCTAGTGATACTTATTTAGTATCAGAAATATTCAAACTTTTCTATCTATCTATATATAATAAAGTAAGTCAAACTTAAGATGTTGTGACTCCGTTATATGCTAGAATTACATTCGTTTCCAGATGAAGGAATTATCTAGCAAGAAATTCACAACATACACCCAGAGACTTTTACTTAGATAAGAAAAATTGAATACATACCAAATACTTGATTTTCTTAAGACTAAAACCTTTAGTCTCTGTCAAATGGTCCAAAAGACGGCCAGGAGTTGCAACCTAAGTTTTGAAGGAGGTATTATGGAGGAGATTAGTACAGATGAAGACAACAATATGTGAAATAAAATCAACTTAAACAGAGTATTTCAATTATATAAATAATAACATACAACAAATTTCGATTGTCATGTAAGTATGGAACAGACTACAGAAGGAGGACATGCAAGACCAGGTGACCAAAGGCGCCGGAGCGATAAAGGCGACGGCTCTCTTCTACCATGGCCAGGGCGTGAAGGTGGATACCAGATGGTCCCCCTATGCTGGTTGATTCATAGCAGATCATGGGTTTGAGAAAAGGATGGCGAGCAGTCTTCTTATTATCTGGAGAGGATTTGGTGAGGTTGTTTGGCTCCCAATGCTTGGGGATGCTTTTGTTTCTCTTTTTATATTTGCTTGAACCTGTAGGCGGCTCGGCGCTTTGTTGGGCGTCGTTTTTGGGTATCTGTCTGTCATATGGTCCCTTAGTGATTATATGATAGATAGCATCAGGACCTGCGTTTAAACTCTTGTAATAGCTAGGGAGAAGTACTACTGTAATTTCGTTACTATGAGTAATGAAATTCGGTTTTACCGTTATTAATAAAAAATGTAAGTATGGAACAGCCAAAGAGAATCAAAGCTGGTATGGTTGTCTACTGGTCTATAAAGTAGTTCTCAGGCCTATTGCGACGACTCTCCCAAGTGCTCAATGAGAACCAGGGTTTGATAAGGATGCCGATCCATTGTGGTAGCTTTTCCGAATTTTATTTAATGTATACATTTCAAAGTAAAACAGATTGGAAACATACTTTAGAGTCATCAAAAACATATTTTGCTATATAAATGTGGACAAGAACTTTATCTTGGAATAGGTAGAAAAAATCAGGAAATGTATGTATAGCACTCACCACAATATGTGGGCGTTTACCAATGGATAACACTTGTTGCACCCGATCCACTCCTCCAACAAGCTGGGAAAAGAATAAAATGTCAGCTAGAACCAAGGCATCCACAAAGGTACAAAGCCACATAATAGGCATGGGAAATACAATATCACCAGGTGACATCTGAATGCATCTAATCTAATAGTGCAAGTATGCCACATATTCGAATAATCCAGAGAAGAATGCAGTAATTATTTTATAGACGGACAGAGGACTGAGTGATGTTGTGATAGAAGTGGGGAAAAGTGAAAGTCAGAAAAAATGGGTACTTCACCCCGGCAAACAGAACATTTGTTATCATACACGTGAGAAGCATAATAAGTATAGCTAAAGTAGAATTATATGAATTCGTCAAGATTTACCACATTCAGACATGACATCAAAATGAATTTGTGTACGCATTTGCTTGCATAATTGCATTGAAAACACTCACCACTGAGCAACGCAAACCAATAGCTGATCCGAGCGCCTCAAACTGCTCCGCAATCTGAATCGCCAGCTCTCTGATTAGCAACCACGGACAGTCCAAATTAGATACTGGTGCGTCGCCCCTAATAAATAAACTTGGTAATTGGCTGAGAAGTCAGACCAACCTCGTTGGCGAGAGCACGCAAGCGAAGAAAGACTGCTCGGCCTGGCGGTTGCTGAGCAGCTCCTGCAGAATGGGCAGCGCGAACGCGCCCGTCTTCCCGGACCCCGTCTGCGCCAGTGCGATGAGGTCCTTCCCTGCCATGCCAAAACCAAGGCGACGGCCGAATTAAGAGTCCGCAGCGCAACCGCCCGCCACCCACAGGGATGGTCCGAGTGGGACAGCAGTAGTACCTTGGAGCGCGTGGGGGATGGCCTCGGCCTGAATCCTGGTGGGCTCCTTCCACCCCATGGCGTCGCACGCCTCCACCAGCTCCGCGCAGATACCCAGCTCCGCGAACGTCGACGCCTGGCGCGCCGCCGGCTCCTCCTCCTTCGCGTTCCCTCCGGCCTCCACGGCCGCGTCCTCTTTCGCCATGACTGGTTGGCGAGCTCTTAGATGCCTCCCCGAGCTGCGCGTGTGTACTCAGAAAGGTTGCTGAACGAGGCGGGCTCGGCGGCGCGGGGTTTATGGCTGGCTATGGTATGGTAGTGCCGGCGCGGAGGACGACGCAGCAAGCAACTAGTTTGGGCTGAAGCCCTAGCGCTAGCGGAACGGCAGCAAGCAACTAGTTTGGGCTGTTGCTGGAATGGGTCTGAAAACTGGCCCAGCCCGTGAAGACAACGCCCCTTTGCGGCTGGCGAGAGGGCTGCTGGTTTGGGCCAACACGTACTTGTGGGCTATTTCGGCGGAGGAGGTAGACAGGTTTGTGGCCCAGCCCATGTTTGGGGTTTAGGCGAAACCGGCGTCACAGCCACAGGGCCCGTAGTCGCTGGGCGGCGCCGGCGATCGCTGCCGTAAATCGCTCACGTGATGCTGCCTGTACGGGTACGGCTTCGTCGTCTCGTGTCGTCTCCATCTAGAGAAACGGCTCGTCGTGTCCGTGGGCGGCGTCGGTGTCGGCGAGTGGCATGCTGTACCCGGCCGTGCACTTTTCAGCTGCCGCTGCCAGCACCAGGTCACATATCATATCGCAGTGTGCCGAAGCAGATGCAGCAGCAGCCGGACAGCGAGTCGCGTAGCGATGCATCAATGCAACCATGCGCCACACCACATAGGCAACGACACGATACAGAAATCGCATGTGGCAACTGTATATATACAGCACAGAAAATACAATTACTACTCATGGAGCTACAAGTACGAGTAGGACCGTGAAACGCATCAGCAAGGACCGTGAAACGCATCAGCAGGACCGTGCTGTGCCGGCCCCGGCATGGTCCAAGTCCAAGCTAGTAGCTCTAGAGGCTAGTAGAGCCCAGCACGGCAGCTCCTAGTTCTTTGCAAGTACTAGTAACAAATGACAAGCCCTTTGTTCCACTTGTTGCACACAAGCAAGAAAAGAGGAAGAAGGGGAGATGAAAAGGTGGAGTCTGAAGCATATGCACGGCGCCAGGTCATTCATTGATGGCGGGCACATGAGGAAGCAGGCGCTGCAGCACACATGGACATGGGTGACTTCACGCACGTACGCCGAATCACACAGCCAGAGAGGAGATCGGGCCGCGTCGTGTCGTGTCATGCGCATGCGTGTGCATGTACATGTACCCGCAGCCGCATTAATAACGAACGAACGGTACGTCCTCCTCCGTTCTGTTTCGACGACTTGGCCTTGCCTTGCCGACCCGACGCCGGCCGACCGTGCTCCGGTCCGGTCCGATCCGATCCTCGCCGTGCCGTGCCGAGACCGAGGGAGCGACAGCGATGCTGCGAAAGCCCCAGAGCGTGCCCATGGAGGAAAAGCGAAACAGACCGCACCAACACAGTGACCCGCACCGCGCCTGACCCAGCACGGCGTCACAGTGCCGCGCGCCGCAGGTTACAGCTATGCTACAGGTTACGCTACGGGTAGGAGTACGGCACTACGGCTGCACACGCATGGGCCGGCAGCTTTTTTGGCTGTCTGCGGGGCGCGGTGCGGGGCAGCACGCCGAGAATGATTTTGCGACGCGGAACGCGCGGCGCGGCGCGGCGCGGCACGGCACGTCCGTCCACCATGGCGCTTGGTTTCCAGTCGTTTCGGCGCCGCGCGCAGCGGCGCAGGGCAGATGGATCGGCGGATCGGGGGGCAAAAGCTAGCTTTTCGCATCGCACCAGTGGCTGGCAATGATGGCATGGCCGCATTGACCGGCCGCCATGGCCGGCCCCTTGGCTGCATTGCTCGCAGAGTCGCATACTCCTACTACTGTAGTAGGCCTGTGGCAGTGTGGCGTGGCCTGCACCACGCGCCGCTCAGCATGGCAGCAACAGCGCCGGATGTGGCAAAGCCTGTCCGTCCCCGTCCTCCTCCCAGAGAGGCAGACGGGTGCAGCGGCAAGCAACGACGACGACAGCAGAGGACATGCACGGCCAAGCAGTCGTCATGCAGACGCACTCCACGAAGAGCAGAGATGGGGGCGGGAGCACGCACGCTAGCTGCAGCCAGGGCCAGGCCAGAAGGTTGCACGGCACCGCGCAACTGCAAACACTGAAAGCAGCAGCGCTGAACCTGAACTGCACACACCATACCGTACAAACACACACACGCGGATGCATGGCTCAGGGATAAAAAAAAACTACAGGTCTACAGCTAGCCCTGCCCTGTCATGGCAACACTGTTTGTTGTACTCTACCACTCTCTTGAGCCTTCAGTCTTCACTCTTCACCGCAGTCAAGTTGTACCTGCGCGGCGCTGGACCACGCGACCACTGGACGCAGCCATGGCGCACCTGTCCAAGCTTGCTTGGTCCCCTAGCGCCCCGGCTCTACCTCTACGTACTCCTCGGGTGGCCCGGCCGTCGTCGGCTCGTCGTCCTCTCCGATCCTCATGAGTCATGCCTGCAGCGCGCCTCCGTGGATTTGACTTACCGTCCCCGGCCGTCCTCTGCGGCGCGGCCGCCGTCCGTCGTCTCGTCAGCAGCATGCGCCGGCGGCGTAGGCGAAGATCTGGTGCACCACCGTCGCCACCTCGTCCGCCGTCGCCACCTCGCACCCTTCCTCCATCTGCACGTACACAGACATGCGATTAGTAGCTTTTATACTAGGTTAGGGACGACACGCGCATGCAGAGTTAGCTCGAGCTGGTGTGGTTGTGTATTGCGCGCGTCGCAGATTCCAAGGACAAGAGGGAAACAGACATCCAGGGAAAGCTGAGGTTTGTAAGGGCTAATCTGTCTGTAATGTAATGACTCGAGCCCGGCCGGTGGACGGTGGTCTCGTCTGTGCCTGGCCCTGTACAAAAATGCAAGACCACCATTGTCGTGTCTCATCGTATTCGAACACTCCATCTACATACTCCAAGCCCTGCCTAACAGAAACGAACAACACCCTTGCAGGTCTTTGAGAGAGATCCCACGCAA
Source organism: Hyparrhenia diplandra (assembly GCA_015847255.1). Taxonomy (NCBI): domain Eukaryota; kingdom Viridiplantae; phylum Streptophyta; class Magnoliopsida; order Poales; family Poaceae; genus Hyparrhenia; species Hyparrhenia diplandra. Next base: position 47,061 of record JADLZK010000570.1, on the reverse strand, counting down.
CCGCAACGCTCCACGAGGAAAAACAATCCCTTCGCTTTCTGCGACCATCATGGCTGCAGCAGCAGCTTGCATCGAGTGCATGTGCATGTCAGCGTGTACCGCAATCTCACAAAAGATATCTAGCATCATGCTACATTGGCACTATTAGTATTAGATTATGCGAGCTAGTTTGGCCCCAAATTTAAAAGTCTGAATTTCTTTGTTCATGTTCTAAGAGTATCTCCAAGTGTCTGGGTTAAAAAGAGCACTAGAGGTTGTCATTTGGGATGCTTCTTACAACTATTGTAAACAAATAAAATAGACTCAACAATGTCGCCAACATTTCTTTTTATCTTAAAACGAAATGCAAAAGAATTTACTCCTACTGAATTTATAATAATAAAATGCTTGGGGGATAATGATGCCAATGTAGTGTTAACTAATTACTAGTAGAGTATATGATATTTGGTATCGTACTAATAATACAACATATATTACATAATGCTAGTTTTGTCCCATAGTTAAGTCTGAGTTTCTTTGTTAATATCATGTTCTACGAGCATCTCCAAGTGGTTGGGTAAAAAAAAAAGTAGATGTTGTTATTTAGGATGCTTCATGCTTATAAAAATTCTAGGAAACAAAAGAAAAAAAAAATGTGCTCCTAGTCTCCTACTGCACAATTGTCGTCTACTACATATTATTGAAATGAAAGCAAAAAAAAAAAAAAAAAAAAACACGTACCAAAACTATAATTTTTAAAAACTCTCCCGAATTTAAGTCGTGTTTTTTATCTTTCTCAAATATATAGGTGGATTTTAAATCAAGTGCAGTTCATGTCTTTCTTTTTCTTCCTCAAATATAGAGCAAAGTATACTCCCTTGCACTTTTTACACAGGTGGTGGATTACAAATCAAGGCAATTTTTTTAACACAAAACGGGAAAGATGAAAAGGATAGTACTCGCTTTTGCACTTTGCGCCGGTCAAACACATGTGTGATTGGGGAAAACAAGGGAGGGACACGAGTACGCAATGGAAGAAGTGCGTGGGGAGGAGGGGAGACGCCGACGGACGGGACGTGCATGAGCATGACAAGCAAGTAAAATCGACGTGACACTTGTCGCTGACCTTAAGGTTGAAGCAGTACACGACGGCGTCATGTCCGACGGAGGTGACGGCGAGGTGCAAGACCGCGAGTCGGAGGTCCTCGAGCGCGGCCACGGCGCGCACGAGCCGCCCGGGCCACCGCCTCCCCGCGACGCGCACGCGCACGTGCCCGCCCACCGCCGCCGTCGCCTCCACGTCCACGCCGGCGCCGCGCGGCGAGTCCGAGTAGCTCGCGTACTGCGGAGACACGAACACGCCGTCCGACGAGGCCGACGCGGCCGTGGCCACCGCGGCGCCGGCGCCCGTCGTACCGCCGCGCCGCGCGGCCGCGGCCGCCTGCAGCGCCACCAGCTGCTGCTCCAGCTGCTTCACGTAGTCGATCGCGCCGCCCACCACCGTCGCCTGGTCGCCCTGCATGCAATGCAATAGTTGTTGTGTTGCATCGTCGTCAGAGCATGAAGGAACGCAGCATTGTCTCGTCTGCATGCATGGGCGTTGGCTTACGCGTGGGATGTAGCTGGAGGGGATGAGGGAGCGGAGCGAGGCGAGGTGGTCGTTCATGAGGCGCCGCCGGTTGCGCTCCACGGCGATGTGCGTCATCCGCTGGCTCTCGGCCTCCTCGGGCTTCCTGCGCTTCTCCGGCGGTGCCGCGGCGCGCGCGGGGCCTCGGACGTTTCCGCCGCCTCTCGGTCCTGCTGGCCACGGGTGCAGACACCGCGGCCGCCGCAGGAGGAGGAGCCACCGCCTGCGTGACGCAGCTCTCGAGCAGGTCGAGGTCCAAGGCGTGCCGCTTGCGCCCGTCATGCTGCCCCTCCGCCTCCACCATGACGCCCGCGCCCTGGAGCAGCGCCAGGAAGGGCATCTGCGCCGCCGCGCTTGTGCTGGCCGCCTGCTGTTGCTGCTGCTTGTCCGCCCACTGTTCCATTACGACCGCCACCGTCGTCGCCACGCCATCGCCGGAAGGGGAGCAAGAAAGGCACATCATCAGCAAGCCGATCGAGAAACGGGAGCAGCAAGTACAAGAGCAAGGCCATTATTAAAGAGATTCCTAGTAGTCGAGTCGATCTCCTCCTAGGAAGAGCAGCCAGCGAGCACAGTGGCGCGCATTGAATTGTGCGTGCGTGCCGGCAGAGCTGCTGCCACTGCGACGACCAGACATTAGGGAAGGAGAAGGAAGCGGCAGGATGCAGGAGCAGGAGAATTTACTCCATTGCATTTACGACGAGCTTCCTCCACAGAGAAGCTAGAGAAGCTGGCGCTGGAAACGGAAGCTGCTTGCTCCATAACCATAACTCCATTGCCGGCCCCCCTCCTCAGCTTCGTAGGTGAACTTACCAGCGAAGAGGCGGCGATGGGCCCTTGCAGCTGCAGCTGCATCCTCTCCATGAGATGTTGTTGGCAAGGCAAGCCGCGTCTCTATACAGTAGCGCGTGGTAGCAATAACTGCAGCAAGCAACGAGGGGAGTAATGAGCCCCTCCCTGAGGCGGCAGCTGCTGCAGTTGCAACTTGAGAGCCTGCAACAGCAACCCTCGCGCTCTCCCCTGTGGCGGCGGCAGGCTGCAAGCTGGGGCTCCAATTAATTTGTGGCGCTACTGCTACCACTACCACTAGTAGGAACGGCAGGATTAGCAGCTGCAGCAGAAGCACTGTAGACTGCACTCTGTGGCCTTGTTTAGATGGCTAAAATTTTGAACCGTATGTCACATTTGTTAGTGGTAAATATTATCCCACCATGGACGTTTCGTTTGTTTACTCCCTCAGTCCCGTATAAGTAAATCTTATTCAAATTTTTTTTTCCCAAAAATATTGGCCACTGTCATCTGGCGGTAGAAACAGCCTGACTGAGGCATTGTCTGACCGAGGAACAGCTGTGAAGATAACCGAATAAAAACAAAAGAAACAAAGCACCAACACTTCCTGTCCACTCATTCATTTGTTTTGTTTTAAAAAATAGAGAAAAAGAAGAATGGCGGAGGCTCTCGAACGTCCCTGTCCTTTGTTCGCTCGTTGCCAGAGCTGACACTTGCAAGGGCATTTTCGTAATTTCATCTGCACCTTGGTATGTGTGCCCAAACACAGATGTACAAATATTTTTCGGGACGGAGGGAGTATTTAACATTTAATACTTTCGTGATATGCTTTTGGTGTATTTAATGTGATGTGATGGAGTAAGTGAAAAAAGGTTAGAAATTTTAGCAATCTAAACAAGGCCTGTGTAATGGAACAGGAAGGAGGCCATTGGTAGGCGAGGCCTGGGATCCTTAAGAGAGTGTGAAAGTGAGAGGAGGGGAGGGAGGAGTTGTCTCTTCTCCAACGGGTGGGGGTGGTGGTGGCCTTGTGGGTAGGGCATTGCATTGCAGCTAGCTCTAGCTGGGGCAAGGATTTGGATTTGGGAGGTGGATTTGTGCAAGACGTGAATTATTGCGGGTGTCCGGTGACATGCATGGAGCGGCCGGCTAGCGTAGCGGATTTGTCGCCACCGAGGGCAGCGGCCGTCCGCGTGGCCCAGTCGGCCAGCCTCCGCTCGCCGACCGACCTGCCGTTGCCCATGCTGCCGTTCCGCTTGCGCCCCGCCGCCGGCCTCCATGTCGCTGGTTTTTCTCCCGTGTCTGTTAGCCTAGGCCAGCCTGCCGCAGGAGGTCTGCCCGGTTGGGGCTCTCCTCGGACACCGTGCGGTGCGCCCAGGGGTTGCCGGGATCGCCATATGCCATCGATCAGAGCACGCAGGTTTGTTTCAAAGCTCGGCCAAGGACTCAAGGAGGTTCAGGTTGCGCATGTGCGCTTTATTAAGTTCACAAGTGGAAGGTTAATTTGAAGAAATTATCATAAGACTAATTAAATAATAAATTATATCTTTTATAACAAGCCTAGTCAGAAACATAATGGTACTCTGTTTGTCTGGTCTTTGTCGTCAATGGTCATTAATCGAAGCGCCGCCTCCGTTAAGTCAGCATTATATATAAACATTTATATTACAGACACGAGCGTGGTCACGTAAATTAGTTCAGAAACTCTCCAGTTTTCAGAGATAGAGACCGACAGGCCGTTCTGTTTTTATAAGAATTCCAGCTGCAAAAATTGGTCTATTCGCTGTGCAAACGTAGTACGTACGTATTGTGTTTGTGTCTGCGTCCACATACAGTAATGGCCAACGATGGTCGCACTCCTGTAGAAGTAGTGTATTTTGGCATGCCGCCGAAGTGGCATCTGCACGTACTGGACGGTCCATTTTGCATGGGGCAGACGTACCGCAGACGGGCCATCAAAACAGCGTTTATATCGTCGTATAGGCGCGCGCATGCTGCACCTGCACACCACCGTCGGGCGACGGACTCTCGGACCACTGATGGGCTGTACTGATCCATTGACAGACCTATGTTTCGACGGGATCAATCGATCACGTTGGCTACGCTCTGCTGCCGGCTGCCGCGCGACGAACGTTCTTGGCTCCGCGCCGGTAAACTCGTACTTTCGGGGAAAAAAAAAAAGTTGTTCTATTGATTTAGGTTGATGGCTAATTTAATAATATTTGGTAGAGAATAAGCTGAAATAAGATGGAAGAAGAGCAAGCGATCTTCTCGACACGTGGGGACTAAGGTTAGCCCGGGTATTCACGCAGATCGAGAAATTAGACATCGACATCGCAGCTCCATGAGATGTGGAGGTAACCATTTGAGAATGCTCAAATGCAAAAAAAAAAACGCACTTAGAACCCAAACATCGCACTAGGTTTAGATCGACCAGAAGCCACAACAAATAAGGCGTAAGGTCTACTAAGTGTCTAACTCAAAGAGATTGTTCGAGGATTAAGGTTTTTGATTTTTAAAATGTTATGCCATTCCACTATTTATTTTTGGAGTGGGACTAAACCTAACAAGATCAAACTATGATAGAAGGTCGACCTTGCTATATAGCTCCCTTCCCTGTCTCCAAAAAAAAAAAAAAAAAAAAAAACCAGAGAGAGATGTTGCAGCCTGTCTAATTTAGCGAGGCACAGATATGATTTCTTATTCCTATAATTATCTCGCCTCTAGTTTAGATAACTTACGTCATGTATATAATCTAGAGCATATTTGGATGTCACCATATTCCACACAAATCTGACTTTTACACCCTAGCTTTTACCTTAATTAGTTTCCATAATGTGAACATAGCCTAGCTTCTAGATAGTAAAAAAAAAGACCATTCTAACCTTCTCTGTTTTATTGGTAGCTGCACCGCTACAACGAGGATACTTTGGACACATTTTAATTTCGAAAAGAAAAACAGCCCATCCAAGCTTTATAACAACTTAACAGCCTAGCTTTTGCAAGTTACCTTGCACATAATCTAAAAACTATGGATTGAACGAACGAAATATATGGGCGGCGGTATTTCAGCAGTGCGAGAGCGGGACGCATGCAAGCCACACGGTACGGCATGCAGTTGTCTTGTTTCCTTTTGTTAGCTCCCGCTCTCGCCCGGTCGACCTCACGGGCACAGCTGGGAGCTGGGGCGCGCCGCGACGGACGATCGCCCACGGCACTCGCGGCATGCAAACCGGCTGAAGCCCCTGATCAACTGGTGATACGGCGAGATGGCGCCAAGGACAACAAGCATGTACATCAGGATCTGCGTGCGAACGGAATGGGCGCGCGGAGACTTTTGGCGAACGCGACAGCGGGCGGCGTCGGCGTCATGCGCGCGCGTGGCGCCGGTCGCGATGATGCCAATCGAGACACCTGGAAAATAGAAACGAAACGAAGGAACGGCGAGCCGCCGGCGCCGCACGCGGTCCGCTTGGTGGTTTCCGCGGCAGCTTGACCTCGACCTGGAGGAGACCGGCGGCCGGTCCGCTTGGTGGTTTCCGCGCCAGCGAGCTTGACCTCGACCTGCAGGAGACGCCGGCCGCCCCGGGCGCAGGGATAATTAAGGGACGTCCATATTTTTAAAGACCGTAGACACCAGCTGGGATCTGACACGGGTTTGTGTTGTGAAGGCGCAATGTGACGGTGCCTGCCTAGGAACGTACCCGGTCCAAGTCGTGCACTAGCTTAGGGCCGTCGATGCAGCGATATCCGGAGACTCGAAGGTGACACCCGGTGGTTCATTTATTATTTTTACCTTACTGGAAGTCTGGAATTCTCACTCGGAATGGAAGCATGCATGGCCATCGACGATGCGTCGGCAGCTAGCTGAACACAGTGTGGCCCGCACCCTCCAATGCTCCGACCTCCATCGCCGTCGATCGTCGGGTCCGGGGAACAGGAGGACAAGGCGATGGGGAGCCGCGCGCGGCACGGTGTGCTCGGCCTCATCGGCGGCACGCAGGTCGCATTATTGGCGGCGATTCGCGTTTTTACATGCGAGACGAGCCAAATCTTGGGCCTTCTGCCTGCGTGGATCTGCACCGACTCCGAGGCAAGCCAACCAAGGCAGCGCTTTTTTACTCGTCGCGGCCGGCCTCTTCCCGGTCGTCTCCATCTGTGAGCATCATCTCCCCGGCTCCGTCACAGCTTTTAGCTGCCAGCCGGTTGCAGCAGTAACTTGTTTTTCACCGCGCTGCGCTGGGCAGCGGCGGTAGACGATGGCCCGTCACTCCGTCTGTCCTTGTCCGTGCGTGCGTCCCTCTCTGCTACAGCTTTTTTTGTGCGTACTGCCCGAGGTATGATGTGTGTTTCAGTGTTCTTCGTTGTACCTTTTTATAGGGATTTGATATCTTCTCATCAGCTTTCTCAACACTCTCTAGCTGGCGGAGCAGCAGCAATGCAATGCAAATGGTTGATGAAGGGGCTGGGGCAGCTCAAAGACAGACAGAGCTCGGAAAACGAAGCCTGAAGCATGCGGCCTTGTTTAGATGGTAACTAGGAGTAAATTTTTTTCAACTCAAACTCATGTAGCATTTTTATTCGTATTTGGTAAATATTTTCCAATCATGGGATAACTAGACCTAAATGATTCATCTCGTGATTTATAACAAATCGGTGTAATTAGTTATTTATTTCACTCTCTTGAAATTTAGAGTGTATCTAAACAAGGCCCAAGAAAGCCTTCTGGATACTAGTATGGACGTGTGTAACTGATTGCCATTTTCATTTTTTCCAGAAGTCAAGCGACCGGCGATTATATATTAAATATATAAATAAGTAATTAGTATTATCTAAAAAATCTTTAAGTCTATTTTAATAAATATATTTGGAGATATAAATGTTGCATGTATTTTAAACAAATCTAGTTAAAATTCTTTGAATGGTAGTTGCCTATCTTATTGCAGTGCTCGTGAGATAAGAGAAGTGACAAATGAAAGGTAAAAGTTTGACTTTACACGCTTCCCATAAAGATCATCGTTTTTAGGGACGGAGAGAGTAATAAATTTGTTATGCGGTTTTTGTGGAGAGTTTTATTATAGAGTTTCATAGATATTTAATTTCATGACTCATAGAGAGTTGCTACTGTGCCAAGAGAGCTTCATCTAGATGAAACTCATTTATCCTCCATCTTTAAATATGCTTTGTCATGTCGTGAAACATGTGACAACTTATTTGTTGTAAATGAAAATCAAATGAGACTTCCACTAAGGCTAGCCTTAAGAGATTGGATTTAAAGATTTTTCCAATAATGCTAATATGTACTGTAAATATTATTATTTATTAATATATATTTTTAGTTGAAGTTGTTTATTTGGATAGCGGAAACGACTCATATTTGGTGACACAGGGTAGGAGTACTCCGTACTCGTATAGGAGTATAGTACGGAGTACGAGAGGCTGATCAGCAGAGGCAGCATTTCCAATGAAGCAGCAGAGGGTCAGGGCCAGAACCAGAAGCAACAGCAGGTCAGAGCTCGCTGCACCTGCTGTACACGCAGGAGACACGTACGGGGCCGGCCGGGCAGGGCAGGCACAGAGAGACTACCGTACACGTGCACGTCCAGTTGTACTCATTAGTGTGAAATTTCACCGTTCTACTCCAATGTTTAGTAGGAGTACTACACATTCTTTGGCCTTTCATCGTACTACACGTACCAAATAGTATATTTACCACACGCCGGCGAGAGGAGAGACCGAGCCAGAGTAGATGTAGCCACGGGAGTCCAATAGGCTCTCGAATGATAGATGCTGTGCTGCTGCGTGGCCATGGGGATATGGCTATGAGAGATCGACCGAGCGGGGGCGCGGGGCTTGCTTGGACGCATCTGCATGCGGCGGCCGGCCGGGAAATAATTGGCGAGATTTGTTTCGGTTGCTGCCGGGATCTGGTGACGGGCAGCCAGCCCAGGCATGCACGCACGCCGCTCCAAAGTACCGAGGGGTACCGCCCCCGTTTTAATTGGACTGACAGAGCACTCTCTGCCTGGTCTGGTCCAGTGAAAACTCATCCTGCCACTGCCGGTTTCACTCTCTCTCACACACACACACACATCACATCACATGAAGGACCAGCTACTGTAGCCCTAGCAGTGTACCACCAGTCACAGGCAGGCCGGCCGCGTGTTCGCTGCGGAACTATGCAACAAATGCAAGAGCTAAACCGCAATTAACACGAGAGGAGGGAGCATTTCGCCCAGCAGCGCAGGGCAACAGAGATGCTTTCTTATTTGTGCCATTTGTGGTACCACCACCAACCTGCTTTTCCCGTGCTCCATCTCCTTATTATTCGCCTTCGATTCCATACTAGTCACGTCAAGACACGGCCGCGCTTTGTATCCAAAAAGAAAAGACACGGCCACGCTTTCAGACCCCTGTGCGGTAAATGTAAAACTGGAGTTTTAGTAGAGATAGTATATAAAACCTTACATTCATTTATTTTTTTTACCATTAAATTAGGTACACTTACAAATGCTATATAAATAATTTTTTTACTAAAACTTAGTTAAAGTTGAAATTTAGTTTGACCGGTATGAATCCACTACTTTGATATAATCAAGAATTCATACAAAAAATATTAATAAAATCAGCATTTCTAACCATCACTTTTCTACGACACATGCGGTATCTTCTCTGCACAATCATATGCCATCATGAACCTACTTTCAACCCAAGATAAAAACACAGAAGTCGGCCTATTGCGCTACATTCAAAGGTGAGTGGGCACTCTTAACGAGTGAATGTTCTTGGGAGGATTCACAGAAATTTTCACTATCTAATGCATCCATGAGTAACAGCGACGAAGCCAGAAAAACCGGGGTTCGTCTTCTTCCTCCTCCTCCAGCCCCTCCTTTCCCTCTTCTTCTTCCTCATGGTGGTAGTGGTGGCTTAGCCCGGCTCCATGAAAATCATGGCAGTAGGGGCTGGAGCCCGGATAGCCCCCCTGCTGGCTTAAGTAAGCCACATGCATCAAGTGTCTCTTCATGGATAGCTAAAGATACAAGTTCAATTCATACCGCCTCTACGTAGAGGCCTTTAGAAATCTGAATAACACAAAAAAAAAAAAAAAACATGGACACATAAGAAGACGGATTATCATGCATATCTAATTCAATTTTGGATGGACCGTTTGGCCTTTGCCACGAAAAAATTTTTAAATTCCCTCCCCCAACTATGAATGAAAAAATTTATTTTCAAACCATGCATTTTACCTCCCTCTCGGCGGTTTTGAAGGTTTGCTACAAGAACAGCGGGTTTGCTACAGTACCAGTGCCTTTGTCTTTTCTTTTTTTTTTTTTTAATTCGGTTGAATCTTTGAAAAATCGTAGTAAATCATAGAAAAATCATAAAATGAAAAATTTAGTTTTGTTGGACTCCAACTTCGGATGTAAATATGATATGCTTTAGTACAAAGTTTTTGCTTTCTAATTTTGTCTTTTTTCTTTTTTATTTATTTGGTGAAGAAAAATCATAGAAATCCGTTAAAATAGGCCTAATTTTGTTGCCAATTTAGATAATTGCTTTTTATAAGAATAAGTCAACTCGGATAGTTCTAACGCTGAATATATAATTAATTAAAATAATTCATGGCTACAAACTAAAGATACCATATTATATATTCAGCGTGCAAAACTAGAAGTTTTTCTATGATTTACTGTTTTTCAAATATTCAACCATTTTTAAAAAAAAAAAAGAAAGGCACGTAAGCAAACCCACTTTACTGTAGAACCCCGTGGTTCTCTGTATCAAACCGCCTTCAAAACCCTTCGAGGGGAGGTAAAATGCCAGTTTGAAAAATAGGGCAGGGTCCAAAAAAGAAAAAAGTTGGGGGAGGTAATGTCTTTTCGAAAATTTTATAAGAATAAGTCCAACTCGGATAGAAACGCTCGCTTCGCTGTCAAATAAAGGCTAAGTCGTAGCGTAAGCCCAGCTACAGCCCACCGTAGCCCAGCTACGGCAGGGTCCAAAAAAAAAAAATTCCCCGTCTCGAAGCAAACCCGCGCCGCCAAATCACCGATTCGGGTCCTATCCGGCAGGTACGTACGCCACAGCTTCCGTAATGCTCCGGCTGCCCTTCCCGCTCCTCTCCCACCTCCCACACACGAAACCGGCCGCAGTCCGCCCACGCCCTCCACCTGCTCGACGATATGCCTCCGCCTCCTCCGCGGCCTTCTCCCCACCTCCCTCTCCTTTGCTACCTCCGCTACCCCCGGCCTCCGCCTACGTCCACCTCCCCTTCTGCCGCAAGCGCTGTCATTACTGCGACTTCCCCATCGTCGCCCTCGGCTCATCCTCAACCCCCACCAGTGGCGGTGGCGAGGCCGCGGAGGACCCCAGGATCGTAGACTACGTGCGTCTCCTGCTTCGCGAGGTCTCGGCCACGCGCCCGGTCTCCGACGACGGCGTGCCGCTCGAGACCGTCTTCTTCGGGGCGGCACGCCGTCGCTCGTCCCGCCGCGCCTGGTCGCCACGATCCTCGACGCGCTGCGCGCCAGGTTCGGACTGTCGGCGTGCCCCGAGGTCTCCATCGAGATGGACCCCGGCACGTTCGACGCCGCCCGCCTCAGGGAGCTCGTGGGCGTCGGCGTCAACCGCGTCTCGCTCGGTGTGCAGGCGTTCCAGGAGGACCTGCTGCGGGCGTGTGGACGCGCGCACGGCCTCAAGGAGGTGCACGAGGCCGTCGGGATCGTCACGGCGTGCGAGGGGCTGCAGAACTGGAGCATGGACCTCATCTCCTCGCTGCCCAATCAGACCCAGGAGATGTGGGAGGAAAGCTTGAGGTGCACGGTGGATGCAAGGCCCACTCACGTTTCCGTGTATGATCTGCAGATTGAGCAGGGCACCAAGTTTGGGCAAATGTAAGTGAATTTTCTTCTTCGTTTTTTGTGAATTCTACAACTTTTTATGGAAAGGGTATCTATCCTCAAGTTACTTATTACAGAAACAAATGGTAGACAGTCTCATCATCACAGAACGAGCAGCAGCACTCAAAGCCTCACACCGGCCACTCTGCATATCAGAACTGGCAGCTGAAGAGACATGCTGGCTCTAATCTCCATGCCCCATCCAGGCATCCACACTTCCAATTCTGATATAGTTGTTACATAGTTCCACCCAACTTTGGGCGGTTATTTTGCCATCTTCTGCAATGTCCCATTGATACTCCCCATGTTCACCAGCTTATTGGACTTAAATGAAACTCGGCAACACCATAGCATCATAATGATATCTCCAATGACTTGACTCATCCCTGACCATGATCACTCCTGAAAACAAATAGATTATATGTTTTGCATAAGCACCATAAAGTAGCAGCACAAGGACAATTCAAAATGTCATTCTTTTTATTACTACTAATCCACCTGTGGGCAACTGACCCAAAGTCACTAATGCTCTTTTCTTTCTTAATTTTACAATGCTTACTACCAAGACGTTATTTTAGTTCGTGGACTAAAAGTTTACCTTTTAATTCAGTTTGGGCATAACCATGTACTTAGGGCATCTGCTACCATGCACCCATAAATTTACAGTTCGTGCACAGTAATTCTATCTCCATGTACTCATGTTTAGTTCTGTTGTCCATTGTGGATGGTGCATAAGTGCATGCTTCATGATAGGCTCAGTGATTCCAAAATGTAGCATTTGGACACTATATAGATGCCAACCAGAATATTAATTGTCGTGTGTACACGATTTGGGCCTTGTTAAGACCATTGTGCTTCAGTTGAAGACTAATTGACACTGATTCTTATATGATATTCATATGTAACTTTTTGCAGGTATTCTCCTGGTGTATTTCCTCTTCCGAGTGACACCGAGTCTGCAAACTTCTACAAGATTGCTTCGAAGCGGCTTTCTGAAGCAGGATATAACCACTATGAGATCAGTAGCTACTGCAAGCCAGGATACGAGTGCAAGCACAACCTAACATACTGGCAAAACCGGCCCTTCTATGCCTTTGGTCTAGGATCTGCAAGCTACATTAACGGTGTCAGGTACTCCAGGCCCAGAAGAACAAAGGAGTATGCAGAATGGGTTCAGAAGTTAGAGGATGGAACGTGGAGCCATGAGTCTAGAAGCTCTGATACGAAGGACATGGCACTGGATGTGGTTATGTTATCGCTGAGAACAGCTTGGGGGCTTGATTTGCAAAGTTTCAGTAAATCCTTTGGGAAAAGCATGGCGTTATCACTGTGTAACACATTTAAGCCTTTTGTGGAGAGTGGGCTTGTAATTGCCATGGATATGGATCGACGAGCCTTGCCACATATTGATTTTGAGTTGGACCTGCAAAATGAAGATGATTTTGGGAGCAGAGTTGCATTCATCCGTCTCAGCGACCCAGATGGATTTTTATTGTCCAACGAGTTGATTTCACTTGCTTTTGGGATTATCTCACCTTGATCTAACATTAATATAGATTCTTTTCCATTTGGTTGATTTGGTGAGGACAAACTGAGGTCTGCTCATCTGCCTAATCTTATTTGTTGACATAGCTAGTTGCCACGATGCAACACACAACGAATACGATCAATGTTGTCAAAAAAAAAAAAAAAAAAAAAGCAATCAGACTGAAATAACTTCACCAGTTGCAAAAACAAATCAACTAGTTTCTGTGAAGCGCTTACCATATATGTGCCTAAAATGTTCATATAGACAAAAAAAAAAAAAAACAATGTTACTAACAATGCTTCATTACTACATAATGTTATACTTTACATTAATACTTATGTCTTTAACACAGTAAAAGTTGGAAACTTTGCAAAGAGTACTCAGTTGTAAATTATCCGTCAACTTCCAATTTGTGGTGGTATGTTCTCAGTTGCACTCTTTTTTATGCAAGAACCCTGAATGAAGGTGTGGTCGGCCGTGCTTTCACATGACCCCTGTGCGGAGAAAAACTTTTCGAGGGAGCTGAATTCCTAGTAAAAAAATACAGGATCCTTCCACTTAGATGAAAAGGAATTTTTTCCATTCAATCCAATAGAGCCATGGAATTAATTCCCGAGCCGATTCCTAGTAAAAAAATACAGGTTCCTTCCACTTAGATGAAAAGGATTTTTTCCCATCCAATCCAATAGAGCCATGGAATTCCCGAGCCGTTGTGGTTGTACCTGTACCAATACGAAAACTTGCTATTTACTCAATTTATTTTCCATAATAAGATTATGTAGGAGAGATGACCGAGCGGTTCAAGGCGTAGCATTGGAACTGCTATGTAGACTTTAACTCAGAACAGATATTGCTTCAGAGCTTCAAAACTTGTACTAGAAAGGATCGTAGAGTATGCAGTCGCGAGAAGGTTTGAACCAGTTTCCATCGAATCCAATAGAGCCATGGAATTCCCGAGCCATTGTGGTTGTACATGTACTGCAAGAATACGAAAACTCGCCATTTACTCGGTTCAAGGCGTACCATTGGAACTGCTATGCAGACTTTTGTTTCCCATACATCATACTAACTCAGAACAGATATTGCTTCAGAGCTTCAAAGACTTGTACTAGAAAGGATCGTAGAGTATGCAGTCGCGAGAAGGTTTGAACCAGTTTCTATTTACATGCTTGCACAAGGCTCTTACAAATATATACAAGTTCAGAGTCATTTCAACATATGTTAAGGGACGACCACATAGATCTTGTAGCTGTTATCTACATATATACAAAAGAGGGGGGAGGATGATGGCGTTCGGCAACTACAATTTTACAAAGGTTCATGACACCAAAGCGTTGACTACCACCTCCTAGACAAAAACAACATGGTGGACTAACGCTGCACCAGAGAACAAAAAAGCCTCAGCAGATGCAGATAAATTAATCTTTCAATCCTTGAGCAAGCATGTTCAGTTATGAACTGATCTCTGTTGGTGCCCAGCAGCCTGAGCACTGGAGAGATGGCTCTTCAAATTAGCTATGTACCTATGGATGCGTTGCTGATCTGACAGCGAAAGGGATAGTGGTGGATTTAGTGGCAACATAGGTGCTTCCTGCACTAAAAATGTGAGCAAGATGATAGACTTTGAGTATAGCACTATGGATCTGCTTTGGTGTCCCAAAACTTCATTTGCCTGAAAAGGTAAGTAAATAAAAAGTCAATAGGAAGTATCAGCTGTAACCAATTACTGGATAAATACATTCAGCTAGTAACAAAGTGCAATACTCTCTGACTAGGGGTATCTACTATCCTATATCTAACAGATTCTACTGAAGATGTTGAAAAATGAAGGCAAATTGTTTACAGGTAGTAGGGAATCAAAGTTTATGCACACTATGGATCAAGTTTACGTGTTTGCTTGTTGTTAGTGCAGTATTCATGGTAATATTAAAACAAAAACTCCCTTTCCTTTTTTTTTTTTTAATTATATGGGAAAACAAATGCAGCAAAGCAACCCATAGTGTGGGTAACGAGCTAAATGTTTCCACAGAAACCATCAAAGCAACCCATATAGTGAACTTACAGCTCCACTCCTTCCATATTCCAAAGCAGTTTGGAATACGACATCCATTGCATCTGGCATCTCAGTGTTATCTGGAAAAAAAAAAATGTTAGTTAGAATCAAGAATCGATACAAAAAGTGCTAAGATCAGCATTCCTAACCATCACTCTTCCTCAATACATGTGATATCTTCTCTGCACGATCATATGCCTTCAGGAACCCACTTTCAACCCAGGAAGAAACAGAAGCCGGCCTAGTGAAATCCAACCCTCGTGCTACATTCGAGCTGAGTGTCCACTCTTAGGAAGGGAATGTTCTTGAGAAGATTTACAGCAAATTTCACCATCTGATGCATCCATGAGTAAGCTACATGCATCAAGTGCCTCTTTCCAGATAGCTAATAATACAAGTTCAATTGATAACGACTCCAGGTACAGGCCTTTAGAAAGCTGAGTGACACAGAAAAGAGTGGTTATCATATCTGATCCATCAAATGAAAAATATCATTTCCACAATTATTCAAAAGAGCTTTTGTGGGGTATAGTAGTGTTGAAATTTGGAAATAACTAACATTGAAAAATCAAATATCTGTCTGATATATATATTAGAGAAGAGTTCTACTGAAAATACTATTGGCTTGTTCAAAAAGATATTTATTGCCACAAAGGCTGACATTACATAAAAATCACATTGTGAAGTCTACGCCTGACCAGATACTCATACTGAACTGTAAAAGCACACTAAGACCAGAATGATAATGAACATCAAGTTTAGGGCCACAGTGACAGTTGCCAGCATAGCAGTAGTACCTTTTCTCGAGCAAGTTCCGTAAGAACAAGAACATATTGATTCAGAAGCCTTGTAATATAATCAGGTGGCTTCCCTCGTCTACAATCCACAGTGGCTGACTCCTGGGAAATGAGCACAGGAGCACATCCATGGCTATGTACACAAGTAGCTGTGGCAGTAAAGTCTATGATTTGATTCTGAACAGACCCTTTGCCAGTGGACCTATCATAGCTAGCAGTTCTTGTATCTGTATCATCCTTTGTGGACTTGTTGATGTTGAGTGAAGACATTTCAACAAGCACATATTCTTGTTCAATCCACTCCCATGAATCAAAAACTGAAAATATATGTAGAAAGTTAGTGCCTACACTTTATGATTCAAAGTTAGAGTGTAATGTACCTTTCGAATTTTTAGAATCAATAATTTCAGACTTTAGGACAGTGGGAGAGGTGATTGTCTGGCAGTTGCTCCTTAATTCTGCATGACAGGATTCATCACATTTCCTGAAATGTTATAATTAGTTAGCTTAAACACAGAAGAAAGTATAGTATGATAAAACCAAACAATTCTAAACCTACAGAAAAAAAAAAATCTGAAAAAGGCAGTAAGATTATGGCACAAATGCACTTAAAGCATTTCTTCCTCCAAAGGAGGTGGAAATATTGGCATGATAAAAGCTAAAAATACTGCAAACATAAATGGAAAAAAAAATCAAGGAAAGGCAGCTGGTTGCAAAATCTCTTCCAAAACATAAAAGAAAAATCTATCTAGAAAAAAAAAAAAAACAGCAGGGATGTTGCATATATGAGCTGCAATGCTCATTTATTAAAGTGCAAAATGCAGCACTCCAAAAATCATTGAAAACTTATAAAGAATTAAGTAAACACGATGCAGCCTCACACCAGCATAATTCTTAAGTAAAATTCATCTGTGGGCACAAGAGTAGAACAGAAATGTGAGTGCATATATCTGCCTTATGAGTTGTTCATCAGCACTGTTTGTCTTCTTTACTCTATACACCACTTCAATTTATCATTCAAATTTATGTAAGCGCACACTACATCAATAGCAGGGGCGGGGCCAGGAAGATAAATAACTTTTGAATGTCGGGGGACAGCAGTGTTCAATTTTCAAAATTTATTTCAATATTTCGGTGGAAGTTTCACCTCCTTAGGGGAAGCCTGGGCCCTGCTCTCCCCGCACCCCCTTGCTGCCGCCTCTGGGGAACAAACTATTATTTTTTTTGGGGTGTGTGTGTGTGTGTGTTGGGGGGACATTTCTGCTTTGGTTTAACCGATAATTGCTGGTCTTGTTCATGTGAGACTGTTGGTGCTCGAGTTCGGCAGTCTCCCTCCCTAGCTTTTGAAGCATCTGCTCCTCCATTTACTCTAAAGACTGTGCTGAGTGATTCTGGAGTGTGTTTTGTGTCTTGCGGTCCTTGGGTGACTAGTTTTGGTTATGGTTTTTTTTTGTAGGGGCTCTTTAACCCCTATTTTCATCTTCATAATATAAAGATATGCAGATATCCTCCGTCTTCGTGAAAAAAAAAAAAAAATGTTAGCTCATATATGGGCAGCAGGCCTTGCTAAGCTAAAAGTGCAGCATTTTTCTTTTAGTAAAAGCAATGTAGATGGTGAAATAAAGTCATATGGATCAACACTAGGACCAGAGTAAAGAGTCGACCTTGTTGTTGCCAAAAACTTGTGATTGAAGAATTCTTCAAAACTTATTCTCTTCTCTGCAAAAACCAAAAGTATATTCAGCCCGATTTTCCAATTGGTAAATATTATTTGAACTGATCAGACCAATGACTTAGAATCGAGGACAATCATAAGAAATAAGAAATGACCAACTACAACTTCAGTAAAAAATAAATCGTTAACACACGCCTGTTTTGCACAAGCAAAAAAAAAAGTGGACAAAAGACCCACTTGGATCATGGCACAGGAGTCTTCTGCACAAATCAATGAAATCAGGACACAAATCTGCTTCAATTTCTGAAGGGAAGTTAAGATCATCGGTAGCCAGGATATTTTGGTGCAGCTGTATTCAGAAAAGAAAGAGCAAACAAGTAGTTTTAGCAGGCACATGTAGCCATCTAGGTCATATGCATTTGAATATGAAGAGCAACAAACCTGAAAAGCATTACTCCCGGTGAATGGCAGTTTCCCTGTGACTAGCTGAAAAAGAATGACACCAACACTCCACAAGTCCGACTGAAAGTTTTTTCAAGTAGAGTTAATTACACACATATTTAAAACCTGTTAATTTAGTGAAGGAAATGAGCCAACCTTTGCATCATAGTCCTTCCCTTGCCAAATTTCTGGTGCCATATAATATGGCGACCCACACATTGTGGCAGCTAAATTTTCATGCACCAGTGACCTAAAATCACTCAAAAAATTTCACAGCACATTGCACAGTTACAGCAAGTTCAGGATAATACATTACTCAGAAAAGCAGACATTTTGATCATAAAAGTCAGTAAGAACATATATCACTGTGGATAGGATATCAACAATAAATAACCTGATGAAATCATGCCATTTAGTGGAGAAGGCAAAAAAAAAGGGTGCTTGAATAAATATTAATGCAATAATGAGGGACATACTGCTCTCACCTGGCAAACCCAAAGTCACCAATTTTCAATACGATGGCATCACCGTCCGTTGATAGGAGAAGGTTCTGCAAGTTTCACAGCTTGATGAGTATTGAAGCAAGTATGTCCAAAACACAAGACAGTAATCAACCATAGCTAGCCACAAACAAATGAACATGTGGAAAAGTACAATGTGTAATCATGTACTTCTTTCAGTAAATGTCTGTTGTCTTTCACATTAGATGGAACAGGATATAATTGAGAATAACAGCACATTTAACAAAATGTTAGTGCCTATTTATAAAACGTGCACAAGCAGCTATAGTACGGTCAAACACTGTCTACGCCCTCTGTACACAAACTGACAAAATCATCCATCCGAGGTAGCAGTACCGAAAATCATCCATCCCAGGTAATCAAGGTAATCAGGAGCAAGATCCACCCATGGACACTAGAATCTCCAGCCAACCACGAAAACTGAATGAAGTGATTAAAATAATACCTGTGGTTTGAGGTCCCGGTGCACGATGTTCCTCCCCCTCAGCACCTTGAGCCCTTCGGCTACACATCCAAAACAAACAACCGGGTAACATCAAAAGCGTATCCAGATAACCTTTTTTTTCTCACAAATAATAATAATAAAAACCTTATTAAGCCCGTACCGAGTTGCCGCATCAAGTCCTTGGCTACGGGCTCCGGCAGCCGGCCGTGCTTGTGCAGAAACCCATCGAGGTCGCCTCCGTCGCAGTACTCCAGCACCAGGTACATCATCTTCTCCGTCTGCGGCGGCGAAAAATCACACGGCAACACACTGACTCGTGTCAAATCAAATCTTCAAGTAGCGTGCTATTCAGTTCGACCGCGATTGGAACTTGGAAAAAAGGGGGCAGCCGAGCCGAGCCGGCAGCGTACGTCGATGGTGTCGAGGAGGCGGAGGATGTTGGGGTGGTCGATACTCCTGAGGATCTCCCTCTCCTGCAGGATGCCGTCGTGGACGCGCTTGTCGACGCGGCGGCGGTCGATCGCCTTGACCGCCACGCGCGCGCCGGTGCGGCGGTGCGCGGCGCGGTGCACCTCGGCGAACGAACCTTTCCCCACAACCCTCTGCAGCCTGTACTCCCCACCTCCCTCTCCCCTCCCTTTCCTCCTCCTCGTCCATCGCCGCCTCCGCCGTCGAGCTCGCACTCGCAGTCGTCTCCGTCTCCGCCGTCCACGCCGGCGAGTAGTTTTGGGGCTACTGGGCCTCCGTCAGTTGGACCGCCAACGTGCAGAGCGGTTTGGATTAGGGGCCCCACACGTGCTCAGATTAAAAAGGCGGTGCCGAGTTATCTGCTCCGGTCCCGCACGTCAGCCACACGCCGCAGATTGTTTTTCACATATCTCCGCGCGCAAAAGCACTCGGACTTCAAGTAGCCGTCACACTGACGGGCGGGGTGCGCGTCCTTTAGGCCCACATGTCAGTGGAAGAGAGGGAGGCTGTATATGGTTTGTTTATTTTTTATTTATTACTGGGTGCGGGACACGGACTGGGCCCGTGCTGGGGAGCCTGTGTGGAAGAGAGGGAGGCTGTATATGGTTTGTTTATTTTCGCACGGGAGAAGTTTTCTGCGGAGAGGTTTCGTGTGGGACAAGTTGCTGCCTCCGCGTCGGGTACCCTGCTGACGCGACAGGTGTGTACCGCGGCGGTGTCGGACCCGGATGTGCGATGTGAACCGGATCCGAGGCCGGTGCGTGCGGGTGCGGTGCGGGGAGTCGGGCTCGCGGGACGGGAGAGGGAGGATGCTTGCTTTGGGCCGTCAAAAGGTGGGGCGGGCGCTGGGACACCGGATCGGACGGATTCTGGTTTATCTTTTCTTTTTTGTGGTTGACATTTGTTGGATTTGGATGGGAAAGGTCCATCATCAGCCATGGCTCTTCTTTCTTAAAGCTTTTTTTTTTTTTTTATTACTAACAGCTAGTGTATGTGCACGCGCGGCACCATGCATCTATCTATATTACTAAATTACAAACCTTAATTATAATAATAAACACAAGTCAATATAGATATAAGATTTGTCATGTTTTCCAAACATACTCCAACCTAGTAATAATGATGATGATGGTGATGATGATTATATGTATATATTTATTAATTTTCCATTCAACAATGGATGGTCCTCAAAGGATACATATCTATAGTAGTATGAAGGAAAACCACTGACCTCATGGAATCTCGTATAGTTTCCTCGCCTGAAAAAGTTCTCCCAATCGCCTTTTGGATCCATTCTAAACAAGTTGCAGAAAAAAAACACAAAAATAGGCTCTACCACACCTCCATGCTCTTTTGGGATGCATGAATAAATTGTTCAATATTAAGACAAAAAATACATGAGATCTTAAGAAAACTTTTCTCTGTTCTTATATCCCTTTCTTGTTGTTGTTTTTATTGATTTTGCTGCGTTGCACCCGAATTGAGGGTATTTCGAAGAGGACTCAAAGTGTGTCGAATCAAGAGGACATAAACTATGAAGTTTTTCCTTCCGTTTTTCTTATACATACACCAAGTTTGGGCCCCGAATGTTCTTTTTGTCGCAGAACCAAATGCTAGTAATGTCAACTTGCCTTCGTCCACTATGAATCGAATGTTCCCTGGCCGGCATTGAGATTTGGGGCCTCTTTCATAGACGATACTTTTGCAAGCAGCTATTATTTGCTTGAGATAAAAATCACTTCCTCCACCTATAGTATACTATATAAAACATCAACAACATGGTGAATCCGTTAATTTTAAAATATATGTTGGCTTAACTTTTGAGAGGCTTATTCATATGGATATAGGAGGTGTGTGCGTGTACAGTATTTGTTTAGGATGAGCGTGCGTGTTCAGTGTTGACTTTGTTCTTTGGTGAGTCGATGTGAGGCTATAGGACCGATGGTTGGTGTTGGACGCGTCGACACGTGATCGATCCCTGACCGAGATGAGATGGTGCCGTCTTAAAGGCCGCGAGCAACCATGGTTCCCGGACAGAGGATCGATCCCCTGTCGTGGTGCCCATAAAATATCTCATCCTACTTCATGCTGTACTCCACACCACACGCTTGACAGATAGTCAGTGCGCAAAAGAGGAAAGGGCACCTGCACACTGTGCTGTGGTAGGAGTACTGTACTCGTAAATTCGGAGTACTGTACTATAGGCGGATGCAGATTCTTATCCGGGCAAGTCGTTCACAAACACAGTCATGTGTGCGGTGAATCCCGGTGTTTAAGGAAAATTCGAATAAAAATTTTTAGGCTGCATCACATCACATTAAATACACCAAAAGCGTATATATTGGGGGATAAATGTAGGTAAAAAAATTAAACTAGTTACACGCTCATTTATATACAATGATGCAGATTCTTATCCGGGCAAAGTCGTTCAGCTTTTTTGCTAAAAATTGCCACAGTCAACAGTGTCGCTCATGTGTGTGCTCCAGCTGCTCGAGCGTCTGCTCACTCTTACGTGTATCTTTTTTGAACGAACCTGGACGTCTTATCTTGATTTTTCCGCCAAAATGCAGGTGCTGCATGGAGCGGCTACCGGATAGGCTCAAGTCCAAGAGCGTGCAAATCCAAATCTGTACAACTAAACGGTGTGTTTGGATGTGATTTCTAAAGGTTATATACGTACATGTTGCCAAAAAGTAATCTTAAGATTTCCTTTTTTTAAAAAAAAAAGTCTGTCTAAAATGTGGTAGTCAATTTGCTCGCTACACCTGATAAAGTTTGGCAAACGGTAGTAGTCGTTGGAATAGAGTTCATAAGAGTATCTCCATCGAACCCCCTATCCTTACTCTTCTATAACTATAGGTATTTTTTTGAGGGGATTCTATCCTATAGGTGTCAAGATGTTTTAATTCGAAGATGTTCAAAAAATCGCCTATGTTCATCACTCAACAAATGCACCTGGACACATCATCGTACTGCATTCAATGTTTCCTTGCTATGCATGAGTAGCAGCTAAAACATCAAAGAGATATGGGATAGATGGTGTAGTATGCATGAGACCATGAAAAACAACTTTAGAGCATAGTTGTGCTACAACATAGTATTTCTTAAACGGTTAAACCTCACCCCTTTTACCCATTCTTATTTGTGGCGCGCGCATGTCGTAAATTCCATCTTTCTTCTTCCTTCCTACACCAACCGGGCTGCTATGACTATGGGATCACAATTCACAAGCACGTGGTGGCTAGCAGCATGAGATGGCTACACCGAAGAACCGGCAGGCTTCACCAACATCGGCAGACGACCAATTTGTGGCCTTTATATTGTATAAGGGGAGAGGTGCATGCCTGGGAGACCATGACTCTGGCTCGTCAATCTCATCGCTGATGACCACCAATACAAAAATGCATACGGCAGCTACTACTTGTTTCCTTGATCGGCCAAATAACCAACGTTTGGAAAATACTTTCTTCCTTTGTCATGTATTCTCCAATAAGATTCAATTTCAACTCTAGCTCGTCAATCACCGCTGACGCTGTAGCATCTTTGCTTTCTTCTTCCCATATACTCTCCGTAACTGAGCCAACAATGTATGCAATTTGTCTTCCATCATATGATCCACAAGTTCATGCCTGAGATCCCAACAACTCTGTCATGTCGCATGCCTTTTGCACACCACGGCAACACGCCACACACCAGCGCTAATCCTGAAGATCAATGTCGTTCTTTCCTATTTGTCTCCTGTGCTACTTCCATTACTTAGCTAATGGATCAATAGTACAAAATATTTATCAGCAGCCGGAATTAGCTCGCTGACAAATTAAACCGCTAATGGAACGGAGGGAGTATTTATCAGCTAATAAAAACAAACAAGCTACTTGTATTGCCAAAGCCCAATTTAGGGATGTTTGGTTGAGTGACACAAATTGCCATGACTAAACTTAAGTAGTCGCCAATCTGTGGCTTGCCACATTAAGTGGCAAAATCAACATGTTTGGTTAAAGAACTAAGGTTAGGCAAAACAAGTGTGGTCAGTTTAGGATTACTCTTAAAAACATGGCAATTTTTTTTTTTTTTTTTTTTTTTTTGCTACAATTGAGTGAAGAATAGAAGCAAAATACATATAGAAACGTCTCACACACACATAGAAGCAAAATACATGTACAAGCAAGTCAACAAGAAAAGCTACAGGAAGAAATATGCGACGGGGGAGGAGAGTAGCACGACGACGACGATGCCTGACCCTCGAGCGAAGAGATGCTTCGCGCGTGGTGCTCCCCGGGCGAGCCGTTCCTCATGTGCCGCGCCCGGCCCGTGATCCAACCCTTGCCGCCGGCGGCCGCCCTTGTCGGCAGCTACCCCATGTCGCGCCTAGCCCCTAGGCATGGTAGCGTCGGACGGCTTGAAAGGTGGCGGTTGGAGAGGATGCGGATCCGGCGCATGTTGAAACACGCTTAATGGGCAATATTCGGGGCATGCGATGGCTTGCGAGAAAGGGAAATAAGTGATCCGGCCATGCGGGTGGTTTCTATTATTACGGCGAAGCGCAAGCCACCGGTGGCGGTGTGGCGGCAGCGATAAAGGCCCCGTTTAGTTGGCTAAAGCTTTAACTCTTTTTCCACTCTCTCCATCACATCACATTAAATACGGTAAAAAGACATATGTTTGAAATAAAAATGTAGGTAAAAATAACTAATTATACGCTTAGATGTACATTACAGATCGATTCTTTTGGCCCCACTCACGCCTGCAGAGGATAATATTTACCACAAACAAACTTAAACGTGCTACAAATTCTTCTGAGTTCCAAAGAAGCATTACTTTGCAAATTTTTGAACAACTAAACGAGGCCAAAAATCGCCCGCCACAGGTTTGCCAAGAAATTGTGTGGCGGCGAGATTTCGCGGCGGCGGCGAACCTAACCTGAGTCTACAACCAAACGCCAGCCAAACTTCGTGTGGCGGCGCCCTAAAATTAGTCATGGCGGTTTTGTTGCGGGGAAACCAAACACGCTCTTACTGACAAAATTGGCCAGCCGAGCCAACCATTCTGCCCCGACCACAATGGAGACGTCGGGGCGGGCAAGGGGTGATGATAGCTGCCGGACACTGACACGGTGCGCGGCGTACGAAGCCGCCCACCCGGTGCCGGTGCGCAGGGTGTGGGTCGACGCGCCCGAGACGTTCTGACACGCCCGCACAGGGAGGAGTCATTCCACGGTCCCCGCGGCGGCACACGCCAATCGCATGGGGCCGCGCCGCTGCGGCTGGGCCCCGGCAGGTCATTCCCGCACGCGACAGGTAACAAATGCCCCAGTCCAAGGGCAGTTGGGCCCGTACCGCACGCGCCCCGTGCCCGCCTCTGCTTGCGTCTTCCTAGGGCCGCGCCAGCCGCGCAGGCCCGGTCCACAGCACCGCACCACACCCTTTGCCTTTGGTCCCTGAATCCATGCCCCACACGTCAGTGGGAGACCGACGGCCTGCTCCCCTGCGCGCCGGGTGCAGCTGGTTCCTGTCTCCGCCTCCTCCTCTTCCTCACCTCTCGCCTCCTCTGCTCTCTCTCTCCCCCAGAGGCAGAGGGCAGAGCCCCCCACCACCTGCTTCGTCGAGTTCCCCGGCCTCCCAAATCAAATCATCAGAGATGTCGAGGGACGGCGCGGAGAAGGAAGGACAGAGAGTGAATGAAGAGAAAGAGTAGCGTTGATACACCGTCGAATCGAATCGAATCGAATCAAGCCCCTCCTCCCTCCGCCCCACCCCCATATCGGAATCGGAACCCCGCATCGCCATCGCCACCGCCACCGCTTTCCACTTCCACTCCCTTCCTTCCACCTTCGCCCCGCCCCCTGCGCTTGCGTGATTCGTACGGTTTATCACCGCCTCTTTCTTCCATTCTCTCCGTGGTTGATTCGGTTCGGTCCCGGTCTGCCCCCCGCCGCCGCCGCCGCACAAGTAGTAGCGACATTCGTCTTCTCCCCTCTGATTCCTATTCAGATTCCCCCTGCGTCGCTGCTGTCGCTGGTTGATTCGTGGAGGCGTTGTTTGTTGTGGCCTGTAACTGTCGGCTGTTGCTGCAGGCTGCGAGCGAGATGGCGGAGGGCCAGGAGGCGGCGATGCCGGCGGCGACGCGGCGGCGTCGTACTGGTACGACGCGTGCGAGGACGGCACCTCCCCGCTCTGCGGCATCGACTCGCCGCGTCCGCCGACTTCGTCCCGGGCTTCATCCCGGGCATGGACTGCGGCGCCGACGACGGCTTCGTCGCCGAGATTGACCGATACTCGAGAGCATCAACGCCGAGGCCCGCACCCGCGCTGCTGCTCCTCCTGCGCCTGCGCCTGTGCCAGCGCCCGTGGCTTCCGCTGCAGCCGCAGCCGCAGTTTCAGGAGGCGGCTGCGACCGTGGTCCACAATGCGGTGACGGTGGCTGTGGCGACGTGCCGCAGAGGACCCAGGCCGTGGAGGAGAGGAAGGAGCCCAGGAGGGAGTCCCCGGTCGCAAGGAGAGGAGTCCCCGGTCGCAAGGCGGGGAGCCCCCGGTCGCCCCGGCCAATGGCGGCACGGATTGCAGGGACGGCAAGCGCCAGCGTCTCACTGCGGGGTGGTAACGAGGGACCGCGCCACGACTGGCGGCGGCGCCCGATTCCCGCCGCGCCGCTGCCCCCTGCCTTCATCCCGTGGGTGGGAGGACCGGCGCGAAGGCGGGACTACGAGAGGCCCTCGTGGCGCGACCGCGACCGCGACCGCGACGGTCACTACGGCCATGATCACCACCGACGCGACGCTTCCGGGGTTTCTGGAGCGTGACCGCGGCGGCAAGATGGTGTTCCGCCATGGCAGCCGGGAGTCTGGTACCGACCGCCAGGGAAAGCGTGCCAGACGCAGGATGGATGCCCTGCCACGGAGAACAAGACGGAGGTGATCAACGGGGACCCAGAAGCCTGTCACTGAGGAGAAGGCGAGGCAGTACTCAGCTCGAGGTCCTTTGAGCAGCAAAAAGCAGGAACACGATTGCTTTCCTTGAAACTACTGCGGGGAAGACTCTATAGCTGTGTGTTGCTCATCAAAAGCATCTGTGAAAAAAAATGCCATGAGAACAAGAAGATGCTCGCAGTTTTTTTTGGTGCCTAAGGTGCCTCTGGTGTATCAGGTACAGACACAAGAGTGAGCCTTCAGACATCCAAGTCGCTAATCTTGTTGATACAGTTATATTTTTCTTGGTGGAATTGCAGCAAGCTGAAGTGATACGTGAGAGAACTGGCTACCGGGTTGGGCACTACTGTGGCGAGATGGGCAGGATTTCTGGGATTCTAGAAAGTGGCAGCGTGAGTTTGAGTCAAAAAACAGGTAAATTCCTTTGTGTGGTCAGTATTTTTTTTTTTACTTCCTCGAACTATTTTGCCCCATGGCCAAGCTCTGATCAAACCTGTGCTTAGGCCACTTGAGTCTGAAACTATAGTGTTTTACTAAGTTTTGAGTTAATGCACAGGTAATAGCCAAGACACTTGCATTAAGTCTCATTGTTTCTTTGCAGATTATTAATTTCTAAGGGAAAAGTATCTTACTCTAGATGTAATTTTCTTTTTACCTGCTATGTCATTGGCAATTACTGCATTTTGTTTCCCCAGAATAGTTCCTTTATATGTTTAAGTAAATTAGTGCACTTGTTACCTAAGAAAAAACTAATTATGTTTTACTAGTCCATCTGATAATAGTTTGTACTGATACAAATGTGGTGGCCTAAATCTTGCCAGCTGTTTTTCATTTTCTTGTTTGTATTTTTCCTTAAGATATAAGGGTGGATTTCTTGATAATCATCTTGGTTTTATTATAGATGTAATTGAACCAGTTACTGCACAGATAATGTCCTTGTGTTTTTACCTCATACTCATGAGAGCTCATAGGCAATATTGTTAATCCGAGTCACCCCAACCCTCCTTTGTCCATCTTCCCTGCCCTCTAGCCGATGCCCCTACAGGACTTCCCTGCAGTAAGGCTGGTGGTCATGTCCTCCACCTCCATGATTCCAAATCTGTGAGCAAAACAGTTTTTTTCCGGTGCAATGTCCCTGCCAGACTACAATATCATTTTTCGACTAACAATTGAAACTTTGGAACAGAAATTATTACCCCTTTAATTTTATTTTCCTTTGACCAGGACTATAGGGTCTAGGGTTTAGTATTGGGGCATGCCTGGTCCCTCAGTGAACTAGACCTGCCACCTCACTACCGCTTGGGCAAAGTTTTAACCCCGCCAAAGGCAGGCAAGCTGATTGAGCCTCGCTTGCAGCAGCAGGGAAATACAAAACAAAGTCTGGCAGTGCGCAGGAACCAAGGTAAACTAGTTGAGATCCAAATGCGCTTGCACGCCCAATTCCTATCCCCCCACACCAGTGTTGTAATGCTCAAGGAAGCCTGGCATTCCAGGATCTGGAGGCCGCCAGTACTACACCGACCGCTGAAGCCCGCGTCCTGAAGAACAAAATGCCCGAGGCGCAGGCATTTAGTACATGGGAGGGGCAATTGTTCAGCCTACTGTGGTGGAATGCCCAAGACCCAGGCATTTGATACTTGGTAGGAAGGCGAAATGGATCTAGGGCATCCCATTGAGGATTGGCGGGCTTACCCAAGCTACCATGGTGCCACCAGGCCCGGAATGCCCGGTGCCAGGCATTCTGACTTGGGAGGTGACATAGTAATTTTTGCAAGGGTCCAAGCACACCGCTGGTTCCTCAGCTAGAATTGCCCTCAGCCTTTACCTTTTTACCTTGCCAACATAGAAAAACGAGTGTTTTGCCATAGATCAAAACACTCAGCCACATCTGATTTCCCTTGCCCAGCAATCTCCCCAGCAAGCAGCCATGGTTTTCCTGAGGATCCGTAAACATGCCCCAAGAATGATTTGATGGCACCCTTTTGTGTGTTGAGAGGTGCATTATATTATTTTTGTTGTGTCTTACTGGAATTTCATGGTTCTCGAATACAATATGTTTTACCTATTTTGTAACCATGTATTGTTTATTGCACCTAGCTTGTTCTAACATGGTTTTTATATTCACAAGCTGAAATTTCTTGACTTGCCGGAGCCGTAAGTGATAAAAAAAATTTTAGAAGATCGGGCTTAGATAAGAAGTTATCCTATTTTGTTTTTAATTGTATTGTTAATCAGGAGGATCTTTTGCCATGATGATTATATTTTTGGTTAAAAATCCCAGTTTTTTTTTGAGAACTTTTGCCATTTTTTTTCAGCTTGTGTGTTGTGGGGATCCTTCTGCTTATTTTAAGGATCATGATAGATGCATTTGGTGCCTTGAAACTTGAAAAGTCAACTGAAGCAACCTTTTTAGTCTCACATTTGTTTACATAAGATAAGATGTATAGCAAGTAAATCACCTTTTTCATGTATTCTTCAGTAGAATGCTTGTTGTCTCTGTTACTATTCATGTCTCACGCAGGTACTTGTTATGACAGCTCAAATTTTGTTGAACATCCTTAGGGCACAGTATTATTAAAAAATGGATGCCATACATTCTTTTGATTTTTTGATGAGTGCCATCATGCAGTGAAAAGCACCCATATTCTCTAGTGATGTCAGAATTCTATCACACCACCTCCAAAAGGACAAGAGGCCTGTTGTGTTTGGCATGACTGCTTCACCTGTTAACTTTGAAGGGTATGGCTTACATCCTTGTTATTCCATATACATTTTCTTTGGCAGGTCCTGTCTCATATTTTATTTAGATTTACTGCTCCTTTGCCTTCTATTATATGTATGTTTTTCTGATGTTTAGTACTGCTATCTGTATAGGAGTGACTAGCCAAGAAGATTGTGCTATCAAGATACCAAATCTTGAGAGTAAACTGGATTGCGAGTCTGTACAATCAAAGATCGGGAAAGAGTTGGAGAAACATGTTCCCATGCCTTTGGAAGTCATTGTCCATTACCACAAAGCAGCTACTCTTTTGTCTTTTCATGAACAAATCAAACAGATGGAGGCTGCAGTTGAAGAAGCCGCACTTTCTAGTTCTAAGAGAACTAAATGGCAGTTCATGGGAGCTAGGGATGCAGGGTCGATGAGCTACGCCTTGTCTATGGTGTTTCTGAGCGCACAGAAAGTGATGGTGCGGCTAATTTAATTCAGAAGTTGAGAGCTATAAACTATGCCTGGGTGAACTTGGACAGTGGTGTGCTTTACAAGGTACTGGTTCACATTTAATAGTGAATCTAGTGTATTGTCGTGTTTCTAACTGCCGCTATCTGCTTAATTTCAGGTTGCACACAGTCATTCTTGACAGCACTACAGAACGATGAAAGAGCCAACTACCAGGTTGATGTTAAGTTTCAAGAGTCATACTTTGAAAAAAGTAGTTGATTTGTTACACTGCCAGTTGACTGAAGGGGCTGCAAATGAAAAGTGATAGTAATGATGTTGAAATGCATAATTCTGAAAACGCCAAGCCAAAATGAACTTGAGGAGGGAGAGCTACCTGACAGTCATGGTATTACTAGTCTTTCTTTTCTTGCAAAATGTGTTCTGTGGCCACCTTTTTCTTTTAACCTTCCCCAATGAATTTCCCATTTTCCTTCATTCTACAATTAGCACCTATCTTTTTTCTATGTCCTTTTATTATACCTGAGTGTACAATTAGCACCTATTTTGTTTATTTTGTCCTTTATTATACCTGAGGGTATCTCAGCCTCATGTTTAACGCTGTATGCTGTTATTTCCCCACCAGCTGTTTCTGTAGGTGAACATGTAGATGAAGTCATTGGTGCTGCTGTGGCCGATGGAAAAAGTTACTCCAAGGGTGCAAGCTTTGATAAAAAATACTTCTCAAGTATCAGCACACTGAGGATTTTCGTGCTATCATATTTGTAGAGCGAGTGGTTACAGCATTAGTCCTTCCTAAGGTAGGGACTATGTTTTCCATGCCTTAAGATCAAACTTCTGAACTTTTTATGAATTCTCTGACCTGTTTCTTCATGACCGCTATAGGTCTTTGCAGAACTTCCATCATTGGGCTTTATACAGTGTGCAAGCTTGATAGGTCATAAACAATAACCAGGAGATGCGGTCATGCCAAATGCAGGATACAATTGAAAAATTTCAAGGCGGTCGCGTATGTTTCTATTCATGACATGATTTAACATATATATTCTTTGATGTGGCACACCCACCTTTTTGTGAGTTTAGCTATATGTTGTTAGCTATAGGTTTATTCATCTGCACTGCATTCAGTGATTCTGTGCAATCTGCTAAATTTCATGATGTCCAAGTATGTTTCTACTCATGACAGAATTCTACATTCATATTTTTCGCTCCAAGTACATATCTGTTGTAAGTTTAAAACTATGTTTAACTGTGTGCTGTGCATATGTGCATATCTAAGTTTTTTAAAATAGACATGTCCAAGTATATATCCATTGTAATTCACAAAAAAAGTACATATCCGCTGTACTTTAGGGCATATTGGAGTTGTTTTGTGTCTCATGCTCCAGTTATAAAAAAAACCCTCTGTTATGGGTTTGCAGGTTACACACTTAGTTGCAACTAGTGTTGCAGAGGAAGGACTTGATATTCGCAGTGCAATGTTGTCATTCGCTGACCTTGCAAAGACTGTTCTGGCCTACATTCAGTCTCGGGTCGCGTGCTAGAAAGCCTGGATCTGACTACATATATTGATGCTTGAAAGGTAATTATGTGTCACCAAAACTGTTGATACCATTAAAATATGCTCCGTTTAAATCACGACTTATAGAAAATTAATTGTGCCAGAGGAAATTTGTCCCATGAAGCTTTTTGAGAAATGCTCGAATAGTGAAGAGACATTGAGAAAAGAAGCTATTGAGAGAACTGATCTCAGTCATCTTGATGGCACATCTATGCTAAGCCCTGTTGATACAACACCTGATTCTATGTACCAGGTTGAATCAACAGGTGCTCTTTTGTCAGTCTGAACTCTGCAGTTGGACTCATACATTTTACTGTTCACAGCTACCGAAAGTGACAGGTACATAACTTCTCGTGATTTGTTTAGTATACTAGTTCAATTGATTTTTGAAATCGCAGGCTCATCAGTGGTTTCCCTACTTCCAGATACTCTATTCTTCGACCGAATTTATTATGCAAAAGCATGAGAAGCCAGGGGGTTCAACAGAATATTCTTTGCAAACTTCAACTCCCTTGTAATGCTCCATTCGAGAAACTTGAAGGTCCTATATGCAGTTCAATTCGTCTGGCACAACAAGTAATGACAGTTCACTGGAACACATTATTATTCAGTTATTTTACTGTTCATTTTATACATTAGTTTGAACCGTGCCTTGTTCTTTTGTGCAGGCTGTTTGTTTAGCTGCTTGTAAAGAAGCTACATGAGATGGGTGCGTTCACAGATATGCTTTTACCTGACAGAGGAAGTGGGGAAGGAGAAAAGACTGAACAAAATGATGAAGGTGATCCACTACCTGGTACAGCACGCCATAGAGAGTTCTTTCCTGAAGGGGTTGCTGAAATTCTGCGGTTAGTGTATTCTTTCTCACATTACCTGAGCTTGAACATAACTTAGTGTTGATGGTGCTTTGCCAATTATGCATCTGCAGGTACTTTTGGTTTCTAATCAGTTTCATTTCACTGAACTTTGTTTTCAACAGGGAGAATGGATTTATCTGGAAGAGATGGTTACCAAAGTTCACAGTTTATTAAATTATATTTGTATTCTGTGAGCTGTGTAAACATTGGGGACTTCCAAGGACCCTTTTGTTACACAACTTTCAAATTTTGCTCTTATTTTTGGCAAGGAGCTGGATGCAGAGGTATTTTTTTTCCTGGGATAGTAATGCAACTTGAGAAAATGAACGTTTAAAAGTCTAATGTTTCTCGATATTTTAGGTATTATCGACGGCTTATGGATCTCTTTGTTGCTAGGACAATAATAACAAAGGCATCTCTCGTATTCCTCGTGGACCAATTGAAATTACAGAAAGTCAGGTTGGTTTTCTTTGCAAGAAGCATCACAGTTCATTTCCATATTTTTACATTAATGTTGCTAATCTTGTTCATGTGCTTGCAGCTGATCCTGCTGAAGAGCTTTCATGTTAGGCTCATGAGCATTGTACTTGACGCTGATGTTGATCCCTCAACAACTCCATGGGATCCAGCAAAGCATACCTCTTTGTTCCTGTGGGAACTGAGAAATGTATGGATCTTTTAAGAGAGATAGATTGGACTCTAGTTAACAGCATTGTGAACTCTGATGCCTGGAACAACCCTCTTCAGAGGGCACGCCCCAGATGTCTATCTTGGCACCTAATGAAAGGACACTTGGCGGAGATAGGAGGGAATATGGGTTCGAAGTTATGTAATGGAACTGCATTTGGACAGAAAGCCCACCCTACGTATGGCATTAGAGGAGCCATCGCTGAATTTGATGTTGTCAAAGCATCTGGATTAGTTCCTGGTCGGGCAGGGACATTTTAATGATTCTCAAAACCAAGGCAAGTTGTTCATGGCAGATTCATGTTGGGATGCTAAAGATCTTGCTGGAATGGTTGTAACTGCCGCCCACTCAGGAAAAAAGGTTCTATGTGGACAGTATTTGCTACAACATGAATGCAGAAAAAAATTCGTTCCCCTAGGAAAGAGGGCTATCTGGGTCCCTTGGAGTACAGCTCGCTTGCTGATTACTACAAGCAGAAGTAAGATAAGTTTTGAATGTTGAAAGCAAAATGAGTTCTCTTAGCTCTGGCTGTTTTGCTTTCCCCTTTTCGCAAAGTAGCTTTATGGCAACATATCATGATCCTTCTTTTTCTTCTCAGGTAATGGTTGTGGAGTTAATTTATAAGAAACAACCTCTTTATAATGGCATCGTGGTGTTTCATACTGCAAAAAATCTACTTTCCTAGATTTGAGCATTCTGAAGGTAAAAGCTATGCATTTCTTTTGTGAGTTCTCATTTAGAATTTTTTTTGTTTGCCTTAATGTTTTACTATTCATTGATGTTTTGATCTTAAGCCCATCCTAGACTTCCCATTCAGCCCTAGATTAATTTCATAAATAAATACAAATTTAGTGCTTAATATACATGCAAATGGGAAAGTGTTTGTGTAATGGATTTGTACTACTATTGTTTTGCAGCTGGCAATGGAGAATTCTCAGAGAACCTTGACAAAACATATTATGTATATTTACCACCTGAATTGTGTCTTGTGCATCCTCTTCCCGATCACTTGTTCGTGGAGCCTAGAGATTACCCTCAATAATGAGAAGGGTGGAGAGCATGCTTTTGCAATTCAACTGAAGGACATAATTGGTTATCCAGTGCCTGCAAATAAGGTACACCTGCAGCTAAGCCTACATGTTTTAGGAAAACTTTTTTCTAGCATCCCCTGGTAAAACTTACCGTAATGGAACACTTAAATTTGTCCTTTTGTATATTACACCATTATCTTCTATTGAGATGTCAAAGACTACATTCAAAACTAAGTGGGAGCATGCAATGACACCTTTAGGCCTTCATTGTGGGTCCTAGCCTTGGTGGATCATGTTTGTTAACAAGAGAAAGTGTTAAACAAAACCAATATGTACTCAATCCAGGTGCTACTAAATACCAATGCTAGTTTTGCACATGATAATAGGCAGGGTAAATTTAAGGGTTTAGCCAAAAGATCATGCTTGTTTGCCTTAAACATATGGAAATACTATAAACCTGTTCTCTATCTACCTGGTTATGTAGCCCTAATGGATCTCAGATTCAGATTGGGGAAAGCCCAGAGGGCAGCTTGTCCCTTGGCTGCTTGTTGGAATTGAAATGCAATAGCTTGTCTGATACATAGCACTGCCCTGCTTTTTATATGCAGAAGGCATCTTCTACTTTCTACCTGTTCCAGCATATCTCCTAACCACTTAAGTGGATGCTAAGCATGTTCCTAATGCAAAAATAAATTGCAGAAAAAAGAAAGATACAAGTGCCGAAAGCACTAGGCTTATTTTTATCAGATTCATCGTGCAATAGCTAAATGTTATTCTCAAATAAACTTGAAATTCTGCACATTGATCAGTAGCTTTTTGTTTGTGTTGTTCACAGATATTAGAAGCCTTGACTGCTGCGTCATGCCAGGAGACATTCTGCTATGAAAGAGCAGAGCTGCTGGGTGATGCATACTTGAAATGGGTTGTGAGCAGATTCCTTTTCTAAAATATCCTCAAAGCATGAGGGACAGCTTCACGAGATGCGGCAGCAGATGGTTAGCAACATGATCCTGTATCAGTACGGCTCTGAATAAAACCTCCAATCTTATATCCAAGCAGATCGGTTTTGCTCCATCAAGATGGGCAGCTCCAGGAGTGTTACCTGTATTTGATGAAGAAACAAGAGATTCTGAACCGCCCATCTTTGATGAGAATTTACTCCTAGCAGTGAGTTAAAAAAGAACTCCTATGATGACTATGAAGATAGCATGGAAGAAGACGGTGAAATTGAGGGAGATTCTAGCTGCTATCGTGGTTCTATCAAGCAAAACGTTAGCAGATGTTGTGGAAGCACTTATTGGTGTCTATTATGTAGCTGGAGGGAAAATTGCTGCAAAACCATCTGATGAAATGGATTGGTATTAATGCAGAGTTGATCCTCAAAGATCCCATCTTCAAAGACATATAAATATACCTGAGAGCATAATGAAAAGCATCAATTTTGACACATTAGAGGGTGCATTGGGTATCAAGTTTCATAATAAAGGCTTACTTGTTGAAGCTATAACGCATGCATCAAGACCATCATCAGGAGTTTCCTGTTACCAGCGCTTGGAATTTGTTGGTGATGCCGTATTGGATCATCTCATTCACAAGCACTTATTTTTTACTTATACCGACCTGCCTCCGGGCGCTTGACTGACTTGAGAGCCGCAGCTGTTAATAATGAGAACTTTGCAAGGGGTTGCAGTTAAGCATAAGTTGCATGTACATCTTCGCCATGGATCATCTGCATTGAGACACAGGTGGGCCATTTCTTAATGTTCAGTAGCTTAACTTCCTTTTTTTTTTTTTAAACCATCTTCCTTGATACTCCATTCCATATTATATAAGATGGCTTGGCTTTTCTAGATACATAGCTTTTTATGCACATAAAATACATTATGTTTACATGCATAGTAAAAGCAATGTATCTATAAAAAAGCTGAAACGCCTTATAATTTGGATTGGGGTGGGGGTGGGAGTATATGTGTTACCTATAATGCTGTAATGTTTGAAGTGGAGTTCTGTTATGTTGATATTATTGCCACTTTTCGAAGCAGTGCTGACTGTTTTCTCTATCCTCTTTAGATTCGGGAGTTTGTGAAGGATGTCCAGGTGGAGCTTTTGAAACCAGGTTTCAATTCTTTTGGGCTTGGGGATTGTAAGGCTCCTAAGGTTCTTGGAGACATTTTTTTGAGTCTATTGCCGGAGCAATATTCCTGGATAGTGGGTGTGATACCTCTATAGTCTGGAAGGTAGTTTCTGTATTCTTCAGAATGAAATTCTGTTCATCCTCGTGTGGAAAATACTAAACTTTTATTTTATTATTCCATCATGTCAGGTTTTTCAGCCTCTGCTTCATCCAATGGTGACACCGACACCCTTCCAATGCACCCTGTAAGGGAGCTCCAAGAGCGCTGCCAGCAGCAAGCTGAAGGATTAGAATACAAAGCATCACGTACAGGCAATGTAGCTACAGTTGAAGTTTTTGTTGACGGCATACAGATTGGTACAGCTCAGAACCCACAGAAGAAGATGGCACAAAAGTTGGCGGCTAGAAATGCACTTGTTGTCTTGAAAGAGAAGGAAACTGCGGCAAAGAAAGATACTGAAAAAGGATGGCGAGAAGAAAAACGGTTCTCAGTTTACTAGGCAGACCCTGAACGACATCTGCTTGAGAAGGCAATGGCCAATGCCACAGTACAGGTGTATAAATGAGGGTGGCCCTGCCCATGCCAAAAGATTTGTTTATGCGGTAAGGGGGTAAATACGTCTGACCGTGGATGGACTGACGAGTGCATTGAGAGCCAATGCCGAGTGTGAAAAAGGCCAAGGACTCTGCCGCTCTTCTTCTCGAGCTACTGAATCGAAATTACCGTGACAAACCTGATGGCAATAATCTTTGTTGTCTTTGTGGTGGTAGTGGTAGATGTGGAAGCATTCAGTGCTTTTGAGCAATGCAAATAATCTTTGCTGATGTTCTTGGTGGCGGTAGTGGTGATATGAAGGCATTCAGCATTCTTATATACCCATTCAATGCTTTTCAGCCCTCGCAAATAAAACATAAGCGGAGCTGAGGGAGTGAGATAGAGGATTATTTTTTGTCTGAGGTCACTGGTTACTACTAGGTATTTACTGGTGAGGTACTGAGGTGTCAAAATAGTAGTTGCACATTGCAATAGAGGAAAGGATAAGCTGATATAGGATATCGGAGGCCTCTTATTCATCGATTGTATAAAGGTGTTTAAAGAACAGTGCATTGATCCAATAAATTTATATTGATATATATTAACATCCTTCTTCTCTCTTGTATCTATTTCGTCCCATTATGTATTCAGTTCTGATCCTGATGCTACAAACATCTCAGATTCGGTATAACATGATCAAAGTGTCGTCGCTGCGATGACATTTGAACAGAATGACCATGCAATGCTACAAGATAAGCCAATTAAAATCTGTGACGTGTATTTGGCGAGACTGGTCTAAAGAGATACAGAAATGAGAATCCGATTATAACAACTTAAAGATGACACTACTCTGGAAACACCCATATGGTGAACGAAAAACACATCTTATGCAAACCCTCAAAAAACACATCTTATTATGCAAATCCCAAAAAATGAAGAGCGATCGACGACGCGTCTGGATTTGATTCCACCGGTTGTCGGTGTTCCTGACCAGATTAAGAGACGAAGCAGGCTGCTGCAGGCAGTATCATATCAGCCTTCAGGCCGTGAGCTCCATGATGGCGCTGACGATGTCGCCGTCGTGCGCCTTGAGAGCCTTGACGGCCTTGGCACGGGGTGACGCTGGCCTGCGTCATGACGAGGTCGATGTCGCGTGGCCTATCCCGGACTCGTCCACCTCCTCCTCCCCGTCGGCTGCAGCGGCGGCGGCGGCCGCGTCCCCGCTTTGGCCATCACCTGCTGAGGTCCTGCATCCTGAACTGCTGCGCGGCCTGCGCCTGCAGCTGGGAGCTCAGGTCCTCAATCTTGGCCTCGCCGAATATCACGTACGTCTCCGGACGTCGGGCCTTGAAGACGTCCGGCTTGGACACCACGAACAGTATCTGGAGGCAGACAGATCGATGATGATAGGCATGGTAAGGCATATCGCATTGGCTTTTTGTGTACGTCGTATTCGGATGACAGAAATAACAAGGGCTACTTTAAGAATTGCATGGAGATCTTGTTTGTATACTACAAATACATGCATATGGAGAACGGACTCCTGGCATATAGATACGTACGTTCTTGGCCCTTTGATGGTTATCCTGGTGACGCCGGTGACGGGTTTCATCCCCAAGCTTCATCATGGCCTTGCGGCTCTTCTTCTCGCTGCGGCGCTCTGCTTGGCGCCCTCGGTTGCGCCGGCGCCTGAAGCTCACCTACACGGCCAAAGATCACCAATATATCACCAAAAGCTCAGTCTCCGTCTGGCACGTGCAAATTAATCTATCTGCAGTTCTGCACTCTGCAACATGAAGGGCAGGTAGCAGAAGGACGTTACCTTCATCAGCTTCGTCATCGTCGTCGTCGTCGTCGTCATCCTCATCCTCGTCCTCGCCTTCCTTCACGTCCTCGACGACGACCGGCACCTCTTCCTCCTTGTGCTGCTCCTCCACCTTTGGCGCGGCCTCCTCGCTCTCCACGGGCGCCGGCGCCGCAGCCTCGCTTCCCTCAACCACCTCCGCTGCCGGAGCTTGCTCGCTCACCATCCTGGCTGCTGGGGTTAGCGGTGGTGGTGCAGCGACGTGCGGTGGCGACGCACGGGAACGGTGAGGGAGTGCTACGGATAAGGGTGTCGAGCCGAGACGGAGAGCGCGGGCGCAACGCAGGGCCTTATCTATCCACCCGCAGGCCGCAGCAAATGGGCCTTGTGTACCCGTGTTGGGCTTGGGCTCTACAAACTTTTTTAGGTCGAATCAGATCAGAACTGGAAACAGGAACGGACTCGATATCGTAGCTACTTTCCTCGTGAAAGATCGCCGCGATGCAAATCAAAACCCGCGTCCACGTACGTAGCATGCACGCCGACGGCGATCAGTTTCCGTGTCTCGCGCCCGAGTGAGTAAATCCAGGAGCAAATTCCTCGCCGGAACTCGCGGTGATCGATCTTTGCAGCGTCAGCGTCGTAGCTGCATCTGCATCTGCGTATATAGGGCTTAGGGCGCGGCGGCGGCAATACATGGCGCGTCCAGGTCTACCGATCACGGCCCCGCGCGGACGTGCAGCGCCGTCGTCTTTCCCCCGGTCGACCAGTGGACGAAGCGGCTTCAGGAGGCCCAGCGGCTGGTGGACGAGGTCGCCGAGCTGGTCGCTGAGAGGGAATCCGTGCCGCCGTCGCTGCCGCGCGAGCTGCAGCGCCGCACCGCCGAGATCCGGCGCAAGGTCACCATCCTTGGAACCAGGCTCGACATGCTCAGGAGACCTGTCTGATCTCCCGAAAAAAAAGCAAAACATGTTAGTATAGAAAGAGTAAATCTCCCTCTTGTTTAATTTGATTGATTGAGAAAAGGAAGAGATTGTTTTCATCATATTTTCTCAAAAGAGAAGAAATTATAACATGATGACGCTTTTCGTGCGTTGCAGAAGCTTGAAACAGTTGGGCAAGCTAGCCGAGAAGCTCGCCGGTGTGAGTTCAAGGCGCAGGAGGTTGGCGGCCAGTTCACTATGAAGCACTCCTCGGACAGGGTGAAATATTCTCGCAGTACATGTATATATAGAGTTCATAGTAGTACTACATCATGCATAATATATATCTGCAGCTTCTGATAATCTAGAGCAAATTCTTTCTCGTCCTGAATATATATGCAGGAATGGCTTGTGTGGATCGAGCGAGAATAACGCGAAGATAGATATAAACAGCATTGCCAATATGGACAACCATGAGGTGGTCAAATTGCAGAGGAAGGCCATCAAAGGTAAGCAAGCCTCTGCATTCACAATACTTGTAGCCCTACTTGTAGATGTGATATGTGTCATATGTGTATGGTGAAGTGAGCCCTTTGTGTATGGTGCAGAGCAAGATGCTGAACTGGAGATCCTGGGGGAGGCCGTTACCAGCACAAAGCACATTGCGCTGGCGATCAACGGGGAGCTGGACCTGCAAACCAGGCTCATTGTAAGTGTCACTTCTTTATCTAAAAAAAAAGTGTCACTTGAAGCCTTGCCCAGTTGTGGTTTCTCAAACAGAGCTGCAACTAGCTTCTGCTTTCAGAGTAAACTACCTGGTTCTGAATCACTTTCACTTGAAAACGTTGCAGGAGGAATTGGACGAGGATGTTGAAGTTACAAGCAACAAGCTGCAGGTACATGTCTCATCGATTATCTCCCTATAACAATTTTTCTCCCTCTGCCCTGGACCAAAACTGAACTGCTAAGTCTAAGCAGCTTCCTCTGAGCTTTAGATGAGCTAATAATATGTTTGTTCTTGTATTTTGTAACTGCAGCGTGCGGCGAAGAGGCTGAAAGCACTCAACACCCGAATGAGGAAAAGCAGCTCTTGTTGCGGCATTGTGTTGGCGGTCGTTGCCGTTGTGATCTGCGTTGCCATAGTCTTGGCTCTAATAACGATGTAATACTAAATACCAAAAGACCTAGATAAGTTTCCAGGAGCATGGGTTTTAAGAACTGTACAGTAGAAATGACATTGCCGACTGACATATGTTGTCTATTCATGTATTTCCAGTATGGTATCTGTATTGAGCACGCATAACCATTCGTTCGTCTTTATTCTCTTTGTTTTTTTTCCTTTTACGAAACAAATATGTGTACTCATACGCACGGATGCTCAATCCTATAAACGTAAACGCACCTATCCACATTTTGTTCTTGGGATTCTCAGTGTCGTCCATCAGAGAAGTTTTAGGGGCCTTGGCTAAAAAATAATATGCAACAGCGCAACAACAAAAGGCAAGAAGAGTCTGAAGAGACACGCAGGTTCACACAGGTTCTCGAACCTGTCCTAGTAGAACAATTAATAAAGAAAAATAAGACGATCTTTTGTCATGTGCCTGCGCCGCACTTTTGTCATGCGGAGCACAATCGGGGCCCCACCTGCCTGCCTACCTAAATAGTCTTTTCAACATTATTAATGGTCACGAACTGGGTTGCCAAAATGCTGCATCATTCCCTCTTTTTTTATTTTTTTTTTCAAAGGCAAATGCTGCATGATTGATTAGCGCCTGATACGCAAGCCTTTCTTCGAGGCCGAAAAAGAAGCGAAAAAGCTAGCGATTTGGCAACGAAAGTGGATCCAACTTAGCAGGCAACAGCCAGGATCATGGGGAACCTGATCCGGCCAGGGCACGCACACGATAACAAAGGGCTTTTCTTTCTTCGTAAAGAAACAAGAAGATGAGCCTGATCTGATCCCTCCCTACAGAGTACAGATTGATTCCAAGCACAAGATGCCGTTTTTGCCCGTAAAA
Source organism: Hyparrhenia diplandra (assembly GCA_015847255.1). NCBI lineage: Eukaryota > Viridiplantae > Streptophyta > Magnoliopsida > Poales > Poaceae > Hyparrhenia > Hyparrhenia diplandra. The sequence goes on along the minus strand of JADLZK010000570.1, from coordinate 6,184 downwards.
CTGGCCGGGTTTCAGTTTCAGCACGCAACGCTAGGCTGCTAAGGGCCAAAGCCTGGATCCCTGAACTGAAGCTTCGTCTGAGTTGTGGAACCACCGGTTGGTCTTCCTGAAATTAGGGTCAAAGCAAAACCGACAGCAGCAGTCCATGATCTACTGACTGATTGGCTATTGATGGCAATGGCATGGACCTGCCTGCATGTGCAGCCGGAGTACCAAGACAGGCAGGCAGAGGCATGGACCTGAATGGCAACGCCATTCTTGGCTGCACTAGAAGCTGAGCTGGAATGACGTTACATTAACAATTACTCTGTAACTGCAGCCAATTACATGGCTGTAGTAAGTGACTCTACAATAAGACGGTAAAACAAACTGTAACTGTAACAACAGAAAAGGAAGGTTCCATTCTGTTCCACTTCCACAGTGGGAACAGTGAGCCTGGTTCAGATCTCAGGGCCTTTCAATTCAGCATCCACCATTCAGTTCAGAGACAGATATAGCTTTCTTCAGTAACTCAACTTTACCAAGGAACTGCATGCTTTCCTTTCGGTAAAGCTTGAGCACTGACGGATCTAAAGAGTGGCGCCTGGCGCGGCCGAAGAAAAGCTCTATCTGCCTCCTTAACGTGGAAGGCACTCGGATCTGGGGGGCTTCTTTCTGAAGCCAGAATCTATTCTGGCCTAGGCTACCCCCTGCCCTGCCTGCTCCTAACTAACCACACATGTAAGTGTACTCCTGTCTCATAAACTTGTCTGTTGTTAAACACAACTACTTATATACTACTCATACTAAGCATATATATGTACAAATACCAGCAAAAAATAAACCCCTGTTTCAATCATGCGTCTGAAGAAAGGCGTTTTCAGTGATGTAGAATAATGTAATGTAACGTAGGCAGCAGGAGTCAAATCCGTCCACGAAGCAAATCCAATCCACAATCATGCAGATGCAGTGCATGTTCGGCCGCGTGGGGGCAGCTGGCATGATTGCGCGTTTCCCGGCCGCCTGATGACGCTCGTCGTTGCGTGCTTACGGATCGATCGGGACCAAACTCTGAATCATCAAGAGATCGATGGTCATGATGATGCCTCATAAGCAACTGCACTGACATTGATTGCCTTACTCGCTGATGAAGCAATCCGACATCTGTACGTATGTGTATATGTAGGAGTACCATGTAAGTGTATATACTATACTATACTATGATATAAACTGATGAGTTCTTCCACGGGAGGTGGGAATGATGGAACTGCAAAATTGGAGGTAGTTGTTCGTGCTGCCAACTGAATCAGAAGCACAATAATTTCATTTGACAGGGAGAGTTATAGTAAACCCGGCCGGACACTGTACTGACATTCACGATTCATCATCCAGCAGCAGCATCTCTTGTGCATGTTCTAGACTCACCTGACCTGTCCAACTCTCACTCCATCTCAGCATTGCATGCATGCATGGGAAGAAAATTCCATGGAGTTTGAAAAACAGAAGGAGGACAAAAACAGTATCATCACGGCGGTTGCCATCCCAGCTCAGCTTAGCATACAATCCTTGTTCCCTTTGTACCTACCTACCGAAGGGCCCTCCCTCTGTAACTCGGTCCCACTGTCTGTCCACGGGGTCCAAGCGACAAGATTTAGCGGATCAAAAACCAAAAGGTCTGAATCATTTTTACAGATCCCATGCATGTATGCATCGTTTTCTTCAGCATCAGCACCTGCTTGCCTTCTCTTATCTGTATTACCCCCTCACTGGGAGCCTCACAAATCTCAATCAATCATACAGATCGGAGAATAGACCACACAATCAGGGCTACTTTCTCTCTCCTCCACTACGCACTACTCTAGCTAGCAATGGCCCTCCAGCCGTCAGGCCCCCTCGCACATGGGATTGCCACCCCGGCCCACAGTGCCAGTACCTATAAAACCGCCTGGACCGACCGACCGGGTCCCACCGCGCAGCTGTGACCGGGCCGGAGGAAGAAGAAGAAAGAAGAAGAATCAGCGGTAGATGGCGATCGACACGGGGGTGGGGAGCGAAAAAGGTGGCTTTATGCGGCGCCGGCCGGCGTACTAGCGTTCACAGCTACCTCCAACCATACCATCCGTCCAGGGCATCGTGGCCGGCCAGCCGAGGATTGATCGCGATGGGGGGACGCAGAGACAGAGGACCGGCGGCGCTGTTGGCTGGACGACGGTGGTGGTGCTAGGCGTCGTTGGCGGCGGTGTCGCGGGCGCAGCTGGGTTGGGTTCTACGACACGCTGTGTGCCCGGCGGCGGGAGATCATCATTCAGGAGAGGTGAGCAAGGCCGTGTCTGGCAGCCCCAGCATCGCCGCCGCACTCTCCGGCTCCACTTCACGACTGCTTCGTCGGGGTCAGTGCGCGCACTCGCTTTCTCTCGCTCTCTTCCGTTTGTTATATTCATGATATGCAATGACAGCACGGGATGCCGAGCTGCTCCTTCGATTCAGCAAGCACTCTGCTTCATGCCTAGCTTTCGTAGTATTATTACAAGAGGAGGGGAGACAATTAAGCTTGGGTGATCAATGCAACGTGGTGACACTGTGGGGACGAATGCTGCCTCACTTGCATAATTGTTGCATGCATGTGAAGCTTGCCTGCCTGCCTCTCCATCCTCTCTTCAATCATGCATTCCCCTCCAAGCTATCTAGCGCATATATTCTTTTCTCTGCTGGCCTTGTTTTACAGCTTGCGATGACATGAAGTTCATTCATCTGTTACTGTTACATGATGGAGTCAGATGCATGCAGTTTGCAGTAGAAGCAACACAGGAACCTCATCGATCAGTTAGTTTATTTTTGTTTTACTGACTGATAGGGAGCTGCTGTACTAATGACGACGAACGACGACGATGGCCATTGCAGGGTTGGGACGCGTCGGTGCTACTGAACTCGACGGCGGGCAACCAGGCTGAGAAGGACGCGGCGCCGAACGCGAGCCTCCCGCGGGTACGGGTGATCGACAGCGCCAAGACGCGGCTGGAACAGGCCTGCTTCGGCGTCGTCTCCTGCGCAGACATCCTCGCCTTCGCCGCCCGCGACGCCCTCGCGCTGGTAAGATAGCTACTCCCAGACTCCCCACCCACCTACCAGCTGCTCGGTCGCCCACTTGCTTCTCCCATCCCAAGGCAAGATAGGCAATCGGTCTGGGATCACGCGCGCTACGTAACGACGTACTGAGTGGAAGTGAAGAGGCCCCGGCCCGGTCCCGGCCGATTCGTCGGTGCCTCCCTTGCCTTTCTGGACGACGCGCTTTCTTTCTTTGTTTTCATGTACTCCAGTGATAAGGATGTGGGATGGATGGTTGCGATGCCAGGACAGCAGCCGCCGCTTTCGAATGGAAGCATAAAAAAAAGGGGGCGGAAAGCCTGCCCCCGGCTTTGCTGACTGGTGACTCCCCACTCCACCGAATGAATGATGCCCAGTCCTGCACTGCACGTACGTACGCCGCGGTGGGCATCAGGTGCGGCCTGCCTGCCTGCCGTCCTCCGAAGCAAGCAAGCGCACTAACGCACGCACGGCCGGCACGGTGGCCGTGCAATGCCGTGAAGGTAGCAGCCGGCAGGGTGATGCTCCGGCAGAGGAGGAGGAGAGGAGAGCCGTCCGTCCCTTTTTTCTTTAGGTGCACGTCTCCGGGTTTGTTCGGTTTGTTCGGTTCGTTACCGCGCGCATGCACGCACGGGCCTCGCCTAGCTACCGGTGGGTCGGCGGCGTCCGTAGCAGCTGCGGCTGCACATGCTTGTGTCGTGTGGCCCTCAAGTCTCTGTAGCAGCGTAGGAGATGGAGGCAGAGAAAGCTGTAGAAAGGTGTCCTCAGTCCCTTTCCCGAACCTTTCTTCTGGAGCTGGTGATGAAGATGGCATTAGAATAGAAACTGAGAAAGTATACAACAGTTCAGCAATAGTAGCAAGGAAATAGGAGGACTACTCAGGTAATTTGCCTTGGGCTTTGGGGGCAGTTTAGCACTGCAAAACCAGAAGAATGCCAGGCAGTGTGCCGGGCCATCGCCGCCGGATCGTGTTTTTCGTTGCCCAATGCATAGTATAGGCGCCCATCTCCAGGCACAAAAGTCCATGCAATTCAGTGCAGGATCGAGTTGCATGTTCAAAATACCAATGCAGAGACTCTGCCTCCCCCCCTCGGTTATTACACTAGTGTTTCCATACTGCGTATGATTTTTATTTTTTTTTACCCTGACGCTCTGCAATTGCAACGGTTCAGTCCTTGCAAGTTGGGCTGTCAATTCATCCAAGTGCGCTTGGAATGCCGTTAGGGTCACTGGATTGATTCCATTTACTGCTCACATGACAGTAATTCAATAATTTGGTTTCGGACGATATGGATTGGTCCTATCTAGTCTAATCACTTGGTCAGCTACATTCTGAACTGGTAATAGGAGAACCTGGGCACAATTAATAATAATACTGCCTGACAGCCTGAAAAACATTGATACGATACCATTAAGTCAACTGATAACGTTCAGCACTAAACATGCTGGTCGGTCGAGACTGAGCCGCTGCTGCTGCATCCCTGTTCAACTGATCGCGTAGCGCAGAAACAGAAGTTTCCATTTCAAAGCAGAGCAACGACACAGAGACGTCAATCCAGCCACCATCACAATCCGGGCGGCGGTTTCACGTCCATGTCTCGAGACCGCCCGGCCAGCCGGAGAAGCAAGGGCGAAAGTTACGACTACGAGCTGCCGCTGGCATTGGGAACGCGGCGGGCACGCCAGACACGTTGGTGGGGCGCTGGTTTTACGTGGATCCGACGCGCACCCCATGTGCCGCCTCCCCCAGCCCCCGGCACGTCCACATGGCCTTTATCCCCAACTTCCCATCCCACGCCGCCCGTTGCCTCGACGTTCCGGGTCCGCACGCACATGCCACCCTTCAGTTGTTACCGCGTCACGTCGTGCCTGCTGGCACTACTGACAGAAACCCTTGCTTCTTTTTGTCCTCTGATGAAAAATGCAGGTCGGCGGCAACGCGTACCAAGTGCCGGCAGGACGACGGGACGGCAACGTGTCGTCGGCGCAGGAGGCGAGCGCGAACCTACCGCCGCCGCTGACGGCAACCGTGTGATGTGCCTCGCAATCCAGGTGTTCGCCAAGGGACTGAGCCGTCGGAGATGGTGGCGCTTCCCTGTGCGCACAGGTGGGCGCGGCGCGTTGCAGCCCTTCAACGCCCGGCTCTACTCGTACGGACCTAAAGTGGCACCGGCCAGGACCCGTCCATGGACCCGTCGTACCTGGCGGCGCTCACACCCAGCAGTGCGTCCGCAGGTGACGGGGATGATCCGGCGGTGCCTGCGGATCCCGTCACGCCCACCGCGTTCGACGACCACCTCATTTCGCCAACTCTGTCATGTTAAGCGTGGTTTGCTCGTGCCCTGATCAGGCGTTGCTGATCCGACCACCGCCGCGCAGGCTGGATACCAGCAGTCCGGCCACGTTCCAGACTTTCAATACCCGCCATGATCAGCCATTCAGGGTGCTCACCGGAAACGCCGGCACCCGACCAACTGCAGGGTGGCCGTCAGCTACAGCTGGATTGATCGATCCATCTACTGGTTGGGTGTGGGTGGCGGTGATTAAACCATACAAAGAACTGTACTTACGGCGTAGTGGGTGTGTGGTGGGGTCCGATGATTCAGATTGTACGTGTCCATCGATCGAGTTGTAGTTGTGTACGTAGTACAGTACGTGCTAGCTACGCATCATCAGTTGCTTATAGCGTGTGTGTGTGTGTGTGTTTTACATGCCCTTTTTGGTTTATACTGTACGTTTTTTTATGGATCAGCGATATAGCTTTATTTATTCTTTTTAGCTTACCATGGGTCGGGGATCATCAGCAACTGTTTGTATATCTAATCGGTGGACTGTGGGAATATATAAATAGTGCTCAATTTAAAAGCTACCTGGACAGAAATTCGTCACTTCATATTTTTCTGATATCTTGAGAATTCCGGTAGACTTGCTGATTTCTTCCCAAAATCGTCACAAATAGCTAGGGCTGCTGTGGTCATCTATGTTGTTCAGTACAAAAGTGTAGCCATTTCGCATCCCGTACCGGCTGGGGTTTGTGGATCCTCCTCCTATAATTTTGTCCTTCTATATTAATTGTTTATGTAATATGTGATTGTTTGGAGAAAGAAGAAGGCAGGAGGTA
>JADLZK010000569.1:0-13112 GCA_015847255.1 Hyparrhenia diplandra | reverse complement strand
GGGGGACAAAGATGCGCCCGACCCGCGAGAACAAATTCACGGTATGCTTCCTATCATCTCACGGGAGGACTACGGCAATGGTATATGAGGCATCGTCGGGGAGAAGCCCGGTGGCGGGATGAGGCGAGCTTTGCCCGGTATTATGTCAGCGCGCCGGACCCAGTGAACGGCGCGCCGCATTTGGCGGTACGCTCGCTAAGGAAGGCGAGGCACCGTCGGCAATGATACCGCAGGCGAGTTCTGGCGCGCGTGGTGGCGTGCGAGCCACCTCGGCGGCAACCCGGCGGTGAACATCTACCACCGCGGCTTGGGCGAACAGCTCAAAACGGTATTCGAGATCTCGCGAGAATCCCAGGGCATGGAGGCTGCCATGTCTCGCCCGGAAGCGTTACGAGCGGCGCCTGCGCCATCCTCTACAACATGCGGCAAGCCCGGCCGCGGTGAGGCTAGAGGCGCTGCTGTGGCCTGGCTTGTGCCGCCCCGGCGCCCTCCTGCGTCGGCGGCACCGGTAGCGACTAGGCGTTCAGCGGTGACACGGAGGAGATGTGGGCGACGCAATTTTGGACTATGCTTCAATTGTGGCCGAGTAGTTCCTGCGGGGTCACAAGTGCAAACACCTCTCCGACATCCACGCGATCTTCAATGTGACTACCGCAACTGACCACGACGAGCGCCCAGTAGCCGGGCGTCAAAGAGGAGCCGGCCGATCTAAAGGTCCTGCGTTGGGGACCACGAGCTCCCCGATGCGTGGTGCTCATTCTCTCTACCTCGTCGGTATGATCTCGAGGCCGCGGGTGTCAACATCATCGTCGACTTCGGGAACAGCGCGCACAACTACGCCGACCCCAGCGTGGTGACCACGGCGAGGCCTCGGACTTCGGCCGGTCGCGTGTCTTCGATCCTGCTGGCACGGCACCACTTCTACATGTCGACGCCGCAGCCGATGTACCAATCGCCTCGGCCTTGGCACCTTTTGACATCGGCCCTCACGTCATGCCACTAGGCGGCAGCGTCGGCGTCATCCCTTGTCATGCCTTGGTTGGCAAGCACGGGGCGTGTGGCGTGGGACTTGCGACCCGAGGCGTAGTACTACCGCAATGATGCGTCACGAGCGCGTTCCGTCGGCTCCCAAGCGTAAGGGCTCCCCTAGCCCGGCACGCTTTCGAGTCGGGCATCTTATGCGACATCAGAACACCTTCGCGACTTGGCAGGGAAGCGTTAAGTCATCGTTGCCTTGGACCTCTATGACCGTCCGCGGAATCTTCGTCAGTATGCGGGGCTACATTGGAGGATCAGCACCTACGCCGCGCCAAGCCCTCGATGTCACCGCAGGCGGCCCTTCGCTCGGCATGGACGCGAGGACGGCCTCCTCCTCTTCGGCGGCCCGATTCTACCTTTATTTCCTCTCCACTATTGCGGTTTCTTTGGGCCTTGCCCGAGAGCGGGGATTGTTGGGCGAACTTCCTGCGCGGTGGGAACTTACACTGACGGAGCCAACCCGGTGCACCGACCCGCCATCTGTTGGGCATATGGCAGCGGCACCACCCGCGTCGGCGGGCCGGTGTCATCTTCCTCGGCGGCATGGATGGCCTCTTCCTCACGTCGACAATGTCACACTCGGCTCTGATCGCGAGGGGGTGTCCATCGACTTTCGCCCTCTCTGTTCCGGTAGTCGCTCCTTCATGCTCGTCGCGATGTTTAGACTTGGCGTATTTTACTCCCTCCTACTCGCCGCGACATCACCGCCTTAGCGTCTGCTTCGGCTCTTCGTCAACGCTCCGCCCAGCGTTTCTGCTTGTTCTGAAGCCCACCCGTGACATGGTGCATAATGCACCTGTAGTGGAGCATTCAAAGGGACTCCCTAAAGCGGCCCCGTCGTCGGGCGGCTTCACAGCGGGGATGTCTTTCCGCGCGGTACATCTACCCGCGGCTACATCGGCAACCTTCACTATCTTAGGTTTTGACCCTAAGCCGAACCAGGGAGAACATGATGATCTCGGGAACCGGTGCGGGAAGTGGACTCATCTGCGAGTTGAGCTCATCATTCGAGCGCGGCTGATCTCCACCCGGGTGTGGTGGATGGACTTTCACCCGGTAGCGGGGGCCCGGTCGGGAAGAAAGGGGAGATGTCATGACCGGGGAAATAGGGCCGGGAGGACGGGCCAGCGGGCGCCAATACGCCGCCCCTCACAGACTCGCGCCCCCGGCGCCGTCCCCTCCCTTCCAGCGGATTCTTACGGCAATTAATTGGGGAATAAAGGGAGGAAAATATCTAGGATTATCTTTAGGTGTTTTTGGTGTGCAAGGGGATATCCCATCTATAAAGGGAGACCCTTATTAGGAAATAAATAAATAGGATATGCTTGTAAAAGGTATTCCAATTTATAAGGAAACCTTTAGAGATTTGTATCGAGATACAAGTCCTACTAAGCGGGCTATAAAAGTAAGGGGCAGCGTAATCTTTTAGGGCAACAAGCAAATAAAAAGAAATTTATCCCAATCTCTCTTGCTCCTCCTATCCTTGCGCCGCCCCCCTCCTCCACCCCCTTACTTTGCCACCACCGCGCGCCCAGCCCCCGCCGCCCTCGGGCAGCAGCCTTAGCGCATCACCACCACCGCCCGGCGGCCACGCCCCCCGCCACCATCGCCCGTCGCCTCCCTCCTCCTCCTAGCTTTCTTGGTTCTAGTGTCGATTCCGGCCCTAATCTAGGCTGGTTTCACGAGCGACTCTTCTTACACTTAAGCCCCTCACCATTAGCAAAATGTAATCACTTTTTACCCATAACCCCTGGTTTCCCTCGCGATAATAACCTCCCTCATGGCCATTTGCCTCCCACTTGCGGCGTTTAAACTGGACGCCCGCCACCTCAAATGCCTTAAATGCGTAACCATGGCGACCATATTGTGGAAACCTCGACCCGAAACCTCCGCGGCCGGTTTTCAAACCACGCCCGAAGAAGTCAAGCTTGTTCTACCCAGTCCCAACAACCCAAACGACAAGATCTTTGAGGAAGCCCAAAGCGACAAGATCTTGAGGATAAGCACCAATGAGGACCGCGCCTAAGGTGTCCAAATATTTGCCAATCTTTCCGGTACAATAAACACGGAAAAAGCTGGGGTGTGCACGTGCACACGCATGCTTTGGTGTGCACCCACCGTAGATTGGTACCCGCGTGTCCTGCGAATCATCATTGCCGTCCACATCCCATGTAGTACCAGCAGCTCATCCTCATCCTTTTGCATGCGTGCATCGGCGGCTAACAAAAGCGGGCGGTTGGCGGGAGCGTCACGGCCACAATGATTCTTATGACATGTGGCGCCGTCTACCATGGGTGCACACCAAAGCATGTGTGTACGCGGTGCACCTGATTTTTCTAGCCAAAACACCACGTTAAGCATGCAACCACTCCTTCAAAACTTCGGCTCCCAAAATTAGATAACACAAAACTGGATTTATTCTTCTAAAGTGATTGAAAATAGATAGCATGCAACCACTCCTTCCAAAATAGTAGTCCGCGATACTAGTAGAGTGCAAGTAGCAATTCCTTCCATTATTCCTCTCAAAATAGATCATGTGATGCCAACATGCATAGAACCAATATAAATATATTTCATTGGCTTCTTATCATCTTTCTAGCATAAAATTAATTCCTTTAAAAATAAGCTTGGTCCTAAAGGTGGCGTATTAGATATGAATCCTTCCTTCATCTTGCTTTTCTTTGCATCATATGAAAATGTATCAAGCGAATAATTTGAGGAGCCATGGGCCATCAAGCACCCACCTCGACCTAGAGAATTTTGGAGAGCAGCGCTCATCGACTTCCTCCTCCAAAGCGCTAGTGTATTAGCATCGAGCCCCTCGGATATGCCCAACATATCAAGGAGTGTAAGCCAAACAAGCCTTGGACATCGACCGGGGCTCAAAGCGGTGAACCCCGCGCCTTACCGTCGATTCAAAGGCGACAAAGCATAAGACTATCCAGAGGAAGAATTACACCAAAAGCTCCTTCTTTGGGTTCATCAAAGTTTTTCCAACTAGAGGTGGCTAGCTAACCCCATGTTGACTAAGAAGAAAAATGGGAAGTGGACCATGCCCGAAAGTCCCCTTTCCTTTGCCTCGGTCGACCAAATCATCTACTCCATGTGCGGGATCGCGAGTCCTATCCTTCACGGGCCCAGCTTATTCCGGCTACCATCAATCCGCGATGAAAAGAGTCGATCTAACTTCATGACCTCTTTTTATCCGCCCTCTAGGGATGCCTTTGCTACACCGCGATGCGTTTCGGCCTAAAATGGAGGAGCTACCTACCAACAATGCATGCTCCATGTCTTGGGGGGGAGCTCATAAGCAAAATTATGAGGCCAATGTAGATGATATAAGTAATCAAGACTAAAAGCGGCAAGGGTCTCATCGCGGATATCGAGTTAACCTTTCAGCGTCTTAATGAAAGTCGTCGTAAAGCAACACGGAGAAATGTGTCTTCTGTGTCCCACAGGGCGTGCTTCTAGGCTTCATTGTGTCCAAAGCGGCAGCATTGGGCCAACCATGAGAAGGTCTCGAAGTCACCAACATTGGACCCATCAACAACCACAAAGGCATGCAAAAAGTCATGGGGTGCCTCGCGACCTTAAAATTGTTTTCATTTAAGCCTCGGTGAAAAACTTTACCCTGTGCATGCCTCTTGAGGAAGACCAGGCATTTCTCATGGACCGAGGCTCGGGGGAGGCCCTCGACAAAACTGAAAGCAAACACCCATCTTTGTGCCTCCAACAAAGGGCGAACCGCCCGCTGCTCTACGTTCGCGGCAACCACTTTCGGGTGGTCGGTCGCGATTGATGCGTCGTTGAAAGAAAGGAGGAGGGCGCGCATTACCAACACAAAGGCGGTCTACTTCATGGAAGAAGTACTATCCGAAACCAAGGCTCATTATCCTCGGATCAAAATTGTTGTATCACGATGGTCTTGACCCGACACAAGTTACATCACTACGCCGAGGGTCACCCGATTCACGGTGGTCGTCTTTCCCTCTTGGGAGATAGTCAATCTTGGGGAAGCCTCGGTGGGATAGCCAAGTTAGGCGGTGGAGCTCATGGGTGAAACCCTCGTTCCGCGCCTCGGAAGGCCATCAATTCATAAGTGTTGGCTGATTTTTTGGTTGAATGGTGACACTCGGCTTTGTCCCCTCCTCAATCCAAAGCGAGAATGTTGGACCATGTATTTTGGCCGGATGATGAAAGCGAGGGCGGGTGTGAGGCTCCTCTTCATCTAAGCCCTTGCCGGACTACACATGCGTCACATGATACGCGCATACGCCCGCGACCTCAAACAGCGTTCTGCTGAATCACGAGGCTCACCGTCAGCGATCTATATATTATGATCGAGCTTCGAGGGTTCGGCCCCTCGATGTTAGAAGACTCCCGGCTTTCGTCTACGACCCGAGGTCATGAGCGCATCGGTTTGCCATGACCCAAAAATGGAAGCATATTGCACGAAGTCCGATGACTTCGAGGACAAGTTTTGAGGCACATGAAGGCCTGTGAGGCCACACACAAACTCACCAAAATGGTGTTTGGGCGAACCATGATCCCCGCGTCTTGTCGAGACCTGCATGGACCATCGGTCAAAAGAGTATGATGTGATGTAGGGACTATCTCGAGCGTCGGGACCACCCGACACTGAGCCCCAACCCACCCGGCCCGAGCATGAGGCCATGCATCGATAAATGGACCCCAACCCAAGGTCGAGGCTTACTCACGGGTTGGAGGTCCCGCTTTTTTGGAGTACCTCATGCAAGGAGGCTACCCTTGGAGAAAAATCAAGGCCACGGCGACTAGCGTGGCGCATCAAATCGCCGATGCTAATTAACAATGAGGTTGTACAAAGCGCGCCCCTCGGTGATCTTGCAGCGTTGTATTGCCATCGAAGAAGGGAAAAGTTGTTGTGCGAGATACACTTTCGAGGGATTGCGGGAGACATCATTTGGCGCCTCGAGGGCGTAGTGCGCAAGGCCTTTAGGCAAGGTTTCTCTTGGCCTACCACGGTTGCTAGCGCCAACTAGGATCATCTCTTGTCTGAAGGGGATACCAATTATACACCTAGCGGACCCACCTACCCACCCGCGGACCCTTCACACCACCCCCCTACTTGAGTGGATTCGCCGTGTGGGGGTGCGGACATGGTCAAGCCCAGAAAAGGCGCAAAGGGGGCTACACCCGCGTATTGAGTAATACATCGACAAGTCCACGAGAAATGATAGAGTACCGACCCATTACCAACATAAGGTGTTAATAGGCGGTTGTTATTCTTCCGCGGACATCATTCGCCAACGGAAACCCAAACTCCATCATCCGGAACAGCGGGCGCGCAATTCATCGGGACAAAGTTCACGAACTTTTATGATGACCACGGTCTGCATGGATTGGTTGGTATTTGCACACCCAAAAAGCGAGTGGCAAAAGGTAGAACACACCAATGGCACGATACTACAAGGCACGAAGCCAATAATTTTTGACACCGCTGGGCCGATTCGAGAAAAAGATGGCTCGATGAGTTACCATTGGTAATTTGGAGCCTCCGGGGCGATCTTTGAGTCGAGGGCCGCGAGTTCACGCCATTCTTTCTAGTCTATGGGGCTGAGGTGCGTCCTACCCGCAGGCACGGTATGCGGCTCCCGAGACTCAAAGGCGTGCAATGAGCATAACAACCAACTCTCGCGAAGATTCCCTTGGACCCGGCCAGCGCGGCGTTGTGCTAATCCACTCCCCCGGATACCCGGCGGGCCCTCTACGATGGTATCCGCGAATGGTGTGTCCAGCCACATGCGGCTCAGTATGGGGACCAAGTACTCGACAGCGACAAGACAACGGGGGCGCCACAAGGTGTCACGCCATGGCGAGGGCCCGACATAAATCACGGGTAACATACAAGCTGTCCAACTCCAAAGGCGAGGTCTTCACCAGCGCATGGAATATCGAATAGCTACATAGCCTCTACCCTTAAGACTCTAAGTTAAGCCTTGAAAATAGTGTTGCAGGAATAGCAAATAAGGCCTTTTCTCTACTTTTACGAAAAAATTCTAGGGGTAGCCACTAAATCATGCGATAAAGAGATCACCGGCTCTGGAATCATGGAGGAGAGAGCCTCCCCTCGGGGGCTACAAGGAAGGATCCCTCAAAATTCCCAAGCCAAAACATTTGTTTTAAACTCCAAGGTTGAATGTTTTAGCATACTCCCGAGCGTGGAAAGGGAGGAAAAGCCAAAGCGAAGGAACAAAATGTAGATGCGGAAAGTCTAAGCGGCGAAAAGAATCTCTAACAAAACCATAAAGGCGCCAAGAGCCTGCGGCACCGGATTCTGAGGGAGCAATCCAATATTTAAAGATGATTACAAAAAATGCCTAACACGAGCGCCCTTGCGGAGTCTTACGACTAAAGTGGCGGGAGCTATGGCCACTTTAGCGCGGCGTCAGTAGAGGCGGTACCTCGCTTGAAGAGGCGAGACAACTTCGCCCGGGCACCTCGGCGCGGCAATGAGCTTTAGAGCCTCGGTCGTGCCACCGTCTTCGCGAAAGAAAGAAGTCATAGCCTAGAGGTGCGGTTGTATGTTGTAGTAGGACAAAGCAGCATAGCGCCCTCTTAGCGCCAAGATGTAGAGTCTCGGAGAAGATGAGCCGTATCGGCGCCATGCGACTCCTATGGGAACTCGGAGGCACCCTCTCTAGATGTGTAGATGCGGTAGAGTCGTTCACGCACTCTGGCGTCATGCTCCCACACTTCATTCGATAGGGCGGTACTAGACAATTGCCTCCTCGGCTCTACGATCCGAGGGACAAGCTGTAGAACCAAAGAAGATCAAGGAGGTTAGACCTCGAAAAGAAAAGCTACTGCGGCCTTTTCCTCCCACTTCAAGGCCTTAGCTATAGCCTTGACCTGCCACCTCAGCGTCTTCGGCTCGAGAGGCCTCGGCTAACCTAAGGGCCGATAGTAGCATCATCCTCCCTCTTACGGTACCACGGCCCTCGGTAAATCAAATCCTTTGCAAGAGCCTCCCTTGTGGCGGACTCTCCCAGCGCTGAGCTTCGGCAAAGCGTCCAACTTCGGAGGATACCGCATAAGATCCCCCTGCGGCTCACGAAACCCTTGCGCTAAAGGCTCGGTACCCAATGCGGCGGTGGCCGCCTTGGCCACCAACTTAAGGCGGCGCGGGAGACCCTACGCCACGGTACTCTTCTCCACTAGCGGCTTGTTAGCTTGGGCAAGTAACTCCTAGTGGTGACGTAGCTAGTCCCACAAGCCATGTTGTTGGTGAAGGAACTTCGAGACTTTCCACATGACCTCGCTATAAGCTCCTGAAACAAACAAAAACAAGGATCAAAATGACTGAGACCACCGGGTCACTTGAGGGCCCCCTGAAGATCTCTAGTTTGGTTTTGGCTAACTAGTGACATCCTTAGGACCAATCTCTCTATGCTAAGTGTATGATTAGATTGGAGATTGTTCAAGCCAATGATGGAGCATGGTGGTCATGGTGGATGGATTGGTGTGATCCAAAAGATGATCAAGTGCTCCGCGTGGCATGGATTAGAGGATCAAAATGGGCTCAAGGCAAAAGGTATACCATTAGGGACATTTTGATTTCATACTCAAGACACCATAGAGGGTGTGAGTGGTTTAGGATCGATAGTCGGACTATAAAGAGGGGAAAACCTCGGGGAACATCGATCCTCATGTGCCTCTAGGTTCAACAATCATATGCTTGCATTCTAACCTAGAGAGCAAACCCGACCTTCAAAATTGATTGTGAAAATGCTAACACACGAGCACATGGTGATGTACACATGGTGGTGTTGGCACTTTTCTTGGCGGTGGTGTTTGCATGGTTGAGATGGGATTTGGCGCTTTTGAAAATGAAGCAGCTTATTTTCTATTGTATGCAGGATGCAAGTTGGTAATGAAAGCATGCTAACCCTGGGTGCTCAAGTTGGTACACTTGTTGGGTAGCATGTCGAGCGAAAGGCGTGAAGAAAGCGATGACATTTCATAGAGAGCCCGGCCAGAGGCAGCTAGATCGGATCTTTGGGCACTGGCCAGGAGGCGTCCGGTCGAGGAGTCGCGTCGATTCGATTCGATAAAATTGGGATTTTAAAACCGGCGGGGCGTCGGTCCTGTTGATTCCGGACATTTGTTTGGGGACTGTCGGTAGTGGAGCCCGGCAGCGTTTATGCGGGTGTGACTAAAGGCGTCCGGTCATGCAATGGGGCATCCGGTCACCCACGACGGAGCGTCCGGTTATCTGATGAGGCACTTATTTCCTCCCCAACAACTACATTTTGGTGTGTGGCATATATATACTTGGTGGGTGGCCCTTGGCTCCTTCTCTTGAAACTTTGAATCATTCCTAACATCATTTGAGCTGAGCAAACTCCCTCCTCCTCCTCCTCTTGCTTGTGAGCACATTTCTTGAGAGTTGAGGGGAGATTCAAGTGCATTGCTTTAGTGTTTGCATTTAGAGGCGCGAGATTAAATGGATTCTTAGGTGGATTTCTTGTTGCTCTTGGATAAGCACCACTCCTAGTGGCTCGGTGATTGTGGAAGCGTTGGGAAGAAAAGAAGGTGATTGTTCTTGCCCACCTCAGGTGACTTGTAGGGTTTCTTGATCTTCCAGTGTCGGGCGATCTCTTGTAGTGGAATGCTTTCGTGTTGTTGAGTTACCACTCAATTGTGTGTATATCAAAGGGGGCCTAGTGATGCAAGGCGTGGCGCTACCTTGATCCACCGTTGATGATGGTCGACACAACCCGGAGACTAACTTGAGGGTGCTCAAGTGAACTCACAGTGAACAAATCATTGTCTTCATCATTTGTGTTGATTGATTGTTTCGGTGATTGGTTCATAGCCTCGGCGGTTCGGTATAACTCCTCCTCTCTACGGCTTTACTTCATTCATATATTGTGCTTGTGTAGACTTGCTAGTTGACTAGGTTGCTTAGAGTTGTTTAGTGTAATCTACCTTGTTCACCTAGCTAGAGAAATAGTGACATAGCTCTTGAGTGCTCTAGAGATTAAATTGACTAAATTGTCACTAGGGAGGCTTGCCGACAAGTAGACCTAGTGCAACCGCATTTTATAAGCCTCTTGTTTATCTAACAAGTTCTTCTAGTGCTTTGTAAATTTTTTAGGCTATTCACCCCTTCTAGCCATTTAGGACCTTACACCCCCAGGAGAAAACTCTCACACGAGCGAGGTCGAGAATAGCATGAAACAAGCGTCCATCCTTTGTTGACATTGATTGTTCAGCGGGGGGCGTGCCCTCTCAAAACATTGACCACAACTCTTTGCTCATCCTCATCCTCGCTGAATGAGGTTTTGGCTCGGTTTAGAGATGGCGCGAGACCCGCGACCGCTGGCAACTTCCCGAGTGGCCGTGCGCCCACCTCGGCGTCGGTTGCATCCATCTCCGCCACTTCCCTCACTCTGAAATCGAAGGAAGATCGGCCCGAGGAAACTGCTTTGGCGATAACCTCCCTCGGGTTAAGCATGAAGTCGGTTCCAAGGCCCTCTAAGGCGGTAGAGGCGCCTCCTAGGCGACCCTAGCGGCCCGGGGATTACCTCAAATCTGCAGGCCACCGGTACGGGCCTAGGTAGCAAAATAATGTCGGCCCGGTATGGAGGCGACCCGTCTGTGGCAACACCGTTCGTCCCAGGGTAGCTAGGTCACCACTCCGCGGTCTCTACCAAGGGCAGCGTTGATGCAGCAACTCCATCGGGGCCGGCGACCACCTCGCCGCGCCCTACGGTGGTGGGCAAAGCGGCGATTCAAAATTACGCGAGATGCTGGCTCGCGCACCTTCCAGCGCCGAAGAGGTGCCAAAGGAACATCCTGCGGCCCTCGTTTTTGACCCGCGAAAAGTCCGGATGGTGACAAACATCACAAATAGTAGAAAAGGCACCTAGCCAAATTGAAAAACAAACACTCACCTAGATTGGGGGATAAGAATCTTGTACTTCTCAAGGAAGAGCCCGGGAGGCTCTACCGACAACTAGGACCTCAAGCTGCGCACGGTCGGCCTCTCCATCATAGTCTCCATTCCCGATCACGGAGGCGGGACCTCAAAGCGCTTAGCGGTTATGCGAGACCTCATGGGTTTACCACAAAGGGACCTCAGGGCGCCAAAAGAGCATGCCGGTTTGGAGCCATGCGACCCGGTGCTGCAGCGTAGGCGGCCCGAGCTTGAAACTCAAGAACTTGGGGGTCAAGTGGCTAAATGTTCCTCTCCCTTCATAGCACGAGGAAGTCATCATTGTGCGTTGTCACCATCATCATCACGCGGGGCCGAGAACATTGATGTCAATGGGTACACCAACTCTTGAGAAAACCCACTCTTTTCCCTACTCCGGTGGCGCTTCTCGGCTACCTTTCGTGCGAGCCTTCCTATCCACTTCTTTAAACTCAACATCCTTGGCGCTGATCTATGAAAAAAAAACGGTTAAATCTATCGGCGTGCAACATCTCTATGGATGGGGGCTCAGAGGCCTTGTAAGATGTGTCCTTAACCCCTACACAAACCCACGAAGAGTTAGCAAAAGCGTCTGACAACAAGGGTGCATCGGGATTTGTGAGAAAGAAGCTCCACTTAGAATGATAACCCGAGGGCCCACGCCAGCATCCCCAAACCACGCCGCTTTACCACTCGGCGTGAGGAAGAATCTCACTTGACATTACGAGACTTCGCTTTGATGCGGCTCGACTTACGGCCCTTAGTTCATCTGAGGCGTAAGCTGCCGTTACGTGCGATGAGCGCACCCTCCGCCGATGGAAGCGTACGGTGTGTGACCGAGTTCGTCAAAGGCTAACTACCGGCGTGGTCCTTCTTGACAGCTTATCGTGCATGGATAGTGCGGCAGAGAGTAAAGAGCCACGCCCGAGTAGAGTGGTAGGTCTTGCGATCGTCATTCTGCGAAGATAAAGCGACTACCATTCGAGGCTGATGTCGGCAGGATTACGTGGGTGGTATACATGCGTACGCCCATTTCGCGAGCGAGGAGCTCGCCAACCGCTCGTACGCCTGTAGCACCGGCGAAAGGTCCTAAATGGCTAGGGGGTGAATAGCCTAATAAAAAAATTCTACAAAGTCACTAAGAAGAACTTGTTAGTAAATAACAAGCGTAAATGTGTTTTGCTCTAGCTCTACTTGTCGGCAAGCCTCTAATCCTGAATTCTAGTTGCTGAAGTCTCTAATTCACACAATTTGCTAAGTCACTTTCTCTGCACCAACTAGGTGAACAAGCTAATTACTCTAACAAGCTATGCAACCATCACTACACAAGTACAAGATGTATAAACAAAGGTAAAAGCAAAGTAGTGAGGTGTTATACCAATGTGTAGAGGTGAGTCACCCAATCACTAGAGATAGTAATCACAATATAGACAATGAAGCCAATCAGAGAGACAGCGATCACACAATGGAGACACAAGATTTGCCCCAGTTCCTTGAGCACCCTCAAGCTCGTCTCTATTCATTATTCCGACCCGTCTCATGTTAGGGGAAAGGTGGAGCTCACTCCTAGACAATCACTAGGCTATTGCACCCAAGCAAATAGGGGGTACTAAATGACACGAGCAATATATTCACAGTTGCGGTTAAATTAAATGCAAGCCGGCGGTAGCGCAAACCTCTCACAAATCAACAGGAGGTGGCCAAGAACAATCTCCAACTCTTACCAGCGCCTCCGCCAATCAACAAGCCACATTTAGGAAGTAGTGCTCTCCAAGAGCAACAAAGAAAACCCACGCAAACCACAAAAACTCCCCCCATGTGCCTCTAGATGCAAAAGATCAAAGCAAGGATGCACTTGAATCACCTCAACTCTCAAGGCTGATGCTCAAAGCAAAGGGTGAGAGGAGGAGGGAGGTTACTTTCACTCAAAGGATGTTTAGGGTGTGTAGAAAATATCCAAAGAAGAGTAAGCAATGGCCCGCCACACAAGTATTTATAGGGTGGGGCGACCCCACTAAAAGCGGCAAAACACAGCCAATGCTTGGCGGGGCGCTTCGCCCGCAGGCGGCCGGTGGCGAGCTCGGCGTCCGCTACGCTCGAAATATGCGTGTCCGAC
>JADLZK010000568.1:0-53164 GCA_015847255.1 Hyparrhenia diplandra | reverse complement strand
CAGGCAACAGCTAGCTGAACAGCCGCAGTTCGCCGCCTCTCGCTCACTCCGGCCCCAAACCCCAATCCCGTCGCCACCCAAACCCTCGTCGCCCGAGCCATGGCGGCGCCGCCGCGCCAGCCGCCGGAGCTTGTCGAAGACGCCATCGCGGAGATCCTCCTCCGCGTCCCGCCGAAAGAGCCAACGCACCTCGTCCGCGCCTCCCTCGTCTGCAAGCCGTGGCGCCGCGTCCTCACCGACCCCGCTTTCCTCCACCGCTACCATCGATTCCACGGAGCTCCTCCGCTGCTAGGCTTCTTCAACAACATCCACAACCCTGAAGACATCCCTCGCTTCGTACCCACCACTGCAACTGCCTCCCCCTTCTCCTCCTCGGCGGCACCTGTCTGCCGCCCCTTCGACTGCCGCCACGGGCGCGTCCTCTTCCCACAAATGGACGAGGACGACTCCCACAAATTCCTCGTCTGGGAACCGATCACCGGTGACCGAAAGGAGGTACCATCGCCCCCCCTCCGGTGCTGCTCAGCCGCCGTGCTATGTGCGGACGCCGACTGCGACTATTCCAGCTGCCACGGCGGAGGTCCCTTCCTTGTTGTGTGTGTGGGCTTCAAGGGGGACTGGCTCGCCTATGCGTCCGTCTACTCGTCTCAAGCTGATGTGTGGCGCGCTCCTGTTGATCTAGATGTGGGCGTCCCTGATTATTGCCGTGGCCATCTGGAAATGAGCCGCCCTGTCATTGTCGGTGATGGAATTTACGTTGTACTCGAGTTGAATGGTCGCATTGCAATCCTGAAGTATGACTTAGGCAGGCATTTGTTGTCTATCTTTGCGCTGCTGCCCCTGAGCCTCATGGATAATCTCCTCATCATGCCAACCAAGGGTGATTTGCTTGGGCTTGCCAGCATAAAGGATTCCAGACTTTCCTTGCGGTCGCGTATTGTGAATGGAGATGCAGCTCCGAGATGGGTGACGTATAGGGAGATTGACCTACAGACAGTGTTACCCGTCACCAGCCCTATTAACCAAGCCAAAGTAATTGGTTTTGCTGAGGGTGTCAATGTTATCATCCTGGGCACAGATGTTGGCACCTTCATCATCGATCTCAAATCAGAGCACTCAAGGAAGGTAAGCGAGGATTGGATCAACTGTCCGGTCATACCCTTAATGAGCTACTACACTCCAGGTATGGTTATATCACAGTGCTTGTTTATGACCCTGCACTCTATGGTCTCTATGTATTATTGTCGACTTTTGATACTGATTTGCTAATTTATATACCTCAGATTAATTTAAAGAAAAAATGGTGCACGTGCTTGAGAAAACCGAATACATGACGATGCAATATCACATGAATTACTTGCTAGGATCAACCTGTTCATAGGGAACATATTTATATTGGCTATATTTTCTCACCTTGTAAAACCCAATCTTGTGAACCTTTTAAATTGCAGTGATAAGCCATTTCCCCCCCTTTTAGTGGCCCTTTTTGTTTGTGCATTATTTACTATATATCCTTTCAGAAATAGAATTGAACACTCCCTGCCAATTCATCCGAAAAAATATTGTGCGTGTCCTTTTAGACTTTCATGCATGGTAGCTTTCATATTGTACCAAAAGCAACAAATTGTCATTGCCAGCAGAGATGATATTTCCTAGTAATTTTTTTTTTTTGGTTTGGTTTGGGAACTTTTGCTTTGAAAACTGAATATCTGATTATTCATTGTGAGATTTAATCTAGTTTCTTTGTTCATGTTTGGAAAATTCTCTTTATCGGCAAGATGCATCCAGGAGTTTTTTTTTTTTTTTTTTTTTTTTTTTGCTGCAAGTTCGTGGTCTAATATTTTAGCTCTTTTTTAGTTCCTCTTTTCGAAATTATAAGTTGTTTTTGACTTTTTATTTTACATCCGTTTTTGCTATGCATCTAGATATAATAATAATTTGACTAGATACATAACAAAATGGATGAATAAAAAAATGTCAAGGCGACTTATAATTTGGAACAGAAGGGAGTAAATGTTAAACAATATGTAAAGGACTTTAACTTTTATGTTTGGTACTTTTCAGATTGTGCTACGAGCAAATCGTCATTGCCATTGAGGGAGAGGATTTAATCACTACTGCACCCAATAACCCAAAGGCTGGTAGTTCTAGACTAGGCTAATTTACAAATCCATCTAGCTGCCTTTTCTGAGTTCTCACGTATTGAAATGCTAATCATTTATCTTGGTAGTTTTCCTTTAATTGATGGTAGTGTAAGCCAATTATGTTTGGCCTGTAATGAACCTTATGTATCTGCAGGCTTTCTAGTAGGTTATGAACTTACGATCATGACTGTTAAATATTGTATGTGCACACTTCTTATTCTTATTTTGTTTAGATCATGATGGTCGGGCACATGGCTCTCCAGCATGTGATCTTGCCGGTCTGATTTGCTTGCTGGACCGGAGTTCTGAGCCCCTGCTTCTACCACGGTCCTCTCTCTTCCCTGTTCTCGTGAAGTCTCTGAGTTGGACAGCACGGTAGCAGCCGCTGGTCGGTGAGCCGCTGCTGCGGCCATTTTCGGCTGTGGTCGCGCTAAATGGGAAGAACTGTAGACGATATTAATTGGTTTGCACAAAGAAATGATATGCCTGAGTTCTCTTCGTACAAAGTAAACAAGAAATTGTACATTTGTTCCATCTCTTGTCATACTCACTAACTACTATGATGCTCACAATAGCTCATGCCGGAAACTGGTGCATTGCTTGCTTGGCTAAAGACCATGGCCGCCATCAGAAAGGTTTCATGACCAGGATGTGGCTGATGTGGATGTCTTTCAGAAAGGGTTCCTGACCAGGACATGGCCGCTGTGGATGGCTTTCAGAAGCGCCGATGCGACGGAATGCAGAGCAGCCGAAGCTATCCTAGCTTTGATCTGCCCACGCCGCGGCATGTGCCTTGCGCTTCCTGCTCCCCCTGACCCGCCGCCGCTTCTCCACGGAACAGTGGCGGCTGTGGCGCCATCAACAGCTGCAGCAGCATGATTGGTCATCTTCGGTAAGTGTGGAAGAGAAGGAGAAGGTAACCCAACTCTACTGAAGCTGAAGCTCTGTGATGATCTTGGAGGTTAACTAGCTTGGTGTGGCTGTGGCGTGTGGAAGCACGCTGACTAGTGGCCTGCTTATATAGCGGTGTGGTGTCATTGCAAAGTGGTGTTAGTTGCTCATACTTAGTTTAGTTGGAGTGTTTGATTAGGCTTCCTTGATTCGTTTCTAAAGTCTAACCAATTATTTGTCGCACTGCATTCGGAAGAAAAAAAAAACATGTTTTGAGCTCGTGCGTCTCTGTGTGTGTGTGTGATCATACTGCCTTTATGCATTGGTAATGATGCAGCTAGACTTAGTGTCGGATTATGTTCACACAGACGAGGCCGCTTGAGCTGTGAGGACCTAATCCATCCCATGGAAGGAGGTGTCTTCCATTCCCGGCAGCTTCGATCCCGGGGAAGGCTTCATCGCGCCGTGCCTTGCCGTGGTTTCTGCTGCAACTTGCGAGCAGGAGCACGCAGTTTTTTAATCGTCAGTGGCCATCACATGCTCCGGCCGGCCGGCCTCTAAGGTTCGTTCACCAATCATCATCAGGCTTTAGACGGACGGCGGTCCTGGCTTGGATGCATGGTGTGATTGTTTACTTTACGTGCGGCCTTTTGCTCCTAGCTTGGAATAGGCTGTTCTTGAGCTGTGCTGCAGGCTGTGTCCCTGTGTTTGAGATTACTGGGGGCTCGGTTTTGGTCGTCGTCTCAGGTTCTAGACGATGCCCGGCCCAGACGGCCCAGACCAGACGTCGCCTAGCGTCCCGCAGTCTCGGTTTCTTCTGGGGGAGCTGCCGGCGGCCGGCGGCCGTCAAGGCGCGGCTAGTCAGCGCGAGCGATGCCTGCCTGCTTTGCTTGCTTTGACTTGTGCTCGGTGTCATGGTGCGTGTACGCGTGACGTGACGGCGTCGAGCCCGCTGTGGTTGCTGGGCTAACCTGGCTTGCGGCCCATGTTGATTCGAGATCACGGCGTCATTTATCCTAGCCCAACTCAAACGGCATACAATTCTGCCCGCCAGGGCCTTTTCGAGAATTTCTACTTCAGCCTTTTCTGCAGATCAACCAGCGGTTATATGCAACAAGGTATCACAAAGTTCTTGTCGGCCTCACGTGTCCCCTTGCTGCAACATAGCCGCGCATTGCCGCTCCAATTCGTCCTTCTGGAAGTGCGGGTAGCGGTATGGCCGGACGGCGACTGGTGTAGTGCCCGGCTGGAGGTGGATGCGATGATCACAGGGACGTGCAGGAGGCAGCCCCTTGGGCTCGGCGAAGACATCGGCGAAGGAGTCGAGCAGGCGCTCCAAGAGGGCTGGCTCGGCGCCCTTGTCAGTGAAGATGTGGCTGGAGAGCAGCTGCTCGACGCGGCCCTCGCTGGGAGAGCCGATGCCGGTCCACAGGTGGCGCCGACCGCGGAGTACGAAGGCCATACGCAAGCCCTCGAAGTCCCACAGGATTGGCCCCAAGGTCCGTAGCCACGCGATCCCCAGGACCATGTCGTAGGACTCCAGCGGAATAGAGAAGCAGTCCAGCAGGAAGTGGTCACCACCGATCTTGAGCGTGACGTTGCGAGCGAGGCCACAGCAAGCGACCCGGTCTCCATTGGCGACAATCACGTGTGCCCCGCGACTGTCCTGGAACTGCAGACCTGCTTGCTGAGCTGCGGCAGCACTAATGAAATTGTGCGTGGAGCCGGAGTCCAGCAGCGCGGTAAACAGATGGCCACCGATGCTCACTTGGAGCTGCATCGTCTTCTCGGCCCGGATGCCGGTGATGGCTGACAGGGAAATCATTGGCTTGTCGGGGTCGAACGGCTGTTGAGCAGGGCCCTCGTCGTCGTCTTCCGGCTCTTCAACGATGTAATCCGCGGCCTCTAGATAGAAGAGCCGGGCGCACTTATGCCCGCGGACATATGGCTCATCGCAGTTGTAGCATAAACCCATCTTGCGCCGCTCAGCCATCTCTTCCGGCGTGAGACGCTTGAACGTACGCGGCGCGGTCGGGGCAGCCGCGTTGGCGGGGCCGCTGGGCGCTGGGAGAGCCGCTGGAGCCCGCCGTGTCGACCGTGGAGGTGCCTGCGGTGCATTACGACGCTCATAAGCACGCGCAAGTCGCATGGCCTGCTGTAGGTCTCGTGGGTCGAGGAGCTCGACGTCGACACGAATATGCTCCGGCAAGCCGCCTGTAAACAGACGTGCCTTCTGCAGTGGTGAAAGGTCGCCGGCGTGAGCAGCGCGGGCCTGAAACTCAGCCATGTATGTGTCCACCGAGCCGCTGAATGGGAGGCGCGCCAAGTCGGACAAGTGGTTGGTGCTGATCGCTGGCCCGAAGCGCTGTTGGCACAGCTCGCGGAAGTACGGCCACGACGGCCGGCCAAGATCGCCCTCCAGGACGAGGTACCACTGCTGAGCCACGCCGGTGAGATGATAGGACGCCAGCCAGACCTTGTCTTCCTCACGGGTCTGCTGGCAGCGAAAGAACTGATCACACTTGTTGAGCCAGCCCAGGGGGTCTTCTTGCCCATCGTAGTCCGCAAAGGTGAGCTTGTGGTACCTGGGCACAGCCACACCCTCGCCCTCACGGTAGGGTGGAACACGGGGCCCGGTGGAGGACATGTGGGACGTCGGCGCGGAGGAGAGCAAGACCCCGTTGGAGGTGAACACCGGCTGCGGCGACGGCGAGTGGGGGAACTCGATCTGGGTGATCGGCAACCCCCGTGTCGGCGCAGGAGGACGAGGTGGAGCCCCGGCCGGCGACGAGAGCGTCAGGGACTGTTGCAGCGCCCCATACGAGGAGCTGGCTGCCGCCGACGCCGCGGAGATCACCGGTGTAGACGCGGCCGGCAAGGCTGGGATCCCTGCGAACCCCGGCAGCCCGAACTGCGGGAACGCAGGACGGCCATCGAGCGCCGTGAGCCGGGCTCCCTGGTCGGCCAGCTGGTGGTTGACCGCCGACATCTGGAGTTGCAGGCCCGTGATGGCGGAGGTCAATTGCTGCAGCGCCTCCGCGGTGGTCAGGGGTTGAGGCGCCACCGGCTGGACGGGAAGCGCCCCGGAGACGGTGGCCAGGGGTAGCGACACGCCGACCGTGGCCAGGGGCAGCGACACGCCGGTGGATGGAACAGCCGGAAACGGCTGCGAGGAGGTCCCAGAGGTCGCCATGAACGCTGATACCAGATTGGTATGGCGCCGGGCTTTACTCCGGAGGAAGTAAGGTGGAGAGTTGGGGGCTGGAGATCGCCTGGGTTTGCGGCGTGCGGGGGCCGTGATCGATCTCCTACGCACGCAGCAATAGATGACGGTGAACAGGGAGAGCGCCGGGCGCCCAAGGGTGACTTAAGTCACAATCCCAGGCTTCCTTGTATTCATTACGTAGAGGGACTCTTATAGTCCTTACAACTCTGACTCTTGATAATAAACGCTAACAAACTCAAGCTCATCAAATCTGGACTCCTAACCAATTCTCCTAAGACACCTCAACTAACCAACCAAACCTCCTAACTCCTAGATATGCCTGGACGACCTGGCATGTGGCTCTGAACCGGACCTAGTGTCCTGCTGTGGTTCAGCCACTTCGATGACGCCTCTTGTAGGTGGTCTTGAACATAACACCTTGCCTGTTAAGGCGAAACAGTGCAGGACAAAGCTACCAAACAAGCCCTAACTGCGTAGTTAATTTGGGTTTTTGATTGCTACTACAGTTAATCGTCTTCTTTTATTTTCAGACTGATGGGTTAACAGTAATCCCAGAGGACGATTGGAAGTTATTCTCTGAGGAGTGGAATGCCACACCTGATAAAGGTATATCTGCTGAAATTGCTTTCAGCAAGAGCTCTCAAGACAAATTGCATGGACCATCTGAAGCAATGCCGATTGTGGATGGAGATCAAGGCAAGTCTCTTGATGACACAGATGATGATTTGGGAGACAGAGAACCCTATATCAGAACTGACCCTGAGGTAAACTAGCTCCTCTAGATGCATCACTGAATTCTAGTATTAGTGGTTCCCATGGTTGAGGCATGAGAAAATATTGTTAGGAAGGTCTTGTAGGAGTTGTATCATATGTATGATATACGACCTTGTATATGTTGCTAGCTAAAGTAAGAAATTGGCAGTACTATCATGCCCGTACAATCCATAACAATAGATATATAATATTTTTTTTGGTTGGAATAGTATTGATGTAACATGTAAGTTAAGGCATGGTCGGATCCATTAGTGCTAAGAGTTTGGCAGATAATAGGTAATAGGTGCTAATTATTGCTACCTAATTTATTAGCAAGGGGCTGTTTGGATTGACATGCTAATAAGTAGTTGGGTGATTCGATGGAATGTCCAGAAATGGATAGTGTCTCTCCTCCCTTCCCTCCTGGCACCTCACCTCCCCACAGCCATCTGCCGTTGTCCACCACGGATCCGGCAGCCACCAAGGCCGTGCTCTCTGCAGGGCCAACCACCCTCCCCTCCCAGGTACTGTGAGTGTCGGCATTGTACATGCTGCTTCTGCTGCCGATGTCTGGGCCATCTTGCATCTAGTGGGCCCACCCGATTAGAAGCACACACTCCGTGGGCCAAGCCGAAGACGTCAATTTGGTGCCTGGACTGGTGGTGCCTCGTGCGGCTTCAGCTGTTGGTAGGGTGTCGGTCTTGTGAAACTCCAGCGTCAATGATCATTCGATCAATGATACTTCTTTTGAGGACTGGTGGAATAGAGCTGATGGGACTGTCGATGGACAATTGCAGAGGCATCAACTCACTCGTTATCCTAGGGGCTTGGACATTTTGGAAACTTAGGAACCAAATGTGTCTTTACTTAGGAACCAAATGTGTCTTTGATAGCTTTGCCGCCAATAAGGTGACAGCCTTGCTGCTTGCTTAGGAGGCCCAACTTTGGGCAATGGCTGGAGTTTGTATTTGTAACAAGGCATGTATGTAATTTTGTGATCCTTTGGGGGTGTGGGTTTTGGCTATGTGCTTCTTCAAATGATGCTCTTTTGATGAAACTGGGATAGTTAGCTATATGCTTCGTCAAAAAGCTCCTGTAGTAGTTTCTTCCAAGTTCAGACAGACTTCTCAATGATCTAATGCTTGCAGGCAGTGAAATGATTTAAATGTAATGAGTATAAAGTTACTTTCCATTTTTCTCCCGGTTTCAGCTCTATCGATGAATTTTGTATGTTAGGTTTGTGAAGAATGTATTGGAGAAAGAGAGAGCTGTGCATTGGTGGAGAAACTCAATTATCAGAATGAAGACATCCATGTTTATTTTGTCCGTGGGAAAGAAGCACCAAAGTCTATTAAAGAAGCGTGTAAAGCAGTTTCTGTAGCAGATCGTCGGACTTCAAAGCGTTCCAGGAGAACAGGCTCTGGAAACTCGATCAGTTTGAAAGTCTCTGGTTCTACATCCGTCTATCAGTTGAAACTCATGATATGGGAATCTTTAGGGGTATGTACACTAAATCTCAAATTCTGGGATCACAGTTCTAGTATGTACCCCTGCTTCAAAGGCATCCAGGCGTACCCAGTTGGCCACCTTGGGGAAGGGGAACAGTGGCACCTTGTTGGTCCAGGTGGACTCAGATCTCGCCTGGACGCCTAGTCGCCTCTGAAACCATGCTCTGCACTATATTTATTTCCTTATCCATATCTCAAAAGGGACTTCCATACATTTTTGCCTTTGTGTCTAGCTATATGGGATGTGTTTTCTTGTTTTTATCTTTATTCATCCATTTTTTTATCTAAATTATTCAAATGGCCTACCTGTGCTCTTGTTACATTTAGATTGTTAAGGAGAACCAGAAACTTCACAAAGGCAGTGTTGAGATTGAAGATGACCTTGCTACTCTTGCTGATAAGGGTGTTTTCCCTGGGGATACTCTTTGGGTCAGAGACTCTGAAATCTATGAGAATCGTGACATAGCAGGTAAATAACCAAAAGTGATGTGTCAAACCATTCTTTTAAAAAAAATAGAGGATGCTAATGGTTAAGCGTATGCTGCTTATATGTTTCAGATGAAATTTCAGAACAGAAGGCTGATACACTACAGGTTGAGGAAGGGTTTCGAGGAACTCTGTTGACATCGGGTGTCTCTGTTCAGATTTGTCAGGACATAGCATTTAGCGAATGAGTTCCGCACCAGATATTTAGCTCTGCATATTTACCGAGTATTGACTTAAGCTGATTGAGCTGCTTAGGTGATGTTGACTTTCTTATTCTTTGTTTTTATTTTATTACATACGGTTGCACTCTCAATGAAGATATCCGTATGCACTGTTAAAAATTAGTTACTGCCTCTGGCCCCTATATTATTCACGTTCCATACTATGCTCCCTGGATGAAATCATTTTAGGAATCAACCGAGTTGAGATGTCAATTACGCACCGCTTTGCATCTTTTTTGACACTAACACATGGTCTGCTGTGATGCAGACATCTGAATTATGGTGGTTCTGGCAATCGCCCAGGTGGAAATTTTTGCCAACCCTTCTCCATCCTCTCAAGCGATTTGGCTGTTTTAGGAGTAAAATGGAAGGTAGTCCTCCCGTAGTTTAGTGTGGATCCCTGATGTAATTATACGACTAGCAGGAAGACGGCTGTGGTTTGCTGCCCTGCATGCCTAGTCTTTGTTCTGGTTTTCTTTTCTTGCGAGGGCTTCGAGTGACTTCCCCTGTACCAGGTTAAATGGCTATGCAGAGGTTATGCAGAGGTTTGTTGAGAGGCTGGAGGAGCCTTGCACTGATGCTGAGTGATGTGTTTTCACGTTTGATGCGTGTGTCCTCCACCTAACTGCTTGGTTCTCGGTGCATGCGATGGCCTGTTGAGCAGGCCAAAATCGAAAAAAAGAAAGAAAAGGAGTTTTCTGTTTATAAAGGGATCGAAGGAGTAATTCAGACCATATTTGAAAACTGCCCGCAACAATGCATTTATTTGATTTAGGAAATGTTTTCCTAAACTAAAATTCCAAATCTACCTATTACTAAAATTGGCAAAAAAAAAAAAAAGGGAAAGAAAATTCGACAAAATTGGTGATTTAATTGCACTTCGTGCTCACATCTCAATTTTTTTTTAAAAAAAAATGTGACAAAATCAAAACAGATTGGGCGTTGATAGGAAGGTGAGGCAAAGCGTAGTTTGCGTGTGATGGTGCTCACAACGTGCTCTTGCTTAGGGAAATGTAGGGGTTGTTTGGTTTAGCGATCTTTTAGTTTTTAAGATTAAAAAAAGTCTTTTTTAGTCCTTTAACAAACCAAACAAGGAGAGATTTTTTGAGATTTTTTCTCTATTAGTCCCTGATCAACTCTCTTGAACAGACCTTAAAAGGACTAAAAAAAGTTTAGTCTTAGGAACCAAACAGCACCGTAGGTGGAGCGCTAGGCAGCATGGTGTTAGGGATGTGATAAGAGAAGACAGGAATGGGAGAAAGAGGGAAAACCAGAGCTGCAGGGCGTCATGCGCGGATGTGCCTCTCACCAGAGAGAAGGGGGTGGAAGCATCCGAGGGCCCCCATGGAGCTTGGCCAAAGTTGAGCGGGAAGGGGACTGATTGGGCTAGAACGCGTCCATTAGGGACGAAGGGTTTAAGGTTTAGTGTCACTCAACTTTGCATTGTAGACTAACCTATCTTATCCACTCGTGTATAGAATATTAGATAACTACTAGTTGTCACTTAATTACTACTAAAATCAAATTAGGGACTTCTAGCAGTGGCACTGTTGTCTTGACGGACAATCCATCGGGGTCTCATGGACTGATAGGAAACGGTCAACCTGTTGACTAGAGTGTTGACCAATAAGATCCTTCACCCGTTGAAGAACTTAGAGCATTGATTGGCAGGCTTAACGACTAGGGCCCTGTTTGGTTGAGAACTTTTTAGTTCCTAGGATTAAAGAAAAGTCTCTGAGAAACCAAACAAATAGGGACTAGGACTTTTTTCCTATTAGTCTTAAAAAGACTCTCTTAAAGGGATTTTTTTATTAGTCCCTGGGATTAAAAAGTCCTAGGACTTTTCTAAACCAAACATGGCCTAGGTTAGGTTTACGGGACCTTTAGGACACATCCATGTTATTTGGTGAGGTTCTTTAATACTAGACTAGATATATGCCCATGTGCTGCATCAAAATTGCGATTTTTTGGACCGAACCTCAGTACTCGAACGCTGACATGTCAGCTCTAAGGACTGCGTATTAGATGTAGACACGTGGATCCGGTCTTCGTATCGGAACCGTGTAGGATGCAGATGAGGTTCGAGTAGAGAATGATTTGTATCGGACGTGGATACTTGAGAAAGTTGCTATCGTCGAGTAAATGACGACTTTACCGTCGTTTTAAGCGTAGAGAATTAGGCGACCCTTGGTTGGAGCCATCCCAAAAGGTTTTTCTATTTACGTAGAGATGACACTTGTTGATTGTTCCGACCATTCATCTTAATTACATCCATCATTTAGATCATGCCTTGTGTCTTTCTTTGAGGCTCGGTTTCTCAGGCCAATCTCAATGCAAGATTTAGTCTCCTGATTTTCCATAAGTGAAACTTAACGTGAAACGGATCTCTCAATAGATAGTTTAATTGCACACCTTCAAAGGGCTATTATAGTTGTCTATAGGTCCCAACGGTGTCTCTTCCCCGCCAATTTCCTCTCGCATGCACATCTGGCGGGGTGAAGAAGAAAAATCAAGCATGAAACAAACTAATGGCTCTCAGTTGGGGTTTCACCTGATTACCAACATTTTGAAAACACTCACTCGTCCGCTCACTTGTTTCGTCCACATAAAAAGTTTCCCTTTATCTCTCTTTCTCGATACATGCAAAAACTCTATTTCTATTGATGTGACACTCTATTTAATGTGCATGAAAACCTCCACAAAACTTGTATTGGGATTGACCTCATATCATAACTCAAATTTGCAAATTGATAAACATCTAAGACCAGCCAAGCCATTTGGAATCCCTACGTTTGAAGATCGAGTGTCGGTCCTACGTTTGAAGATCGAGATCTCGAGATTTATAAAGTCACCGGAAGCACCTCACGATAAGACCAGCCAAGCCATTTGGAATCCCTATATAAAATAGAGCTACATTAAGTATTTAGCACTTGTATCCCAAGAGATGTAACCCTTATGTATGCCAATTAACACGATATTCACTCCTCCGTCGCCTCTGCCTCAGCCTCCACCTCCGCCTCCGCCTCCGCCTCTGCCTTAGGTGGGGGTGGTGGCAAAACCTCCTTCACCATATGCAAAAACTCCTGGACCCGCTCGTCTTCATTACATGCTTCTCCTCGGTCGTCCTTAGAAAACCGTTTCCCACATTCTTCTATCATCTGCAGTAGAGGATCAAAATGAGGACTAAACAGCCAAGCAAATTTTTGAACTTTTACATGCACATTGCTTTAACATAGAACAATAATAACCAAATTCTCTGTACATCCCAATCAGTTTGATTCCCTAGTGACATCAATCTATAAAGTGTAATCACTGTACATCCAGGTCACTTTAGTTTTGTCCCAAGTCAAAGTTATCTAAGTGTGACCATGTGTATAGAGAATTGCATCAACATCAAATTAGTTTAGTTAAACTATACTGTATTGATAGTGCATTTAATTGAAATAGATGGTAATATATTTTTTCTAAAACTTTGTCAAAGTTAAGAGAAGTTTGACTTAGGACAACGCTAATGTGACCTATAATTTGGAATAGAGGAAGTCAGTTATGAGTGGTTCTTGGAAGTGCAATAAATAACAGCAGCAATAGCAAGGATTACTTCATAGTATTTGAGACACTTGAACTGTTTTTCTGTGCCTATCATTGCAATACAAGTTATCCATGAGATGCGCTCATGGATAATTATTATAAGAAAGAAATCCAGCTTATGGACAAGTAAATAAAGTTCTCAAATATGAAACAACAAA
This sequence comes from Hyparrhenia diplandra, assembly GCA_015847255.1. Lineage (NCBI taxonomy): Eukaryota > Viridiplantae > Streptophyta > Magnoliopsida > Poales > Poaceae > Hyparrhenia > Hyparrhenia diplandra. The sequence goes on along the minus strand of JADLZK010000568.1, from coordinate 40,189 downwards.
CAAGTATAGTTGTTAGTACATCTAACGTCTTTCCATATCTTGCCAAAATTCAAAAAAGCAAAAATTCAGCCATTTCTAGCCCTTACAAAAGGAAAAACAGATTTAAACCTCTTTCAACCCCATGTCTCGTGAATTCAGAAAAGCTATTTAGCCCATTTTCTTCTATACTATTACTCCATTCCAAATTATAAGTCACTTTAGTTTTTCGAGGTACAAATTATCTAGATATTTATTATTTCTACATACATAACAAAATCTATGTATCTAGAAAAGTCAAAACGACTTGTAATTTGGAACAGAGGGAGTAAGAAATAAGCATAAGTTTTTGGCCCTTTTTCTTCTCAATATATTGATAAGTAGCTCTCTACATATTCGAGAAAAAAAAAAAATAGGCGTCAGAATTGGACAAACCCAGTTATCCTCACACCAGACAAGAAGCGCTAAACTTCAAACATTTTTTTTTTTTCCAACATCAATAGACAAATGGTAATATCATAGCAAGGAAGACCACTTTCATGGTGGTCAGTGCAGCAAAATTTCCATATGAAATAGCTTAATTTACATAAACAAGTTAGTAAACCTGAAAATAAAAACACGTTGATTATCAGCAAGATGAACATTACAGTACCGCATAAGCATCAGCAGCTGAGGACGGTCTCCAGTTGATGACATTTAGTTTATCAGCCTCTGCAAGCCTGAAACCCTCACTTCTCTTCACGAATTCATAAATTGATTCCCTTGTCTGGTTGCACGCAGGGGTTTTCAAGAGGTACTCATACACCTAATGAGACGATGACGTCTATCAGACCAGTTTAGGCACAAAACAGCACAAATAAACAAGTTGAAATGATAAAGGCCTAGGTAAAAGAGGAGGAAAGTAATCACCTTACACTCTGATGCAGCAACAGCCCCCAAACATCCCATAGGGTCAACTTTGGCACCTCTTGTTCGCAAGAAATCAAGAACTTCAAAGTTGGTAAGGATCCCTGCATTTGCTTTCTGTCTGCAGAACAACAGTGGACAGTGGTTATTCCGAGCTTTAGATCATGCAGTGGCTGACAAGCAGCACAAGATATTCAGGAGCCATGGTCTAATCCTTTAGACTCAGGGCCATCCGCATCATTGAGCAAAACGATTGGAGCTCACAGCAGATTTTCCCATGAATATTCATATCAAACAAAATCAATCTAAGAGCAACTCTAATAGCCTCTTTATATCCTTCCTTTTTGATATGAATAGAAATTTTTTTTATAGGTATGAATAGACATTTTGGTATAAAAAGGCAGACCCCTCCAACGGCTTCTGTAATTAGATCTCAAAAAAAAAATTAGCATCCATCCATGCTCCAACAACAGATTTTCCCATGAATCCTTGTAGGAAATTACGAATTGAACAATAAACAATGTAACAGAACGGTTGGCACCACACTTAAACCCCCAATTACTGTGAGGTTTGGAGAAACAAGAAAATGTCATCGGTCAAGACAGCTGGATCTAATTTTTGAAGAATTTGCAGATTGACAGACAGCTTAGGTCAGCAAACCAGTCCCGGTGAACAACACAACGACACAGGTAGGTCTAGTCTAGCTGAGAGACCGGAAGACGAGCACTCACATCTTCATTGCTGCTGCTGCAGTCCAGGGGGCGACAAGAACTGACAGCGCCCGCACCACGGCCGGACTGACCTTGCTGGCCGAAGAAGATGAACCTAACCAAACAGGACGGATTAGCAAGGCAGCACGCGAGAAAGCTCAAAATTTCGTGCACCGGTACCACGGTTACTCACCTCGCCAGCAGAGGGTCCGGTGGAATCGATGAGCGGAGAGCAACCCACGTCCGGAAGGGAAGGCAGCTCCAACCCCGCCAGCTGTGCCCACGGAGATTAGGAGCTCGCGGCGGCGGACCGGACCGGCGCTGGCGCTGCGCCGGGCACTCGCCCTGTTTGGTGGCGGTTCGCCGCCACTCGGGCCCGCGATGAGACCTGTTTGATGGCGGAAGGTTCAAAAACACGAAAAGAGCCCAAGCTGGGCTTTTGGTGGCCCCACGATGAGAATACTCATCCGAAAGTTCAATAGTGGGGTCGGGATTGACCATGAATTAGCCAAACGATCCGGCGGGGCGTGGGTGAGTAACAAAAAAACAACGAAAGAGCCCACCAACTCGTTTGGCCCCTCTCCGGATGGTGGAGCGGCCCACAATTTCCCACCGGTGCACGAAATTTGAGCTCGCGGGATCTGCTTGGTTAATCTTCTTCGCCAGGTCGGTCAAAGAATGAAGATGTGGTGCTCGCATTCCTGCCTCATCCTAGACTGAAGACCTGACCTCGTCGCTGTGTTGTTCATCATCCGAGATCCAAATGTCTTGACCGATGACATTTTCTTGTTTCTCCATACCTCACAAGAATTGGGGTTTAAGTGTGGTGCCAACCGCTTTACATTGTTTATTGTTCAATTCGGGATTCATGGGAAAATCGTTGTTGGAGCATGGATGGATGCTAATTTTTTTTGGAGATCTAATTACGTAAGCTTGGAGGGGTCTGCGTCGTACCAAAATGTCTATTCATACCTATAAAAAAATTTCTATTCATATCAAAAAGGAAGGATATAAAGAGGCTATTAGAGTTGCTCTTAGATTGATTTTGTTTGATATGAATATTCATGGGAAAATCTGCTGTGAGCTCCAATCGTTTTGCTCAATGATGTCCCTGAGTCTAAAGGATTAGACCATGGCTCCTGAATATCTTGTTGTCAGCCACTGCATGATCTAAAGCTCGGAATAACCAGTGTTAGACCATGGCTCCTGAATATCTTGTTTGTCAGCCACTGCATGATCTAAAGCTCGGAATAACCAGCAGGAAAGTGTATAATTCTACTAAAAAAATAAACATTTACTTACAGATCCAGTTTATATATATATGCATCTACAGTGCACCTAACGTGAAGACTATTCTAGACCAGCAGGAAAGTGTGAAACAAGCCAAAAAAAAAAAAAAAACAAAACCTAAGTGTTCTAAGCACTAACCCAACAGATCGAAGATTGTTGTGTCCGGCAGCTCCAGATCCAACCGTCTTGGTTGCTGTTGTCTTCAGGCAAGAGCGTTTTGGGTTGGATGCATTGTCCACAGGTGGTCGGGGAAGGCGCTTCGGGTCACCGGCTGCTACGATGTCTTTGGTTGACGATGTCGGTGCAGATGCAGCTGTCTTCTTCTCCGCCGAAGGAGCAGGAGCCACTGGTACGCTAGCTCCGACAGCAGCCTTGATGGACCCAGCTTGATCTGGCTGCGGTGGCTCGGGCTCGTCGTCTTGGGCGTCCCTTAAGGTGGGACGGGCACGGTCAGTAGAGGCAGAGAACACTGCAATCAAGAATGGTTAAAACTGAAGAAGGAAGATCTTCACCGGCCGGTAATGCAGGATCCGGACGCCATCACCTGGGGCTGGGACAGCGGAGGAGCAAGGATCTCGTCTCGTGGCGGAAGCAAACGGGAAAGGGAGAGGGGGCAGTGCGGTGCGGGTGCGGCAGCAGCAATGACGGCTGCCTGGTGGAGTGGTGGGGAGTGAAATGAAGAGCTTCTAGGGTTCCTCAGTATATATATGTACGTGTATTGGGCTGGGCTGGCTTCGGTTTTCTATGGCCTTATACGCACTGTGCTGGACTTCGGGGCCCCAGCAAATAACGGGGACGGGAAGGTGCAGAACGTTCCCAGCCCCGGCTCACCCGATGGGGCTATATTTCAGCCGTTAACATCCCCGCGGGGGACAAATTTACCCCGTTTTCATCCCCTAATGGAGTAAATCCCCGTCGGGGATCGGGGATCGGGGCCCCGTTGCCATTTTGAACTACAGCTGTACCCAGATAAGAGGCATCTCAAAAAAAAAATCATTTCCTCAGGAGACATGTGCGTCACCATGAACGTGGGTTTACCTGATTTGTGGAAGCAAACGAGAGCATTGTTGCGTTCTAGCGATGAAAACGGACGAAAACGAACGGAAAACCTCGTTTGTTTTTCCATCTCCTATATTTGTTGGCGGAAACAGGATCCGGTTCGAAAAATGCGGTTCGGAAAATAGAATCGGAATATACGGGTGCACGGAACAATACAAACGGATATTGAATAGAAACGGCCGGAAAAACCGGAACTTAAGCCGGAATAACAAGGTGACGCAACCATCCATCTCTTCTGGCCCTCCAGACAGCTCTCCAGCATCATCCGTCTCATCAGGATCACTTTCACTATCATCATCTACGTGGACATCATTTGTGGTGCCTTCCGATTTCAAATCAACCACCATGGATGAAATGCATTTATGATCCAAAAAGACAAGACATATATTAATTGATGATCAGTACATGTACGGGCGTACAACACCACCATATTAGATGCGTAGATCTTGTCATTAGCTTTCCAGAAAGGTGTGGTTTGCTGAAAACGGAGTCTGAATGAGAAAGTTATGGACTGCTGTAATACGGAAAAAATGGGGTAAAATACGGAAAAATTCCGACCAAATACGGGATTCCGGAAATACGGACGGAAAAATGTTGTTTCTACTTCCGTCTGCATTCCGACGACCTCTGTCCCGGATTCCGACCCAGTTCCGGATTTTCCGAAAATGCGGAAACGGAACGGTAAAATATAGAAAACAGAACCGAAAAAAAGGAAAAAAAAATCGTCTGTTTTCAACACTATTGAGTTCCTGAGCCAATATCCGTTCATGAACGCTCGTGCTTGGTTAGCACAGATCATGAGACCACTCAAGGTGTGTTTGGTTCTCTTTATTAGATGAGCCTGACTAGCCCTATTAAGTCAGGCTAGCCTTAGCCTGCCCCCATCAAGCCAACCTTCAGTTGTTTGGTTGTCTGCACTATGCTATCCTGGCTAGCTCGAGAACATGTTTGGTTGCCTGGTTTGGCTAGGATAGAATCACCTCTTCTTTGGTTAGGTAACTTCACCACCCTTGAAACAATTCATCAAACACCTTTGGGGCAGGGGCGAGGGTGAGCAGAGGGTGAACCCATGGCTGACACCGACGGTGACCATCCCAGAACGAGCCATGGCTGGCCTGGGGTAGCGTTGTACCAAAATCAAGCATGCCACCAAAATCAAGCGAGCACCAAAACCGACGGGCTCCAATGGCAAGGTTGCGTGTGGGGATGCCCGCCTCGCCGCCTGCTCCAATCGCTGGCGGCGGCGTCGTCCGCGCGTTCGAGCACCACCGCAAGGCGACCGACAAATCTCGGCCTCTCGGCCTCCACATTCGTGTGCTCCGCATCCGTGGGGCGGCTTCCATCTCCGCGGTGGTGAGGGGCTCGGTGCTCGAACGCGCGGACGACGCCGCCGCCAGCCCTTCGGTTCAGAGCCATGGTCTAATCCTTTTAGACTCGGGGCCATCCGCATCATTGAGCAAAACGATTGGAGCTCACAAAGAGATTTTCCCATGAATATTCATATCAAACAAAATCAATCTAAGAGCAACTCTAATAGCCTCTTTATATCCTTCCTTTTTGATATGAATAGAAATTTTTTTATAGGTATGAATAGACATTTTGGTATAAAAAGGCAGACCCTCCAACGGCTTCTCGTAATTAGATCTCCAAAAAAAATTAGCATCCATCCATGCTCCAACAACAGATTTTCCCATGAATCCTTGTAGGAAATTACGAATTGAACAATAAACAATGTAACGTAATCGGTTGGCACCACACTTAAACCCCCAATTACTGTGAGGTTTGGAGAAACAAGAAAATGTCATCGGCCAAGACAAATTGGATCTAATTTTTGAAGAATTTGCGTTGATTGACGACGCGGCTTAGGTCAAGAAAACCAAATCCCGGTGAACAACACAACGACACGTAGGTCTAGTCTAGCCGAGAGACCGGAAGACGAGCACTCACATCTTCATTGCCGCCGCCGCAGTCCGGGGCGACAAGAATTGACAAATACCCCGCACCACGGCCGGACCGACCTTGCTGGGTCGAAGAAGATGAACCTAACCAAACAGACGGATTAGCAAGGCAAAGACGCGAGAAAGCTCAAAATTTCGTGGCACCGGTACCACGGTTACTCACCTCGCCCGCCAGAGGGTCCGGTGGAATCGATGAGCGGAGAGCAACCCACGCCCGGAAGGGAAGGCAGCTCCAACCCCGCCACCGTGCCCGCCACGAGATTAGGAGCTCAAGGGCGGCGAGGACCGGGCCGGCGGCGCGGCGCCGCCGCGCCGCCACTGTCTTTGGACCTGTTTGGTGGCGAGGTTCGAAGCTTCACGACAAGCTGGGCTTTTTTGGCCCGCGATGAGAATACTAATAGTGGGCCGGATTCGCCTTACAAAAACAACGAAAGAGCCCACCAACTCGTTTGGCTAGTCTCCGGATGGTGGAGCGGCCCACGATTTCCCACCAGGGAACAGTAGGTTCGCATCCATCCTTCGCTCGGATCATCCGAGCGTTTGCCTCTTCGCGTGGTTCGTTCAACGGAATACGGCGCACCTCGCCGCCTCACGAGTCACCGATTCCGTGATTTCGTGGATGGACGCGATTTTCTAGTCTGAGTATAGTTGTAGGTCTGCTTGTACACGGTGATTTACATCCTTCGTACAACTCACACCACTACACTATACTATAGCACTATTTCGCCACTATAGCACGAGTAGCAGATCAAACACCATTTCGCCGTCACCACGGATCTAAACGAAACGAACGGCCACGGCAGCTGGGCCAATAAGAGGGAGGAGGAATCGGAGTACTCACAGCTTCTGATCGTCATCGATCTCGAGCTTCTTCTGGCACCCGGTGGTCGGGTTCGCGATGTTGAACTGCACACAAAAAACAGGGATACGAATCAGAAAACCAGACAGCCGCAAATCCAAGCACAGCTCGCGATGCATATTCACACGCGGGAACCGATCGAGGGGCGGCGCGTCAAGTCACCTTCATGGTCGCGAGCGGCGAGCACCTCTAGCCCCTGAGGTGGTGGTGTGGCGGCGGCGGCGGCGGCGCGAGGGCTAGGGCTTTGGGCGAGAGGGCAGCGCGAAGAGATGTGTGAGTTTTATATAGGGTGTGCAGTGACAGGGCCCGGCGCTCGATCTGGGCCGTCGGTGGTTCCTCCTTCTTAGGGCTTGGCTTGGTTTTGGGTTGGGCTGCATTAGCCGGCCGGGCCGCAAGGATGATGAGTTGCCATCGGGCTGCATTGCCCCTCTCAATTTTCTTTCATCAGTAGACCGTGTTAGTTCTGCTCAAAAAAAAAAAAAAAAAAGGGTAGAGCGTGTTAGTGTATCTTTTTTAAAAAAAAATCGTCTCAAAAAAAATATCTTTTTTAGACCGTGTTATTCTGCCTCTTGAACTATTGAAGTCTGATTTTCGTCCTTGGAGTTCCAAATAAAAATATCTTACTCCAGAACTCTCAAACTTATTCAAATTACTTCTCTACCTTAGTTTGGAGTGGTTTTGTCCTTTTTTTTATTTTTATCAAACAAAAACCGGTAAGTATATGATTTAGGTTTTAAAACACAAAAAATACCTCTACAGTATTTTTCTCTCATAACAAATCAACATCAACTGACTTATCAGCCGAAATTGCTGTTCCGCGGTCGTTCGCGAGCGAAGGAAACTCGCGGACGATCCGCCCACGTGTGTGGTCTCTTCCCTCACTCTCTTTCCTTTTTTTGTCTTTTTACTGCATGCGCTGATGTCAGCGATGATGTCGGAAAAAAGTAAAAAACATTTTTTTAAACCGCTATAACTCTTGAATGATGTATCCGTTTTTAATTGCATGCACGCACCTGTGTGTTCTACGCGACGAAACGAACAAAACTAGATCCCACTCGACTATGTTTTAAAGATTTTAATTTTTTTCTAATATCAATTGTTATGTTATATAAGTTATACACTATAAGTTATACAATATAAGTTAGATAGTACATATATAGTTTGGTCTTATTGTTATGCTCTATAAGTTATACATTATAAGTTATACATATACATTAGACAATACATCTTGTAGTTTGGCTTTTCTTTTATGTTCTATAAGTTATATGTAACGTGCTAACGAGTTATGTGTAATAATTTATATATTTAATAAGTTAGAGGTAACTTTATAACGTGTATAACTTATATGTTATATGTAACAAATTACATGTAATAAGTTATATGTAATAAGTTACATGTAATAAGTTATATATATCGCTTAGATGTAACTTTGCAAGCTGCATAAATTAGGTGTTATATGTAATAAGTTACATGTAATAAGTTATATGTAATACGTGTACAGATTTATAACTTATTTTTTTGCTAAAATGGAAGACTTTCCAAAAAAGAAAAGTTGCGGGAATAAAAAATTTCCTAGATAGGAAAGTTGCGGGATGTCGGAGATCGTTCGCGCGGAACGTTTCCGGGAGGACGTTCGCGATTTAGCTTATCAGCTACAAAACCATCCAACGATCAGGGTGATTGTGCGCCGCCTCTAAAAACAAAGGGTATTGTGTGCCGCGTTCCCAAGACTACCTTTCTTGCAGAGATTGAGCATTGGAGAGACACATATTTGCTCGTTTTAAGTGACGGACCCTCGATCTTTGAAATTGCCAACAACTGTACAAAGAATTTTATTATATACTCCTTCATCTCAAAATTAAGCCTTAAAGAAATCGAACTATCTCAATTTTAACCAAATACATATTAAAATATACTGATATTTATGGTACCGATTAAACATCGTAAGATGACATCATGTATTTTTCATTGTAAGTCTATTTGGATATACAAATATAGTACTATTTTTTTTAACATAAGTCAAAGTTAAGATTGGTCGATTGACTTCTTGAAATTGCAAGATGGAGACTAGCTAGGAAGCATTTGTGTTACAAATAATAAAAATAAAAATATACTTTAATTTGATATGAATGGGTATGTAGTTCTATTGGTCTTGTTTGGATGCACATGTATTCATCTCAATCTACATGTGTGTTCAAACAAGGCCTTAAAGTTTTGGTAGTTTTTTGTTCCCCACATTTTACTAAAAATCATCATCAAAGTGTAAAAAGAGAGAGAAGACTAAAGGCTTGTCTTTATGCCATACTCGGAAGGAAACTAAAACGTCTGCCATGTGCTGAAGTACCAGTGGTACGTGCAAAACCTGACGGACAAACTGATCAACCACTCCAAGCTACCCGTGGCGCCGGCGCCCCATCGCTGTTTCCCCTCGTTGGATAGCCCGGATCGGGTCCGCGGGGCAAGACTGCAGGCGCGAACGCGAGATGGACGTGGGCGCGGTGCCAAGGCGGCATTTAAGGTCCGGCTTGGCCGCGAGCAGCTCCCACCCGGCACGCGGATCCGCAGCGCAGCCCGTTGGCGTACAGCGGCAGCGACGGATCGTTGCCGCTCTCCGCCGCACGAATCGACCGCCGGTCCTGCTGTGCCCCGCCGGTGTCCCCTTCCGCCGTCGTCGCCCGCCCCGCCAACGTGGGCTTCACGTGGGACTGACGGCGACCGCCGGAGCCGAGGCCATGATGATCGATCGGATCGGACCAGCTCGCTGCGACCTTCCTTGGCGAGTAGTGGGAGTGGGAGTTGTTTTGATTTTGGCCGACAGCTGTGGCTGCGATTGCGAACGCGAGTTATCCGAGAGCTAGACGTTCCCGTCCACAGAGCACGCCTGCCATCGTGTGTATGTAAGCAAATATTTATTTGGCGTGGCACGTAAGGACAGGTATTTGTCCATCGTCAGCGACGACTGAACGAACGAGCAACTGCGTGCTGCAGCGTCTGCAGCGTGCACCCTGCAGAACGAGTGCACCTATCTAAAAATAAATAACGTGACGAGCGATGCTAAACTGGACATCATCTACGGTGCCATGCGGTGTGGTGCGAGTGGTAGGTGCGTGGGCTCGCTCCTACGTAATGTGAAGTGAGGCTCTGGATCGGAGTTTCCTGAAACCGCCCAGTTCATCGCCTTCCGGACGTCCATCAGAGCCGGCGATCCCCGTTGGCTTGCGACACGAGCAAGGCAGAGGCAAGACGCGACGAGCGGGCCGCGCAGGTGCGCCGGTTGCCTGGCTTGGCTTGGCTCTCCCCGCCCCCGCCCCCGCGCCCCGGGACCCGGCCGTCCACGCGCGTCCCCGTACATGTCTGCGCCAGCGACGACACCGCCCTGCGCCCTGGTCCCCGCGCCGCCCCAACGCACGCACACGTAGGCCCCAAACCATCCGGATTTCCCATATCAGCCGTGGCCGCTGCCGTTCATTCAGGTAGCCCCCAGCCGGACGAAGGCAGGACGGCGGCGGCCAGATTATACTAATTCTGGAGATCATTAGCTCGTAAGTAGTACTATCTCTAGCGTCGATCTGCACGACCGAATTCATTCATCAACGAATATTATTTGGCTGGTCCCGGTCCGGCGACATGGACCAGTTAGTTCGAATTTCGAAACGACGAGGGAGGGAGCGTCGTAGCTACGGCCACATCTTTGTTGCAATTGCAATCGAGTGGTCATAACGCTTGTTTGCATAGATCTCGTACGTACATAATGGTGTCATTCGCCAGCTTTGTGGCGTTGGTGATTCCTGTCCCTTTCTTTGGTTTGCACGCACGTACGTTCGTCATATCATCACCCGACCCCGGCCTCGGATTCTTCACGACACGGCCTCTCTGCATGCTCATCATGTAGGTTGCAAAGCGTGCGTGCGCGAGATCATTTTGATTGATGACAACAGGGTAGCAGATTAGATTGATCCACCCAGGATGGATACAGAGGCCGGTGAGATCGATGGAGATGCAATGGAATCCCTGGATCGAGTTGCTTTCGTGCACACCTCATGCTGCTGACCACGCCCAGCGTTGAACCTAGTCCCTCACCCCATCTCTCTCTCTCTCTTTGAGACATTCTCGTGTAATTCGACAGGGACAACATGTAATAATATAGATAGATGATCGAGTAATACAACAATCGCATTTGATCTCTTCCATATTTCTCTCTGGTTGGTGGGAAGAAAACGAGCGACCGCCCCCAACCCCAACACCACCTTGCAGCGTTTCTCAGAGTCTAATCGCCCATCCAAATGGTGCCCTCACCCGGCTGCTTACTAATTCTGTAGCCTATCTACGAAGGAAGCTGAATAATTGAATATTCGAAATCTGGAAATCTCCTTGTTCCATATACCAAGTCTCTGTACGAGTACGTGTGAACGATTTTCTATGTGCAGATATGACGCGCGATTATTTGCTGGTTCTGGTGGGATTTGAGCTTGTGTAAACGAGTAAGACTCGTCCTTCTTCTCATTATTATACACAGGATAGATATTCGAACACTAAGACGATGGAGACACATTTCAGCACTAGTTTACTGCCCAACACTGTACGTGCTTCTGAACGAACCTCGTCCAGACAGAATCCCGTGTGGCTCTGTTCAACGCGAATTTTGTTGAATCGACGACCAAACGAATCCAATTAACGGTCCATACAGATTATATATACCAATCGTCGGTTCGTATTATTGCTAATTTTCTGCCCTATATGATATAGATATACATATCAGAAAGCTCCAAGCACAACGTGCAAAACGGGTGCTAGGTCAGGTCAGCAGCAGTATAAAAACCGATGATTAATTTCTTCTGCCGGGAGGGAGCCTTTTGGAATAATATTATTGTTTCCGGGGATAGATTTAGCAAGGTTACACAAAGGGACAGGATGCGAAAACAAACAAGCAAACAAATGCATAGTTTGAGGCAGCAAACGAGATGCTTTCGGTCCCTGCCGTAATCTGTAACTATTCCTTTCCCCAATTCGATAGACGAGATGGCCCCACCCCACCCGTACCATACGTACGAGGTGGAAAAGGCCAATTCCATCTCCATGGACGAACGAGAAGGACGAGCATGGCCTCGACCTCGACAGGGAAAGTCGTCTATTGATTAATGTTTAATAAAGTTTAGATTTAAGCTGTACACGAGTCAATCACACAAGAGTCAAATACACAACTGTGCGAGGTGTAGTCTAGTATGGAGATGCATGGCGCCAAAGCATCACGTCAGCCGCAAGGGACGCAGATCGACAAAGAACTCGATGATCGATGGTCGTCTCGGCGGAATTTACGTCAAGGTCGTTTATGTGTCTTGTCCCTGAAAAATTTGTGCAGAGATGATCGCAGTGTCAGTCGATCGGAGAGGATGGAGCAGAGTGATCGATCGATCAGTGTGCGTGCGTGTGCTGGGTTTGGTTTGTTTGATTCGGTGATCGGTGAAGGTAGGAGAAGCCATGGAATGGAGGGATGGACGGACGTACGCTGGACTTCTTGCAGTAGAGGATGGCGTCGCGGACGGCGGTGTCGGCATTGCCATGGCACCACTCGAGGCTGGACGTGGACGCGCGCGCCGGGCTGGCCGGCGCCACGCCACGGGGGCCGTCGCCGTGGCGCAGGGAACCGCCGCATGGCCCTCACCTTCCGGTACAGCGGCACCAGGAACCGGAGGTACTGCAGCACTATCTTCCACGACGACGCGTGCCCGCCGCCGCCGCCTCCGCGCCGACCGGCGGTCCTCCCGCTGGAGATTGAGCTCGGGGGTGGAGAGGGGGACGCCAGCGTGCTGTGGGCCGAGCGCGAGCGGAGCAGCGGCGCGCTGGGCGGTTCGGTGCCGCGTTCGTGGATGCCGCCGGAGAGGCAGACGGGGTCGCTGGGGAGGAGGCGGCAGTCGCGGATGACACGGCTCGCGCTGACCAGCACCGGGGACGGGGGTCACTGCCACCGGCCCCGACGCCGGGAATAATAAGCCCGAAGTCGAAGTCGCTCTCCGGCGGCCCCGTCCACCGCATGGAGAAGAGCTCGCCGGGGTCCATGTCGATGAACGACCTGGAGCTGCCGAAGGAATGGCCGAGGTCGGCGTCGGCGACGAGGCGTTCCAGCGACGGCGACCGCGCGCCGCGCTTCGTCAGCCACCCGCGGGAGAAGCTGTCGCCGAGGCGCTGCTGCTGCAGCGGTGGCGAGGCGACCTCCATGATGGTTGATGGCCTCGGCCTGGCCCGGCGTGCGTGCGCCGGAGACGAGACGAGACGACGCGGCGGGGTGCGGTGCCGGTGCCAGTGCACGGCATGGGCACGCGCAGATATAGGCGCCGCGCGGGTCGTCGTCCCTGTGGCGCAAATGTCCATGTTGCCCCCTGTCCCCGTGCCGCCCTTGTATTTTCTTTCTCTTTCCCTGCGATTTTATTTATCTCTCCCGTTTATTACGCTTATTATCGCTGTCATGGCAAGATGGATTCAAGTCTTGCCCCGTGAGAAAACGCATCGGGTTTCGATGTTCAGGTCGCTGTACACGGACGGATTTTCGACAAATACAAACATACAAAGTGCACGATGAATTGTATTCACTATTCATTATCCGTTCGACTTTACCTCTTTGGAGAACAAGATAGATGATTGCACATCATGTATTTTCGACAAATACAAACATACAAAGTACACGATGATCTGTATCTCTTTGGAGAACAAGATAGATTTGTATTCGCAATAATTTATTGCTGACATTGTCAAATTATTTGGAATATTGTTCATATTGTACTTGGTTAATCCCACTAAAATCTACTATTCACATGCTTAGAGGCTCTGGCTCACGGACATTGAAAGGGACGACAAAAAAGAATTTTGTGGGCGTTGCTTTTATTAGTTTGCTAATTTGGTGTGCTAGTAATGACATGCTTTTGAGAAAAAAAAAAAAAAACATTTCTTTTGTGCACGCTATTTTCAGAGGAGCATATGTTGTGGTTTTGCGCGCTGCCGCAAGTGAATACAAAAACAGAGTCGATGTGCAAGCAAAGTGTTGAAGGTTATCGCTTTAAATGTCTTCGCCAAGAACGAATGAAAAGTTGATAGCTCGCAAAAAAGAATGAAAAGTAGATAGGTGAATGCAGTAAATTGCAGAAGACTTAGTACAAAGGCAACGTTGGCAAGTCATTTCGCAGCGGATTAGGCAAAATGACAAGCATCCCGGCATCCAATCCGGCACCCTAAGATTAATGCTCAAAGACAAACTCATGTTGCCACGAGAAGAAGACTATAAACAAAATGCAAAAAAAACAAAACTCGTGACTTCGTGAGTCCAGGGGTCAGTCGGGTGGTTGAGGTAATCCTGACAAAAACGGGCGACAACGTTGCCTCGGCACGGCGACGTCGGACGTCATGTCCCCCCGGGCGGCCGGGACTGATGCCGAGACGGCACTTCATTAATCTGCCATCCAAATTCACAGCTGCGGACGCCAGGAATAGCAACGCATGAACATTCAGTACACTTCCTATTTTTCTTCATTGTCCAATCTTTATTAATGGATGGTTCATACTTTTTCCAATCATTGTAAAACATGTCAAGAGAAAAACTTGGAGATAGAACAGCTGCTACGCATGAGCAGGTCATTTCCTCACAAAAGGTGCTGGAAAATTTTGATAAGCATCTACCAAGGATCATTTAATTATGCTTTTCTTATCACGTAGATCACGTTGTCCCATCTCGGATTGGAGCCAGAGAATTTGGGGTATCAGGCTGGAGCATTCAGATCATGGAGCATGGGACGTGTGTGGCAGGCCGGCTTGGGTTATGCATGATTAGCGGCAAAGGTGACAGAATACGGTTCGAAGATCAAGAGCACGCATGGTCCAGGACTCCTGGCACAAAAGCTAGAGAGACCCTTGAACAAAGGAGACTGTCGATCTGTCCGTGTAGTGTGTAGCCATCTCGCAGCAACGACGACACCCGGACATAGCAGTTCGCCGTCCTAGGCTCAGGTTTTCACTCGTGCGGTTCTTCTGTTTTGCAGCCAGCGACAGGTTTAGCTAGCATCGATGCACAGGCTGCTACTGGTACCATTCATGGTACATATAATCCTAGACTAGATAGCATTAGTATTGACCATGGAGTAGTTCAGAGAATTACTCACAAATAGTCCTTGTCGTAGTGTGAAGACGGATATTACGACCTGTAACCATAGATGGAACATCACTGGATGCTTCATGTTTGACGGTAAAAACGGCACAAATTAAACTCTAGACAGAACCAACACTGATCATGGGCACGAGGTTTAGCAGTAATTTATATGCATATGGGAGAGCTCTGCCATCCAATTAACAGGATGAGATTAGGATGTGAAGGCCACTATGATATATGCTCACAAAAGAAAGACATCAGCAGATGGGAGGAGAAAGGGAAAAATAAAGCAGACGAAAGGTATTCCAAATTGTCAAAAAAGACATAAAAGGATACGTGATGTAGTTCGATCATGTACGTTACCTCTTGAAGCTGTTGACGTACAGTAGATGCCTGACTTTTCATGCTTGGGAAAGCAAATTGCCATGCTGATTTTATTCCGACTGACGCACGGAAGTGGCAGCTCAGCTGTTACAAGGGAAAGCGAACAAATTCTATGGGCCAAGGAGATAAAAAAGAACCTCAGCTGTGGTGCGCAAGTTTAAAAGAACCGCTCAAAAAAATTTGGGTTTCTATTCTCTTTATATAAATGGTCGGGCATAGTGATCACAAATAGGAAAAAGGTTATAAAAGGCTTATTCCCTTTATATTATTCAGAACAAAGAGATTTCCACAGAAATATTTCCTAGCACATTCTGTTGCAAAAAGCATCTACCGAGGCCAAAGTGTACAATGATTCAACAATGATGCCATCTTGTGATAGAGCCTTTTGTATAAAAACAAGAATGCCCAAAAAAATTGAGAGGCTCACACTTCACACTATTTTGGAGGAGAAAAAGAAAAAGAAAAATGCGAAGAGCTTTGCCAGTATGGGGAGCACAGGTGGTAAAAGAATTGGAGCAAGGAGGCCAGCAAATGTGCCCACTGCCCTACACTGGATTTACCACAGATCTTGTTCCCAACACTTGACAGCAGCTGCACATAAGTAAGAGCCGACCATACCTTTGAATATGGCACATCATGGTAATCCTTTTGTGGAACACTGGGGTACATGTTGCCCCACCAGGTTATATCTTTCTAGGAGTTGTGATGTGCCGTCTCTTCACTCAAAGCACTTGGTATCATAATATATCGACAAGTATATGTGGCCCCAAGAATGCACATACATTGAACTGATGCCGGCATCCCTTTTATAGATAGGCTAAATCATTACAGACATATTATCATCACAATTAATTAATAAACTGATTACTGCTTCTTATACTAGACAGAAAAAGGAGTACTTTAGTATAGTAGCTGAGCTGTTAAGTTGGAACTGCTCTGGCAAAATTTAGTTATAGAGCCAAAATATTAATATGTTCCAGGAAATCAAATGACATTAGAATAGGAAAATCAAATTCAGGTCACTTACTTTTCACCCAATAAAGGCCTTGTGTAAACCAGAGGGGCAAGTCAAAGCCAGAACATAAATCAATAGAATACTGGATCTAGCTGGTTACCAGAAGGTAACTGAAAGGTATTGACCGTCTGATGGATTTCTAATTAAATATTATGTGTTTGAAAATGTTAAGACATAGTTCCTGCTCTGTTTCCAGCTATTTTCAAAAGACACAGGCTTGAAGTTGACATTACTAATCAGCGTGTTTTGTCAACTAATGGTTGTTAACTGGTACAACAACGCTCCTAGGTATCGTGCAAGTGTAGCATGCCATAAGTGCTAATTTGAAATAAGGAACACCGGTCAAATCTCGGCTGACCTAGTAGCTTGTAAAATGCAGTCAATAGCATTAAACTATTAAGTGTTGCATGCCTAAGTATATTTGCAACGTATAAATGGTGGTAGGAAACATCCAAATAAACATGTTACATGAGCTCACCTCAGCTGCGATACAGAAAGCAAATTCTGAAAAATATTCTGGCAGCATATGCCACAAAAATTCCCTTCACTAACAAGGTTAACCCCTCCCATACCAGTATCACAATGGGTCAGAATAGTTGTGCACAGTAGGCCAGTAATGTTTACTTGGGCTGATCCAATCTGTATTCGGGCTTGCTACTACATGGATAAAGGATGAGGCATGGGAGATGAGGACAACATGCAAAAACAGGTAACAGAGTGCCCAGCACAGATGTAATTAAACATCGGTGGAAATTGACCACTTCGGGTTCTAAGCAGCAAGTCCACCTGGAGAAAAGTTTAGAAATGTTGGGCTCCTCTAAAATGCTTTTTTTTGGCTTGCTCTCAACAACAGATGCTGGACCTCAGATCACCTCATCAAAAGAGGCCTCCCTCTACTGGCAAACAGCCCCTTCTCTGACCAGACCGAAGAAAATATTCAACACATCCTCCTCATCTCATGTGTGTCAAGAAATGTTCCAAAGAAGATGTGCAAAGGAATTAATTCCATGATTATCCTTGTTGTCTGGGAGCTCTGGAAGCACAGGAATGCTTGTGTTTTTAGTAAGGGCTCTAGAATCTACTAGTTGCTTATATGGCTGGTGGTGTCATACTTTAAGAAATGTTCCAAAGAAGATGCACAAAGGAATTAATTCCATGATCATCCTTGTTGTTTGGGAGCTCTGGAAGCACAGGAATGCTTGTGTTTTTAGGGAGTTCACCCAGATGTTCAGCCCTCTTATACAAATGTGGCTGAGGAGGGCAGTTTGTAGTGCATGGCTGGTGCTACGGCCCTCCAGGGGCTCCACATAAGGCTGCTTCCCTTGACCTTTAGGGTCTGGTAGGAGTCATCTCCCTTGTTCAAAGGATAGTAAGGTAGGATGTGTGTTGGGTTTTTATAGGGGGAGACCACTGATGCCTCCCCCATTTTTCATGCGTTTTGTACAGTCTCTTTCTCATTCTTAAGGAAATAACTCATAATTCTACTACACTGTTCAAGAAAAAAAACATCATATGGAGGAAAGAACAACAAAAGCAAGAATAGAATGCTCCAACCAGTCAGATATGCAGTTTTTTGAAGTTTACAAGAAAAAGTTAATAGCTGTGTGAACAGGACAATAATACAAATTCATAATCAGGAGAATATGTTGCGGGTTTGGGCCTGAGAAGCAGGGAGTGGCCAGGTGGTGGCAGCACATGCACCAGAGAAGCAACATGGCAGCAAACAACGAATTATGCAATTAGTTTGTTAGCCTTCTCCTCAGTTATAGTTATCTAGCAGATCCATTCGTTACACCTATCTGTTAGATGCTAGTGGCTATTAAAGGTTGACCTGTATCACTGTACCTTGTCCGGAAAGCAAGAAGAAACCCTAAAAGGAAGCCAGAACCTCCAAAGATATGACAACTAGCCTTCCTGTTATCTTGTCTATTCCTACTCAAATCCTTACAGATTTGAATCATCAGTAAGGACTAAGATGAAACTGCATGATCAAGTACTCATGACTAATGGTTACCGAGTATTGGGATTTTCAAGAGTTCCAAAAACATGAACCATATGAGCATGCTGTCTAGATATCGACAAAAAAAGTGCCAAAAAGAAAAACCAAGAGCAGCACGAATTCTGATGGTAAATAAGTTCACTCACATGGCAATGGAAATAGAAAGTTCTTCAACTAATACTCTGTAAATAGTAAATTATCCACGGATGCTGAAAAGATTAGTTTCATTGATAGAACAAAGCATGTAAAGTAAATTATAAATCAGATGTAGTAGTATCACTGAGAGAATAAAATTTTCTCAGCTCTTGCAACATTTGAAAGAAATAGAATGATGATGCAACAAATGACCCAATGAAAACATAATACACTGGAAACATATTGGAAACAGCCTGCCTAGGACGGTACGATTCTCATTAGAATAGCACCATTTGAGTTTGTAACATCAATGTGGTAGATGTAAGGATATCAAATTAGATAGGCAAAGTAGATATGGGAAATAAAAGAAAAGCTTGTGTAGCAATTAAAAAACCAAAAAGAAAAGGAGAGAGGATCCACAGAATGGAGAGGCATATTAGGAGGTTAAGACAGGGAGTAGCCAACAATTACAAAAGTTCTAGATCATCAAAGTAGAGGTCATTTATAGTCAAGGAAGTATTAAAGGTTAACTATGTTCTTATTTGGGCGACCCAAATATAATATTGGCGACCTAAATATAATATCAGAGCAACTATGTTTGTGTAGTGGGAGTATGGGATGGGACTGTCCCCTAGCGCGCAGCTCGTCCTCTGACAGATTTTGGAGGAAGGGCACATATGGTGTTTAGCGGGAGCCAGGGATGAGCCCCCAGCTATTGCCTTGGAGTAATGTCATATTTTGATGAAAAATTTGGTCTGTTCTGCCTCCATGCAGAAAATGCAAGGGTAAGGCTGCCTATGTACACCCTATCAGCAGCACTGAGTACAACATATAATCATATAAGTAGTTTTCATCTAGTTGTGTCATATACTCATATTGCATTAAGTATGTTCAGACAGAAAGTGCAAGTTCAGGTTGCGAATCAAGAGAGTAACATGACAAATGAAGCAGCCACATATACAGATCATCAGTTGATTTTTGCATGAGAAGATCGTGCAAGTGCATCCTGAATTCTGTTTCTGTGCTTGTTTGAGTCACTCATGATATCTCATAAGGGATACCAAACTTACTAAAAGACTAAAAGAGAATGTCCTCATGGGGCTCAAAAGAAAAGTGATACACAATCCATATGGAGAATAAAACAGTAAGTCAGCAATAGCCAAATCATGCTACAAATGCAAGGGCATGATGGCTTCTGCAGCTATTTGACTTATTTTTATAATTAAATGTCTCCACAGCAACTAATTATATTCAAATGTAATTCAGCTGTGAATCCACTGCCTCATAATCAACACTATAGATATCACAAGCATCCATTCAAGCTTATTTCAGAAATCAAACTGAATAAGTGAGATAAAAGCAATACAGACACATCTAGGGTAGAGTACTTTTACAGCATAATGAGTATGTCCTCCATTACCAAAGCACAGAGAACACAAAGTTCAAGCATGAAAGGAGTGATGATGCAACACTACAATACTTTTAGAGAGGTGATAAAACTACATACTTACAACTTAATAAAAGTATTATGTGATTAGATACATACAACAGCCGCAGTTTGTCACTCCTCAAAGATGTTCAGCTTGCACTATTCAATAGTCTGTCTTACTGGGCACAAGTTGATATGCTCTGGCCAGTTTCCCTTCACCGGAGTCCATCGGTCTCCAGGACCAAGCTGTGCCGTTATTCCTCAGCTCAGTCCTCAACCTCAACACCAGCATGACCAAAGCCACAAACAACCCGGCAAAGATGAAACCACAGAGCAGGGAGCGGGCAAATTCTCCAATCCCCTTACCCACTACATACTCCATGTCTAGATCAATTGAGAAGTCTCCATCCATACCGCCACTGGTCTTGTTCATCCTCATTATCTCCATTGCATTAAGGATACCACTTACTTCATCAGATAGACTCTTCTTTGAGCCTGCAATTGCCAATTTCAACATCGCTTCATCCTTCACATCAACAACAAAGTCAATGTAATAAGGATAGGCCAAGAATCCGGTGACACTTGAGAGATCAAAATCCTTGACTGCAAGATCGCCATTGACGTAGATATTGAAGTAGAGCTCATACAGCGCCTTACTGGCAATGTCACAGAAGTGCATCCGCACAAGGTACCGGCTGCCAGCAGGCACATGGAAACCCCAAGTCACATTGGCCCCTGGCCTCACCGATCTCGCAGAGTTGTAGACATTGTCGGGAGCCACCTCCCTGGTCATCTGCCTGCTACCCTTGGGATAAGCAATTCGGCCGCTGAATGACCATGCCATGTAGTTTGTAGAGTCGGTGTCGACGAGGAATTTCCCATCGTTAACCCATGTCCGCCACAGTGTGTCATTGAATGGCGTGACCTTGCGCCCAGCGACGTTGATTCTGTAGAGCGTCTCAAACACCTGAGACGACAGCCCATGGATCCGAGAGGCGCCGCCGGACGTGACGAGGGTGCCGATGTCGCCGACGAGCTCCTCGGGCGCAGAGAGGAGCTCGATGGCGTTGACGAAGGCGGTGGAGCCGGAGTCGGGGACGAAGGTGAGGACGAGGACGTCGGAGTCCACGGGGAGGATGAACTCCTTGACGACGGGGGACGAGGCAGTGAAGTTGTGGAGGGAGGAGGCCCCCGGCGCCGACGTGGAAGCGGGACGCGGCGAGGGCGGGGGCGAAGGGGTAGAAGTGGAGGCGGAGGAGGTCTGGACGTGGCAGTCCGGTTGTCCGCCGCGCCGTACGCGAGGAGGTGGTTGTCGCCGGGTCGAACCGCGCGGCGGCGGCGGCGTGGTGCCCGCGGCGGCGGACGGAGAGGTCGTAGGACGCGTGGCAGGAGAAGACCCGCGCGGAGGCGTGGAGCGGGGACGGTGGCGGCGGGGAGCCGGGCGGCGCCGCGGAGGAGAGGGACGGGGAGGAGGACCGGAGGCGGGTGGACGCGCAGCCAGAGTCCGGCACGAAGCTGCGGCCGTCCGGGAGGACGGCGGGCCCCGCCGCGCCGCACGCGAGGAGGTGGTTGTCCGCCGGGTCGAACCGCGCGGCGGCGGCGGCGGCGGAGCAGAGGGCGCCGATGAGGATGAGGGCGAGGCGGCGCGTGGTTGGTGGGAGAGCCATGGCGGTGGGGGACGAGGGGCCCTGAGGTGGTGGTGGATTTGGTTGACGATTTGTTGAGCTGTGGGAGCGCCGAAATGGCGTTGGATTGATTGGGGGCCAGCTGGAGATCGGCGGGCAAGCACGGAGAGGAGTGGAGGAATCAATTCAGCGCGTCGAGCTGGGGAGAGACGACTCGCTCGGGTCGGGTGGCGTGGCGGGGCCTACGCGTTGCCTTGCCGGTGCGGTGGTTTGATTTGGCTCGGTCAGTCTTGGACGCGTCGGTCAGTGTGGTGTGCGGCCGCGTTATCTCGTTGGGCCACAAGGTTTCACTCGTGGGCGTCCAGGTTTGTGATGGGCTGGACCAAAAGTAATGTCCATGATTCGGCCCAAAATCTGCATTGATATATCTGTTAATTTATTTCATTTATATTGACGATTTTTTTCCCCTCAAACTTAGAGAAGTGAACCGAACTAAGGAGTAGATAATTAGGCTAAACCTTATCGGCTATGGAATAGTGTTTCTCTCTCACAACAAATAAGTATTAATTGGTTTCTCAGCCGTAGAATTGAACTGCCTCAGAGCCTACATCATTGTGCATCATAGATAAGCATTCGCTGATTAAACACGCCCTTCTTCTAAAGAAAATATGCAATTGAATGATTAAAAAAAATTAAAATTTAAATAAATTTATATAAAATATTATTAATAGTTATGACTCCAAATAGGTGTACTACAAAATATATATATATTGTGCGACTATCCAATAATATATACTTAGGGCACCTATAATAGTAACCAACTCTTAGCAGATATATGTCATACATTTAAGGTGATATTTATTTCACTTTTCCTAATGATTAGATGCCTAAGGGTGTCCCCAATGGTGACCAAATACCTAGTCTAGGAGGATTTGCAATTTGCAATTTCACTTATGAGTAGTGATTTGCAATTTCACTTATGAGTAGCGATTTGCAATTTGCAAATAGCTAACTAGATGAATAAAAATAATAAAAAAGTAGAACTTTTGGCGCCGCCGCCACCAAACCCTAGAGGGTACCGCCGCCGGCTCTCGTCCGGTCCCCTCCCTTCTCCTTCTAAGGCATCACGCCGGGGTTGAAGGGAGTGGGGATCCATTGGTTTTAATTAGTTTTTCCTAGTAGATCGAGTCTTCAAGGTTTGAGGTTTCTCCGGAGATCCAATCGAAGAGTTTGGCCACGGCGTGGCGCGTCGTCAAGATCATCGATGGAGCAATGGAGCATGTCGGTCCTCCGCGGTGATGACAAGACGAAGACATCATCGTTGATGGAGAATAAGGTACTCCGGCCCTTCCTTTGTCTCGTTGTGGTTCTATGCGCACCATGGCGGTGGGCTAGGGAGATTTAGTTTTCCATCCGGATGTCGGGTGGACTTGTGTTCTCCCATGACGATCTGGTAAAGGCGGCGATCGATGAGTTCGAGGACGTGTCCGGCGGCGCCAAATTCATCATGTTTGCATGTGGAGTTTTAGCGAGTTTACTCCTCTTATGTAAAAGCGATGGGTATGAGGATGACGGCGGTGGATGGTGAGATGGCCCCTCCAAATCGTGATCGGAGCTTGCGTCCGTGGTATATCCGTTTGGGATGATGATCTTAGATGGTTGAATTTATGGCTTTTTCAAGGTTTCTTGTCTTCCATCAATGGAGTTGGAGTAGTTTGGTTTACTTTTTGTAATGAGAGGATGTAACTTGCTTTGATATCAATGGAATTTTTCTTTGTCGCAAAAAAAAAAAAAAGTAGAACTTTTATTGGCTATCAAGGAGAGAGATCAAATAGCTAGCGACTCCCTTGATCTCCTAGAAACGTCTCTCACATAACTCTCAAATATAATATTTATTTTTTTTCTTATTGATATATCTTACCTAACTAGCTATTTACAAATTGTCATTGGTAGGCAATAATAGAATTCCTCTAAATGGCTATTTGCAACCATTGGAGATGTCCTAAGTTCTCATGCGATACTGTATCCACTCCTGCCTTAATTTTTCCTCCACATAGCAAAATATCAGTCTTACTTGCTTATGAGAGACAACGGTAAAGATCGTTGACTGAAAATACTATATTTCGAGCACATCAAAACAGGCAACGGAACACATAGATTCCCTCCTCGTTCTGTCAGACGCTTTGTGTTCGACTATGCCCACATCCTCAGATGCCAACCAAGAAGCATAACATATATAACGAGCTAGGCAAGATTCGGAAGATAGGCCTCCACCTAATTGTAGCATGATGACAGTTCTTAATTTAGTGGAGCGTGCGCGTCATCATCACAAGTTTTTATTTTCTACTAGTGGAACACGGTTTTTTCTTCCCTCTCAATCCTGAACCGCGTTCAGATTTCCACACTTTGCCCTGGGCTCCAAGGCAACCATTGATCGAGCTTAGAAACCACTTATTGCTCCGAACCAGTTAAGTGCGTTCCCTTTAACTCGTCTTATGACCAAACTGAAAGTCTGAAAGCTTCATCTCACACTCACTCACAGGCAGTTTTGGTGGGAACATCGATATCTAACTGAATGGATCTTTTGTGACAGTCGGCCGGCGAACACTAGCATCAGACTGACGTTGAACACACGTTGCAACCACTGAACGAGATGCCAATTCCTCTGGCCAACTTTCTCTGGTTGGCACCTTGCTCTGTTCTACACTATCTGCTAGTGTGAGTGACCACCAGAGAAGAAGAAAATGGCCGCAAAAGTTTTGTTGCCATCCGAGCAGTCGTACAGGCGCCTAAATTATGTAGCTCAATCAATCGCCACTAGTCAATTTCTGGTCAATTTGCTTTGGCCGCATGCATATGCACGCGTACAACGTACATGGATTATCCGTGACCGTGATGGAGACCTGCAGAGTGAGTATAGGGACAGCAAAAACGACCGGCTCGCATTCGCAACAGTTTTTGGTTGGCGAGTTCAGAGCACATTCACCAGCATATTGAGCACATTCTCTTGGCTGCTGCTGTGATACAATAGTAACGTGTCGTCCTATCTATAATGCTGTCAAAACTAAGCAACGGTAACAAGACAGTGATTAGTACAATCCAGTAGGTGACTCGGATTGTTTGCAGGAACAGTTCCGTCGGCACCAGCAGCAGCAGCAGCTCATCATCGGCCCTCGCCGCTGCTGAGCTGGGAGAACACCTTGCTGTTCACGTCCGTGACGACCGTGTCGTCCGGGTCGCCGGTCGTCAGGAAGCTCGTCGTCGTCGACGAGGGCACCCAGCGCGGCACGACGACGTCCTCTGGGAACTGCGCGCCCACGGCGCCGCTGTCCTCGAACGCGTCCCGGCGCACGTGCGTCTCCTGCAGCTGCAGGCAGTACTCGAGGTTCCACAGCACGTCGGCCATGGACGGCCGCTCCTGCCCGTAGTCCGCCAGGCACCGCTCCGCGGTCTCCGCGAACTTGCGCAGCGAGTTGTCGTTCACCTCGCCGAGGATCCGCGGGTCGGCGATCCGGTCCAGCTGCCCGCGCCTCTGCCATCCGACGGCCCACTCGGCGAGGTTGATCTGCTCGCGCTCCAGCGTCTGGTCGATCACCGGCCGCGCGCACAGCACCTCGAACAGCACCACTCCGAAGGAGTAGACGTCGGACCGGTCCGTCAGCTGCTGCGTCTTGAAGTACTCCGGGTCCAGGTACCCGAAGCTGCCCTTCACCGCCGTGCTCACGTGCGTCTCCCCGAACGACGGCCCGATTCGCGACAGCCCGAAGTCGGCCACCTTGGCGATGAACCCGTCGCCGAGGAGGATGTTGGTCGACTTGACGTCGCGGTGGATGATGTTCTCGGAGTGGCCCGTGTGTAGGTAGTGCAGCCCCCGGGCGGCGCCGATGCACACCTCCAGCCGCTGCTTCCACGACAGTGGCGCCGCCCCGTCGGAATCGGGGCCGTACAGGTGGCTCCGCAGCGTGCCCTTCTCCATGTACTCGTACACCAGGATCATCTCCGCCTGCTCGTTGCAGTAGCCGATGAGGGACACCAGGTGCCGGTGCCGGATGCGGGACAGCACCACGATCTCCGTCTGGAACTCGGGCAGGCCTTGCTTGGACGCGCGCGTCGCACGCTTCACCGCCACCCGTGTGCCGTCGCGGAGCGCGCCGCGGTACACGTTGCCGAAGCCGCCCACGCCGATGAGGTTGCGCTCGTGGAAGTTGTCGGTGGCCGACCTCAGCTCCTCCAGCGGGATGTGGAGCTGCGTGCTCAACCTCTGCATCGCGCCCGTCGTGCCATCGCCCGACCGGCTCGACGGCTCCAGCACCCACCCGGAGCTTTCCTGCGACCACGGCAGCGGCTTGCTGCTCTCCTTATCCAACGGCGCCGGCCGCGCCATCCGCCGCTTTCTCCGCACGACGAAGAACAAGCAGAGCGCGGCGGACGCGAGAGCCGAGGCGCCGAGCACGGCCGAGAGCGCGATGATCAAAACTCTCTTCTTCCCGCTACCGCGTGACCCCGCCGCCAAGCTCGAATCTGAAGGCTGCACCTTCATGATCTCCAGTCCGTTCAGGAAGCCCCCTTGGCCACTGCTGCTCTTGGCGGACATGCCGATGCTGACGGTGAGGTTCCCGGAGACAGGCGCCGTGGCCGCGTAGTCCCTGTATAAGGCCGTGTACGCCTGATTCTCGAACTGTTTGGGCATGAAGTCTAGAGTGCCAATGGCTTGCGCGACAAAGACGTTGAACACGATGCCGACTCCGACTTGGGAGCTCAGCAGCTCGTAGTCGCAGAAGTGGAGACGGACGAGGTAGTTGGACCCCGGTTCCGCCGAGAAGGTCCACGTGACGTTGAAACTCATGGGTACCATCGCCGCCGAATCGTTCGCCGCGGCGCGCTGCGTCCTGTAGACGACGTCGGGCGCCACGTCGTTTGTGTAGGTGAGGTAGACGATCTGGGCGGTCGTGTTCTCTAGCGTGGAGGCCGCCGCTGCACTGAAGAGGAAGGCGTCGTCGGGGAGCCACGTTCGCCAGAGCGTGTCGTTCTCCTGGGTCACCTCGGGGCCGCCCACGTTGAGGCGGTACACCGTCTCCAGCGCGTTCTGTGGCCACGCGGATGTGTTGGGGGCCGCCGCGCCTACGCCCACCGGCGTCGTGCCGTTCCACAGCAGCTCCGATGGAGCCGGGAACAGCTCGACGGCGTTGACGAACGCGGCCGAGCCGGAGACCGGCGTGAACGTGACGCGGAAGTCGCCGGAACCGCCTGCCGGGACGAAGAACTCCTTGACGACGCCGGCGCTCGGCGGCGAGAAGGAGGACAGCAAGGTAAACTCGTCCTGAACAGAGACCGCGAAGCGCGCGGAGGAGAGGCTGACGGTGGACGGCGAGGCTGGGGAGAAAGGGAAGAAGTGGAGGCGGAGGACGAGGAACGCGGCCTGCCCGGCGAAGTCGGGGAAAGAAAACTTGTAGGAGAAGGCGGAGCTGGACGCGCGCGCGCGGCGTAGAGCGGGGAGGCGGCGCTGTTGGGGCTGGCGTTCGTCACCGCCGGGACGCGTTTGGTGGTCAGGTAACCGTCGTCGGAGGTGAAATTGCGCGCTGGGTTGTCGCGTGGGAAGGACACGGTAGAGCCGGCACCGCACGCGAGGAAGAAGGAGAAGGCCGGGGAGAAGGCGGCCAGGGCGGTGGGCGGGTGGAAGGTGGCGAGCAGGAGGAGGAGGACGAGGACAGCCATTGTGGGTGATGGTAGTGGAGGCGTGCCGGCTGCTGCGGTGGCAGGCGACGGAGGGGATAAGCGAGTGCGGCGAGGACGGCTGAGTGGTGAGTGGTGTGTGGAGTCGGGCACGGGGAAGGTGGACTTGGATGGTGGGAGAAGGACACGGACACGGGGATGGTGGACAAGACTGGACTGGAGTGGACGAAGACTAGCGAGCTGGTTTTGCCTGGTTGGACCAAATTCCTTTGTGCGTCCACTGGTCATCCATGTGTTCCATTCGGCTGGAAAGGCAGCTTTGCTTGAGCTTTGTTGTCTACTTTGGGAGGAGGAAGAACCGAAGAAGGTAGGCTCCTACGGTACGTATAAAAGGTTCAAGCAATGAATCGATACACACCAACCGTCTTATAGTTTTTTTGACCTGATGCAAGAGCAGTAGTTTTTTTTTATTGGATTGCTGTGTTTCATCTTTCATGTGACAACAATCGTACAATTAAGAAATAACTCATGACATATGATCCATAATTTTTTAGTCAAACAACAATGAAAGTATAGAAGAAGTGTTAATAAAATATAGAATAGCGATTTGCTAAAAAAAATATTGAATAGTGATGGTATACCTTTTGTTTAACACATTTTCCTGTATCTCATATGCCTAACTTTAAAATGTGAGCAGTGAAATAGAAATTGAACATGTACTCAAGGTAGATAACTTTAAAATGTGAGCAGTGAAATAGAAATTGAACAAGTACTCAAGGTAGAAGATGAACAACCCCCTCCGATCTAAATCTAATGGTCGTGCTACGTCACTTGAAGGAAACTTAACAGATACATGTGTTTTAGCAATTCCCTTTGTTCAACAAAATTACAAATCCGGTAAATGCATATCTTAGAATAAAAGAACCTCGGGGCTTAGCGCCTCCTCAGCCCATCCATCCACGTCGTTCGCGGCGACCCCGACCGTCGGATCTTTGCAGATCGACGGCGCGGCCTTTCCTTGGCGGGCCCGGGCTGAGCGGCTAGTGGGCTCTGCGTCGCGCACCCCACTGACTCGGCGGGCTGTCACGCCCCACTTTTAATGGGTCGTTAATCACACGTATTAGTGCCGGGATCACGCGCTAATACGTTTTATAAGACAAGAGTGGACACAGATTTATTTATAAAAGTGCGAAGCTTTTATTGATAGGATAAATAAGCCGAAGTCCCCATCTGAGCCTAACTCTGGAAAATTAACAACGGGTGAGTACAAAAGTACTCAGCAAGTCCACACTTGGGGGTTGGTGGTTATTAGGGGTTTGGGCCCTAGCAGAGACTCTAAAACTGCTCTTGCTAGTTCCTGATTAGCTTAGATAAGATCATTACCAACAACAAGCACAAACGGTTAGTCAACATTAGTGCGTAAATCTAATCATAGATAATCCGGCCTAGCATTTGCCCATTCCAAGGACGTGGCTATTCGAATAGATTTAAGTAAAACTCTGCAGAGGTTGTACAAATTTCTCCACACGATGGATCAGCTCCTTCCATGATCGGTGGTTAGAAAAGATCCAACGAGACCTCGTACCCGCTCGGATGCCTCCTAGGTTTCGGTATATCTTCTACCAAAGGTTTCTCGGGGTTGGAAATGGGAAGATCACTCGGCATCCCATTAGCACACAGCATTTCGGATGATCACTCAGCATCCGTCAACTTAATAATTCGTATACGATAATATCATTGCGCCAAAAGTTTTACGTGGAGGATCACTCAGCATCCACGCCAACCGGACCATGGGGCCACTCTCCCCATGTCGCTCCCGATAGCCCTTACGCCTACCACCGGCCACCTAGGCATACATTATACCTTGACCTAACGGGGTGTGAGATCAAGTCGCCCCATCCCGACGCGTGGTCATGCGTGATATTTCACTAGGTAGATGGTCTATGAACCGGTCCTTAGGGGGAGGCAAGTATCTCTCCGCAGGAACCCTTGGTTCCCGAGTCGTGTTAGCCCACCTCCATGTAGACTACCACCACCCACCTCTTTTGTTGGTCGCTCATTTATTATTATATCTTAACTTATAATTAGACATTATCATGAACACATTTCACTGATAACCTCTCGCACATAGCGTCATCATTATCTCAAGCACCACGACTCATTACACACTTAGCTTAGAATCGAGGTTATCATCGCATGTGTAAACATTCACTTAGATCAACATATCATATATATAAATATTGCATGGTTAAAGGTTAATTAATTTGGTCATGATTAGGGGGGGGGTAAGGACTTGCCTTGGTTGTATACGTCGTCAGGCTCCACGATGTAATCGGGGTTGCAATTCTCCTGATAAAGGTCTTCGTTGGCTACTTCCACGTTCGGCGAGATTAATCGAATAATTATTAGGGTGGACGAATAGCGATAAAAGACACCATGTGATAATGAGCGAAATCATGATAAAGGGATAGAGAATGATTTTAGAAAAATACCGAAGTGGTTTGACCTAAATTGGAGTTACGAATCGGAAGTTATGATTTTTCAAGTTTAATTCCGATAATAAAACTCGTGGGATTTTTATGTCAATATTTTATTAATGGAAAAATATAATAAAAATCATGAAAATTATCTCCACATAAAATAGTTTATTTACATATTTTTTTTGGAATTTTTCCTCGACACCGGAAAATATATTTATGACTTCCTGTGTACAAAGGTCATGTGTACATAGCATTTTATCTCGGGTGCACACGTGCTGTACTCCACCCGACCGACTGACCAGTGGGTCCCATGGCTTCCCACGTGGCGACGTAATCTGAAAAACGGCAAAGGGACGGGAAGGCCACGTGTCGGCGCCTTGCTCGCTCCTTCCATGACGGCGTCTGGTGGATGATGACGGCGGCGCGGGGCCGGTCCCGGCCCACCACTTCCCCGCGGGCGGTGGTTCGGCGGACTTCGGCCGAATTGTCATCTTTGGCCCATAGCTCGCCGCCGAGGTCCCATAGTGCTCCCAGCGTTGCCCTAGACCCGGATGGCGGTGTAGGGTGGCGAGGTAGGGCTTCATCCACGGCGGCGCTTGTTTGGGCGGAACTCGACGGCGGCGGCGCTCCGGGCTCGACAATGCTCTATAGCACAAATCTCGTTAGGGAAACGGAATAGGAGGGAATAGGGTAGCCTACCGAGCCCCGAATTTGACCGGCGATGGCCTAATTTTGACGGCGGCGCTTGGACCTTGCGCGACGGCGGCGGGATCCCGTTTTGGGGAAAATCTCGCCAGAGCGAGAGGTGGAAGGGGAGGGAGGAAACCGCGCGCAGCACGAGGCATTCGGCCCTCGCCGAGCTCCTCGTTGCTCGGCGGAGTCGGAATGAGCACCGGGCGGGCTATTTATAGCCGTGGCGCGGTGAGTTCCCCCGGCACCACCGGATATTTTCCGGCGACGGTCTTGCGCGCTGCGGGCCTTCGCCGGCTCAACGCCGCCCGCTCGTCGCCTCCGGGTGGGGTGGTGGCGCTTAGCCGTCGCGGCGTCACGCGTCGTGGCACGCCCCGTGAGCCGGGCTGGCCAGTGCGCGTCACATCACGGCAATGAGAAGAACAGCGAGGGGGCGGGTCGCCGCCCGCGATGTGGACACGGCAAATGATCTCGGATGACCCTCGATCCGCGCTCCGGCGTAGGCGGCACGCGCATGCGGTCCCGTTCTCGGTCGCCGGAGGCCGGAATCTTGTCGCGAGGTCGCCGCTCTCCCGCGGCGCTGGGTGACAGCTGGGTGGCGAAATGGGCATTGGGCGGGTGGACGGTTCGTCGCGCCCCGGGCGGCCGGTGTAGAGGTCCGCGCTTCCCTCGCTTTGCCCGCCCACGTGGCTAGCCATGTTCGCACGGGCGGGAGCAGCTGAGGTCAGCGGGGCCGTGGGTTCGGTCCGCCATCTCCGGGAGGGAGATGGTGCCGACCGCTGGGTCCCGCGCGTCATGGAACCAGTGGAGGGAAGGAGGAGATGGGCCGGGGGCGGTGGTGGCCTCGTGGCCGCCCGCTCGGCCGGAGAAAGAAAGGAGAGAGGGACGGAAAGGTCGGGCCGGGCCGGCCGCACATTCCTTCTACTCTTCTTTTCTATTCTTCTCCTTCCCTTTCTTTTCTAATTTCTCCTCTTCTTATTATTTCCCAATTATTTGTCAACTCCTTTTTGGGTGCTAAGAAAATGAAATATTTTATGTATTCAAAAATTCAAGAAGATAGAATTTATTATTCTAGTCCTCAAGATTTTTGAATTAAGTCATAAAATATTAATAGGGCGATGAAATAAATCGAGGTTTTCGAAAAGTTCGAATTTTTAGCGAAATTTAAAATGGCCAAAATTCGGGGTGTTACACGGGCCCAATCCTGCGGCCCACGCGACGCCTCAGACACAGCGTCGCGTCGCCCCTCGCCCCGCAACCCACACCTGCGCGCCCACTAAAGCGGCGGGCCCCTATCATGCGGGCCCCACACGCCGTAAACACCCCCGGTGTTATTGTTACTAAAATATGCCATGTCATCATGATCATTGCAAAGCATACATGTTTAGCCCACCATATGTTGCATTGAACTAAAATAAGTTTATTTTATGTTTGGTTACGTTTGTCGGGCCGAAAAAGACGCGGAAAGAATCGTAATCCTAAGTTACCCTCTCCCGCGCTTGAAAACTTTGAAACCCTAGTTTGTCCCCTT
Organism: Hyparrhenia diplandra; assembly: GCA_015847255.1. Lineage (NCBI taxonomy): Eukaryota > Viridiplantae > Streptophyta > Magnoliopsida > Poales > Poaceae > Hyparrhenia > Hyparrhenia diplandra. The sequence continues at coordinate 8,336 of JADLZK010000568.1, read as the reverse complement.
TTCTTTTATTCAAAATTTATCAAGAATTTGGGTATAGTTATTAAAGCAAAAAGTTAGATTTTTCAAAGTCAAACAAAGTTGGTATTTTGAGTTTTCAAAGTTTAGTTCAAAATTTTAAAGTAATTTTGAATTTTGACAAAACCCTAATTACCCCCTTTTCAATATTTCAAAATTTAGGCAAAATTTGACAAAACTTCCAAAAGCTAGTTTGTAGATCTTGTTGTGGTGAACAAAAGATATGTACAAGGTTTTTCAAGTTTATATATAATTTTAAAAGTAATTTTGAATTCAAATTTCTTACTTTTTGACCCCATTTCAAAAAGTTCAATTTCGAGGCCGAATTTGAAAATGCTCCAATTATGAAATTTGTAGATCTTGAAATTTTAAGTAAACTTTGTTTTTGGAGATTTTCAAGTTTTATTTAAAAATCAAAAGTAATTTTGAAATTTCGAGTTAGGGTTTGATTTGGGGGGGGGTGAACGATGCCCGACCCGATCTCTCTTAAGCCACCGCCGGCGTCAACCTTCACGCCGCCCCACCGCCGCGGCTTCCAACGCCCGATCATCCGAGGAGCTTCGCGACGTCGGCATCCACCGTCCGACCTTCCCCTCTTATAAATAGGCCCGCCACCGCCGCCGTTTTCTTCTTTTCGAAAACCGCCGGCCGCCGAAACCTCTTCCGCCCGTCGCCATCGCACGTCGCCGTCGAGCCCCCTCTCACTAAACTAGCTACCCCAGCAGCTCCGCAGCCTTCTTGCCCGTCTCTCGAACCCCGGCCGCAACCCGCCTCGTCGCCGGAGCCGCCAGCGCGCAACCCCATCTTCCCAGCGGCCCGGCGGGGACGCCGCCGCGAAAGCACCGCCGCCCGTCTCCATCTCTCCGGTGAGCCCCGAAGTTGGGCCGTGTCGTGTTTTTCGCCTCGACCTCTTTGGTCACGGTTAATCCCGCCCCGCATCTTTGCCGTGACCCGCAAAGACGCCGAACACCGCGGTCCGCACCGCCGCCGTCCCCGTCCGCGTCCGGTGGCGACACACCTCCGGCCTTGCCTTTGACGCAAACCAAGCCTCGTTCAAGTCCCCGGTGAGCTCGGCCACGCCCATGTAATTCGTTTTCCATTTCGTTCATGGTCGACGCCGGAACGCCGTCGCGCCCGCCGCCTGCGGTGAGCACCGCTAGCGTCGTCGCCCGGCGAGCACATCCCGGCCGGGCCAAAATCAACGATGGAATAGGCCAGGCCCGTTATCGTTCAACGGCCGGCCCGACACTGTTCCAACGGGCGGCTCGTCACTGTTCAAAGCAAGCGGTCCATCATGCACAATAACATGCCATGAACAGTGCCAGGCCGAGTACAATCTTGGGCCGATTCAACCCGAAACCCTTTTTCATTTATGAAATGTTTTATTCAATTTCATTTATTTGAATAGTGTCGATTTTCCAAATTTCATATAAATTCAAATATAGCTTCTAAAATCATGAAAATTTTTGTGTAGCCTTCCCATCATATGTACTACCTAGGAAAAATATGAAACTTGAATTTTAGATAGTTTGGGCATGATTTAAAAATACAAATTTTAATTGAAAAATGCATCTTCCTTGATTTTTAATAATTATTCTATTTGTCCAAAAATCATGAAAATTATTTTGACACTGTTTTATGACATGATCTACCTGTACAAAAATTTTGAGCATGTTTAAAGAAAGTTAAAATATTTATTATTTCATGCTCTGTTATTTCATGTGTTAAATAATTTGTTTAATGTCTTATCATCTAGGGTTTTGGGTGAATTTTGGATTATTTTGTGAACCCTAAACCATACCACTATCAAATGGTCCTTGAGAACTCCTTAGGCAATGGTGATGATATCTCGTAGAGTAGTTCAACAAGTTGGTTTTGTTGGATTGCAACTTTATCGTGAGGGAAAGTTGTATTTAAACGTCTATCTTTTCATGCACTCTCGCGCATCATGTTTATATACCCGGCATCATGTAAAGCATATATTATTCTTTCGTGTAGTGAACGAAGGTGATCGAGAGATCGTCGATCAAGCTTCCGAAGAGGGTTTTCTTATTGATCCGAGTTCGGAATATTGTGATCCATCGTCAGAGTCGGGTTATTTCGTCAACCAAGGCAAGCCCCGGTTCATTTAAACATTCTTTGTGTTTTTATAAAGCTTTTATCACCTTTGCTTTATATAATCGCATTAGGTGGTAGGAGTTGTGTGATAACCTAATTGATGCATTATCCACCCTTGATTATTTCGATACCTACCTTGATAGCCCGTTTTGGTAAAATGTTTAGAATGCTTAGCCATGCTAAACTAGTTAGACTTTTTGAGTCAAAATGTGACAAGTCTCTAATGATAGCCCAAATGGGCATTTGTTGAACAAGGATGTTATTTGATGAAACCATACCGATATGGTGTTGAATTTGAGACCTGGTCGGGTAATTTGCATTGAGAATGGAGTCTCGGTGTAGTATTTCATGCTTGTCGATTAAGGACCGCGGGCGTGTAGGCCTGTGTAACCGAGACTATGGAACGCACCGCTGCCGAGGTCTTTTTGGCCAATGGTACGCCTCGTCTGGGCATCGCCCTAGGGACGATCGAAACTAGTACCGACCACATACTCTAGTAAGCCCGATCTCGGGGTGTCAAATCGAAACGCATAAACCGCCAAGACCGGGGAGTGGAGAGATGGCGGGGAGTAGCGTGTACACTCGTGGGTTAAAGTTACGAATGCCCGTGGGTTAGATTCCCGGGTGTGAGGTGTACTTGTGCTCTCGGGTGGCGTAGGATGTGGTTCCGTTTTGAGTATCCAAGAAAGGGTTGATATATGCAAGCTTAGGTGCTACATATGTCGTGTGAAAAGAACTCCCCCACCGGGTTAATCGATTTCGAAATCGCCGTGCTTCTTGGATATGGAGACTTCGGTTTCCGACTTTATATCGTAGATTAATTATGAAACAATGAAGAGATGGAATAAGTGATGGAATATCTATGAAGTGTGTGCTCTAGTAAAAGATCACCTAGAGTAGGTGAGATACTAAATTAGGGATTAAAATATTGAAAATAAGGATTCACTACTAGTAAGCTTTTCTCGCAAAAAGAGTCCTTGATTCTTGCTAAAAGCCTTACCTTGAATCCTATTACACCAACATTCCCGAAGTCTTCTCCTATTTTTCCTTAGTCGGGTAAGACTTGTTGAGTACTCCCTGTACTCGGGGTTTGTTAACCCATGTTGCGTGGACCAGGTAGTCATGTCCGCACGGGACCGTGTTGCATAACGATCCATCGGGAGGAAAGTGAAGATGAGTGAGTTGTGAGACCCGTGGGGCGTGGTCCATTAGTGTAAAATATGTAATAAACTTTCTCGCTACTCCTACTTATATATTGTAAAACTTGTTTTAGATAAATGGTTGTAAAATTATTGTAATATAAGTCTTCCGCTGTTTTACTCCTCGATTATGTATGAAAACCGTTGTAATACTTGCAATGACCTCAGAATCGGATCCCGGTTAGAATAGTTAATAGTACTTTTCGGGTTATGGGTGCACATATGAGGCTATTAAAGGTCGTTGTACCGATAATTAGTACATGTGGGCCCTATAATTTGAAGGTTACATTACACACGCCTCCGCAAGCCGCCATGCCATGACGCGCGCGCCGCCGACACCCGCGACGCCGCGCATCCAATGAGTCACGGGCTAATCCTATGGGCCCGGAGCGCCTCGCAGGCCACCGTGCCGTGGGTGCCACGGGCACGCCACCCCCGGTCACCACCTTCCCCGACGCGGCTCCTCCAAAGAACGCCGTCCACCGACGCGGGCCCAATACATCGCAAGACGTCCGCGTCACGGCGGGGACGCCGGCCCGGCCGCTGCGGCCGCGGCGGCGTCCGTCTCGCCCTCGCCCCGGCCGCGTCATTCCATGGACCGATCCCGTGGTCGTCACGCCGCCACGGGATGCGCCCGCGTCGTTAGAGGGGCGTGCCCGCCCCCGGCCGGTCCCTACCAGGCGTTCGACGTCACCGTGTCACGGATGCCGGCGCGGTTGCACCCGTAGGCGAGGCCCTACGTAGAGGCCTCCCACGCACGGTGGCGCACCGCTGCGACGGACGCTGACGCAGCGGACCTAGTTGTAAGGTCCTAGATGGCTAGAGGGGTGGTGAATAGCCTATAAAAATTTTCTACAAGCTCAACTAAACAAACCGATTAGTATAAAACACGGCGTAAAGCGGTTTGCGCTAGCTCTATTGTCTTGCAAGCCTCTAGTGACAATTCTAAATATATTCTATGATCTCTAAGTCAATCAAAGGCTATGTCACTACTCTAACTAGTGAGCAATCATAATATGATCCTTAGGCTAGCAAGAACAACCTACACAAGCAAGTGCTAGCTCTCTACTCAAAGTAATCTAGCAAAGTAATGCAAGAGTGAGAAGCTTGTTATACCGACGTGTAGAGGATGTCAACCAATCACCGGAAAGAAGAAAAGCTATCAATCACACGAAGGTGATGATCCACACACCGAGACAATGAACAAGTCGATTTGTTCACCCAGAGTTCGCTTGTACACCGACAAGTTACTCTCCGGTTGTGCCGACCAACATAAGGATGGTGTTTGAGCTAGACGGTGCCCTTGCTAGCCTCAACACACCACTCAACAAGTGTGGTACCCAAGACACGAGCAATGTATTCCTTGCACTTTGTCTTCCCGACGAGGAGTGCGTAATCCTCTCACAAATCAACCGGAGGTGGCCAAGAAACAATCACCTCTTCTTGCCAACAACTCCACCAATCCTCCAAGCCGGCTAGGAGCGGTGTCTCCAAGAGTAACAAGAAACCAACCGGCTCACAACGATCCCCAAGTGCCTCTAGATGCAAGAACTCGATGCAATGCACTAGGATCAACTCTTCTCTCAAGAATGAAGCTCAAATCAAGAATGAGAGAGGAGGGAGGCTTGCTTGCTTGCTCTAGCTTGTTAGGAATGATTCAAATGACCAAGAGAGAGAGCAAGAGGCAGCCAAGGGGGAATAAATAGGCCACACCACGAAATGTGGCCGTTGGGGAGAAACCCACGGTTTTACGCGGCGACCGGGGCCGACCGGACTCACCAGTGAGTCCGGCCGGTGGGTCCGTCCACAACCGACACGACCCAGCACAAAGGCCCGACCCCTGCCCTTGAGCGTCCGGGTCGCGTCCGCTCGGTGCTTCCGGCCAAGACCGAAGCATCCGGCCGGGCGCCGGCGGCCTTCGGCCGAAAGCTCCAAAACATGCTATTGGAATTTTGACCGGACCGCACACCGGTGCGTCGTCACTTTCTTCTAGCTTCCTGGTCACCGCGTCCCGGCCACGCCCCGAAGCCGCAAAAATCCGTCGTTTCGTCGCCGTTCTTCGCCTTTGCTCCAAACCGACTTCCGTCACTTGTTTCTTGTTGCCGACGCTGTCGAAGAACACCTCGACACCATGTGTTAGCATTTTTGATACATTTTCGACAAAGCGCGAGTTAGCTCTTTAGGTTAGAATGCATGCATATGAATTTTGAACCTAAAGGCACATGAGGACCGATATGTACGATAAGTTTCCCTCTTTATAGTACGGCTTATCGATCCTATAACCACCCACACTCTCTATGGTGTCTTGGGTGTGAAATTAAAGGCCCTATGGTTATACCTTTGCCTTGGGGACAATTGATCTCTGAAACTCCACCGAGTTGCATGCTTGATCATCTCTTGGATCACCTCGATCCATCCTCCATGATCACAATGCACCAACTCCCGCACGACCAATCTCAAATCTAGTCAAACACTTAGCATCGAGAGATTAGTCCTTAGGTGTCACTAATTAGCCAAAACCAAACAAGAGATCTTCACTAGTGACGGTGCCATCGCATCGGCTTGAGAGCGCGGAGTCTAACGTCGGGGCGCGCGGTGTTGTTGGAGTCCTTCCCCCGCGTGGTTCCACGGCTTGACGTTTACTGACGCCACGGCCCAAATGCTGTGTCTGTCGTGCCTATACGAGTGTGCCGCATCGTCATGGTCGTGGCCTCACCATACGGTGGGTCCTTCTAATCCAGAGGTATGTTCGTATCGAAGTCGTCGATGTGCGTCCGTTTTCCAAGGGTCGTTGAGGCGTCCCTTATTTCTGCGCCACCACGTCTACTCGCGCCACTGACTGGTCGGCCCCATGTACACATCTAACGATGCCTACCTGCGTGCCACGTCCCTAGCCTCTAAGCTACATTTTCGGATCAGAGGGCCTTTGAGCCGTTGTCATCGCCCCATTGGCCAGTGGTTGTGGGCCCGTGTTGTAGAGAAACATAGCGTGCCAACTCATGTGCAGCCATAGGAGGAACCCCGGATTGACCAGCATTCCTTGTACTCGCGTCCTTGACTGGTAGGGCCCGTGCAGGTATGTATGGTTGCCTACACGGATGGCACGCCCCTAGCTTGCATGCTATGTTGGAGCCATTGTCGCCAGCCCGTTGGCCTGCCGTTGCGGGCCCCCGCTGTAGAGAGACATTGTTTCCCACTTATTGTGCAGGCAGAGGAGGAACCTCGGGAAGACCACCATTGTGTGTACTCGCATCCCTGACTGGTCGGTCCCGCCTACGCATGTAGGGATGCCTACACGTGTGGCACGTCTCTAGCCTGTATGCTATGTTTGGGGGCACAGACCTTTGGAGCCGTTGTCGACATCCCATTGGCCAACAGTTGTGGGACCCCACTGTAGAGTCGTGGCTCGCCACCTCTGTGCAGGCTTTACTCCATGGAAAACGGGCGTCCTGGTATGGCTACACGAGGACTTACCTACCTCACTAGCTACGCAGTCCCACGGTGACGCTCTGGGTCAGCCCATCTTTCAGTGTCTACCTCCTGTAGAGTGTCGTCACTACGTTTGTGCCAACGACGCGGATTTGTACCATCAAAGGTGGGGAATGGTACTTTAGGCAGACGCCCTAGTCTATTAGTTGGACTTGGTGGTGGCTGACGACCGAAGAACGCGTGGGGATGTGGGCTAGGAGGCCATGGTGGTGGTTTAGGAAGTGGTGGGGAGTATAGGAATTGTGATTGGGAATGAGGGTTTGGGTAAGGAGGATGTGAAGGCAGCGGTGGAAACGAGCGCGAACTTAGAATCGGAGGACGAACAAACTCAAACGGCGGCGCAATGGACGTACCATTAGCCGGGGTCGGATCGGGACCATGCCAACATTACGTGTAATCATATCGATGTTGTGCCCGTTGGGCCTGTCGAGGGTGAATCTGGCAGGTGGGCGCGCGGTCCCCGACAACGGTGAAGAGTAGATCCCAGCTTGCTGCGACGCAGTGTCGAGCACTCAGAATCGGAGGACGAACAAACTCAAACGGCGGCGCAGTGGACGTACCATTAGCCCGGGTCGGATCGGGATGGTCCCGATCCAACATTATGTGTAATCATATCGATGTTGTGTCCGTTGGGCCTGTCGAGGGTGAATCTGGCAGGTGGGCGCGCGGTCCCCGACAACGGTGAAGAGTAGATCCCAGCTTGCTGCGACGCACTGTCAAGCACCTGGCGGTCATACATCTTTGATACCTTTGTACGCGTAGCTTGAGGTCATTCACCGCTGGGCGCAGGCCGGCGACGTCCTTGACATCCGCTTCCAACGCCGCGATGCGAGCGACGGTTGCGTCGTCGGGAGAGTCGTTGAGGCGGAGCGACTCGACGTTATGGAGGCGGGTGGCGACCGCGTTCTCGTGCACGTGTTGGTTCGCCTCCAACGCCGAGACCCGCTCGATGATGTCGGAGCCGGTAGGTGAAGCTGAAGCGGAAGCAGATGCCGATTCAAGCGCGGTGATGCAGCTGTCCAGCGCGAGATCTCGATCCGCCGACGTATTCTCGAACGCGGCGAAGCACCGCTCCCAGTTCTGGTAGAATGTAAATCCTGAATTGTGTTACCGTAACGGTAACCTGAATTTGTTGGACTATAAATAGCTTGGTCAATGGGCAAATTGTCTTTGTATAGGATCGATCTGATGTGAGCTTTATTCCAGTTTTTTTTTTTTTTTTTTGAGAGGAGCTTTATTCCTTTCTCGAAGTGAGCGTTGGCCCTTCCAATTAGTCTCGTTAATACGTCCGCGCGCATATGCAGATGCAACAAAGGCCTGCATTGCAACCTTCATATAGCTTGGGCCAAGCGATAGAAGCCAGATATTTATGTGTGTGCTATTGGGCTCAGTGCATGAGATTAGGGCCCATGAAAATTGTGGACCCTGTGAATAATAGTATAGCTTACAATTAGAGGTTATATAAATTTCGCAGAGAAAAAAAAAAAAAGAGGTAAGAAGTAAAGTAGGATAACG
>JADLZK010000567.1:0-193114 GCA_015847255.1 Hyparrhenia diplandra | reverse complement strand
GGTTGCTGTTAGTCTGTTTGGGGAATATCTGTCAACTGAAACTAATGCAGATAACGAGGGCGCCAACAACCTGGGTGTCCACACTCCCTCACCAACTGAGCTAGCTCAGCTTCCAAGATGACTGATAGAGTTATCACACCTGGTGAGATGAGTGAATTATGTCACCAGGTGTGATAACTTTGTCCTCTGAGAAAAATAAGATAATATTTAATTATTAATTAAATTGATTGTTCATCTGATCAGATTTACATTTAACAGGCCTCACACAGGTTATGATCCTTTTTGTCAAGTGTAGAATCTACCAGATAATAAAAGGTGTGCATTATTTATTTATACTAAAAGAAAGGCATAAACAGAAAATCATCAACTCATGCCTATTGGTCCAAACATAAAATGAAATATTGACATGTGACAAACATAAATAGAAGGCAAACTTTAAACAACTCACTTTTATTGATCAGTGATACAAAAAAAGTTCAGCAATAGACTCTTTATTGCTGTGCCCAAAACCCTCGAATAGCGATACATTCTTCTCAATACTTGGAAAATCTGTACCATCTGCAAGAGGATAGAAACCATCATATTACCATCTGATGATAGCATGATGAACCCAGAAAATGCAGTCAAAGGAGAATGGCATGTGCTCAGATTTGAGTACCTTTCAATATGGCAGAAAAATGCAGGTAATATTGGAGGGCGCGGGTCTGCAATCCACATTGTAAGATTTAATGAGCACATTTATTTTTTTCCTTGTTCAAATATTAAAAGAGTGTTTCTTCAACAGCTATCGTATACATTCAGGTTAGAAATCTATCATGGAAATCCAATATGAACAGTGAAACTACTGGTCAATCTATTTATGTTATCAAATCGTCCCAATCAATCCTAGTAACATGGCACCGATCAGCCCAGCTAATCGTGATTAATAAAGACTAATCATGAGTAATCGTGGTGCATAGCTGATCACCATAAGCCAATCAGCCCAAGTGACGCGTTAGTCGGACTACTTGACAGCATCTACTCATGATCATGCAGGTAGACAGAGATCAAAACAAAATTTACCTGTAAATGGAAAGCAACTAAAGAAATAATTGCCATGGAGCTCATTGTTGGGTCTCTGGGGCAGTTAACATCATGTACCTTAGCCCAGAACTTCATCTGTAGATTAAACAATAGCTGTTGTCATATCATGTATATGAGGAGATTCATGTTACTTAGCATCTCAATCTAAACCAAGATATCAAGACAAAGAATCACAATACCAGATAACAAAGCATCCGAAATCTTTTGTCAATTGATGAAATAAATTTAAATATGACTGATCTTGACATGCCATCTTTGTTTTCTACTGAAATATCACACTCTACACCAGTTCCCCTGATCAATAACCTTCAGTACAGGAACTCTAGCAGTCACAATAGGTGAAACACCATAACAAAGACCCTGACCTGATGAAATTAATAAGATAAAAGAGAATTAATTTCACAAAACTGCAAATATAACTTCAGCTGGTCATTCAATAAAACAACTTTGAACCCTAGTAACAAGCAACTATAGCTCTCAAGAAAAACAAGTTGTGTGGACCACTAAGACTACTCTCTATTTGGATGGCAGGTGGGTAAGGTGTTGTAGTTTTGTGAAACGGTCACCGTTAGATTGTCACAAATGGTTGTCGTTTTGTGAAATTAATTCAGAAAGATATATTAGACAAGGCAAAGACAACATAACATTGTCATCAAAAGTTTCTTATTAAGTGCCTCATAACATCCAATATGTACATGTATAAAAATTGCATCGAATTAACAACATTAATTGGAACGAAAACTTTGCTGGCTAATTCTCCTAACTTTTCCCATTAACTACACCCCTCTCATATCAATCCTACCCTACAACCTTATCAAGAAAGAATCCAATCATACAAGTGCCCAAACATAATACAAAGCTGCTTCCACGCCGGGGAGATAAGCCATCCTAATACAATGTCCTTATAGCAATTTCACAACTGACAACTAGCAACAATAATGAAACATTACAGGAAAAATTAGTGCAAATAGCCTCTGTAGGCTATTAGTGACATGTTGGTTTTACATGGGTGTATCTGGATTGATGTTTGTCACAGAAGCAAATATTGAACTCAATGCAGGAGCCTATCTAAGGTGTGTTGAAGCATATGCATTACACATTTATCTTTTCCTACCAAAGAGTGGTAACACGCACATGCTGTCATCACTGTATCAGAAATTTTGAGAAACATTTCAAAACCATTTTATTGTGTCATATATTTGTGTTACAGCTCACATGCTGGCACAAGCTAGCAGAAACTGGAAATCCAGCTTCCCTGATTACTATAATACAATTGCTGTAGCTATTGTTTTCTCAGAAGAGGAGCCTTTATGGTCACTTCAAGATTACTTCGCTCATATATGAACTCTCGCTAGATCCGTTTCATTCCCTTATTTGATTCTATTAGCTCCAAGTCTTATTGTGCAAGTAATTCGAGTACCAGATAAGAATAAGAAAAAATCTAGAAGGGACAAAAAAATGCAATGTGAGATGTGCTTAGAACAATACTTACGCTGATGAGAAAAACAAAACGTTTGCAATCTTCCTAATAGCAGAAATCTTGTTCCTCTTTGAGGATACTGATCATTTGTATCAGTATTAAAGTTGATAGAGAGATCCAGGTCACTTTTAGGAGTAAATAGATCCATTGTGAAAGATCCAAATGGTTCCACAGTTGGAGGCCCATTATTTTTACCTGAAAAGTAACACCAACTGTGAACTCAAAAGTATTTCAAACAAAAAGCACAGACTTCCTAATAAAAGTGGCAGCTAAAATTCCAAAAATGGCGCTATCAACTAACACCGACAAGGGCGCTTAGCTGGAATGTAACACAACTGTAACAAAGTTCCAACAAAAATTCTGAAAACACAACAGGCCATGAATTAAACCAGGTTCATAATTTGAATGCACTTCTTTTTTTTTCTTAATGCTCTATCGTATAGAGGACAGCATTTTCTATATATGTTTTCCAACGATTTGAAGCATAAATATTTAAGCTGATAAGATATCCTTAAATAAGGTGTGCGGTGAAACCCTATTCTGCTGTTGCATAGCTATCCATAAACTTTCATGTGTTTTAAAGAGGTATTATTGGTTCATCAGTCAAAAACATGCCTGATTGCATATGCACTTATGATTTGCATGATTATATGCGTTCTGCAACCATTCATGAATGTGATCCATTTATTGGTCCCAAGAAAGTTTGGGTTTGTGCAAATGACTAGAAAATGTAAATAAACATCTGGTACAATTAACAATGATCCCAAGAGCGCATTACATGAACACGAATCCTTGACACCCCCCATTTGTATTCATGTAATGTGCTCTTGGGATCATTGTTAATTGTACCAGATGTTTATTTAAAATCCTTGATCCCCATATCTCAACCAAAAACCTTGACCCCCATGATTCCATACAAATATTTTTTTCCTCGAACATGCAGGAGAACTCTCTTACCAAAAATTCCTGCAGTGATTTTTTTGAAAACGTTAATCATAAGATATCGGTGTTCATAGTCCACTTGCTGTGGTTGCAATGATGCATAGATGTCCTGCAATAATTCCTCTAGAACTGGAAGTAGAGAAGGATCGATGACACACACTTCTGACTCTATCTCACACCCTTCTGCATGGCTGCGTAATGCTGCATGTTATCCAAAATGTAGATCAGACACTAAATATATAGAACTTTCAGGTGCAGGTCATCCTAGGTGGCAAGTACAGTAAGAAATATCTTTGTAACTATTTTTCTTTTGCATGGTCAGATAGGCAACAAATTGCTCTCTTAAAAAGTTATATCTGTACTGAAGACTGAAACAACAAAAAGCAACATTAAGCAAACAATTATAGAATGAACCTATGACTCATAATAGTAAATGCAACGAGATACACATTCACAGGAACAGTTACATGATATGGGTGTAGGTGTTCGGTTCAGAAACAGGTTTCCAATATGGAAGGATTTTAGGGAAACGCCAAATACCAACTGGGATGGGATCCAACACTGGTACAGGGTATCTGACTCGCAAAAAGATTAGGACACTGGTGTTTGGATAACACGTGTAAGACTGTCCATGATTGCATTCATTATCTGGATGTACACAACAAAACACAATATTTGGATGACCTTGACCATCCAATGAGGAATGATATCACCCAAAATACTGAAGAGAATCTATGCTTCCGAACTTTCACAAGGAAAGAAGAGAGCAGTGGAAGGAATGTTATTTCTTTCTTCTTTGATGAGGAAGGTTCTTTTTTCAAACTGCACAGCAGACAGTACAGTTTCATGTAATAACTCGCTGCATTGAATTAATACTTTGGCATTCTATCTACTTAATTCTATTATACAAGTCTTCTCAATGCACATACAGGTCACATACAGATAGAAATGTCAGTAGAAGGAAGGTTATTTCTTTCTCCTTGGACGAGAAAGGGTTTTTTTTTTTTTTTTGCGAAAAGGGGATTTTATATTAAGCACATATCACAGTACATCCCTGGAGTTCACAGAAAACACTCTGGAACTGCTGGAAAGTACAAAGGAGAACCCCCAATGTTGAGCTCCATCTCGAAGCATCTGGCCATCGCCAGTGAACTCCGAGACCAGAGCAATTCCACCTTCCTCCTCCTGACAAAGGTTCTTTCTTCGAACCACACAGCAGATTTAACTTTACCCACAGCAGAGAGTATAGCTTCGTGCAATAACTTGCCGCATTGCATTAAAACCCTGGCATTCTATCTACCTATAGTTGTACTCTACAAGACCACTCCATGTACAGATGTACTGATGCACATACAGGTCACAGGGGAGCAGCAGCAAGCAAAGCAAGTGTAGAAAGGCCCAAGGTAAGCAGACAGAGATGTGTAAGCAAAGCAAAGTGTGTAGCAAGGCCATAGGTAAGCAGATAGAGATGTGTACCTTGGGAATCCCATGAGATTGCCACAGCGGGCCTGCACGATGGCAAAAGAAAACAAAGCTCAAACACATGAAAAAGACGAAGGAAGAAATCTAGCTAGGTTTGCCATGAGAACGCAATCAGAGCAACACGGCAGCATCACGGGCGGTTTCTGGTCTAGCGGAGGAAGCAAATCCTATCCTACCACGGCGAACAACAAAAAGCACGGACCTTTTTCGCATCTAATGGGCAGAAATAACTAAATAACCTACTAAATCGTGCATCGGCATATCGAATTTCATCACTAGAGAACGAAAAAAGATAAGCAATCGAACAGTGAGTAAGGGGGAAGAGGGGAGACGAAGAACCAGAACGAACCTGGGACCGCGATCCCCGTCCAGGAGAGCGGAGGCTTCGGGTCCTGAAAGAACCGGAGGCGAACCGGAAGCCAAGCGGATGTGACAGGCGGCAGCAGCCATCCAATCCAATCAATCGTACTAGGATCGGAGCCGGCGGGAAAGAGCACCGCCGCGCCCGCGTCCGCGCCCGGAGGGAAGGTTGCTCGGCTCGGGTTGGATGAGGGGAGGTTGCTCGGGTGGGTCGGGTGGAAGTGAAGGGTCTTTTTTGTGTCCGACGAGGCCTCTGCTGTGTGGGCCCCGCAGCGGAATTGGTAACGGAAACCGAAAGGGTCAGAAATCAGAAAATGCGTGGGGCGATCCAACCACAAATTCGTTTGACCATAGGGATTGAAAGAGATGGAGACATGTTAAGAGATATATATTTTTGTTTTCCAAGGATTTATACTATGAATCTATAGCTTATGTGCTATAACTAAATCTATAAAAGAACAAAAAATGAAAATAAAAACTCTCCTCCTATTTCTATTGTCAAAAAAAAAAAAAAATATGTAGATTCTCAAGGACTTGATTTTACATAAGTCTATATATTCCTAAAAATTGCCAACGCGTCTTAAGTTACTACCTAGAGTAGTTTACTAGGGTTTGATTTTACATAAGTTTTTATGAAGGACTTGATTTTACATGACTCTATACTCATAAATTTTGCATAATACATTTATTATCTCTAAGAGACATGATTTGTGATGCTTTTGCTATGGAATAACTGTGGTTTCCTAACCAATCTCATAAACCAAGTATCTAACAGAATATGTGTGGCACTGACGACACAACCAATAAGTATCTATATTACCTTTTGTTTTAGAGATCGAGGTGCACTAAGTGAGATTAGGGGCTTGGATGAGGTAACTGAGCTCCAATTGTATGACATCTTAACTGCTAGTGAACGGAAGTTGGAGAGTTTTTAGCGCTTCCAATGGCGAGAAGGAAAACATGGTTGTTGATGCAACTGAACAAGTGAATTGAAGAAATGTTGCCACTCATCATGTGTGGTCTAGTTCATGGAACAAATATAATTAATGAAGATAATTGAGTGATACAAACTCATAAATTGCTACTTTGTCCTTGAGTTATTAAATGGGACTGTGTTACATTTGTAGTGAGATGCGCGCTTACTGTTTTATTATCTTCTAATATTTGTAGTCAGATGCTTACTGCTCTATTATTATTTTATGATATTAATAGTGGAGTGGAATGAGTTTCCACATACATCCAAACATGATAATTGCATTGAATCAGATTCTCAGTAATTTAATTCCTATTGAAGCTAATTACTATAATTTCATTCCTAGAATAAGATTCAATTCTTAACAAACAGGCTCTAAGTGTCCCTCAACACCATTATTATAACACTTAAAACTAGTGATCCTTCATCATCACATTTATTCTTTAAAAACTGAACCGAACACCATCAACCAGGGACATGAAACCATGAATAGTTGAATACCATACCATCAACTACACAATGAACTACAGTTCGCAGATTCCATGTTCGTCGAATACAAGACTATAGCATAGATCCCGGAAAAAAAAAAAACAGACAAACAGGGTGCAACTGCAATACTGTCAGCAAGGCCTGTCCGTAGCGTATATAACTCTTGGGCATATTACCAAATCAACAAATTATAGTTTCAAAAAAAAATCAACAGATTATGCCTATGTCCAGTGGAGTCCAAGTAAGTTCATGGTGCACAATTGCAGGATGGACGATACTATCTTGGGACTGCTTCCAGCTTGGTCTCCCACAGCCAGCCCCTTGATTGTCAAAGTTAACATGAGTCTACTCTCGCAGATGCCATCACTTCCTATTGACATCCGTTTCTATGTTGCCATCTCATCATCACCCCATGATCCAAAAGTGGTCGTCTGGCCAGAAAGAAAAAAAAATGATGTAACAAAAGTCAATCAATCAAGGAGCGACAGCACTGTATTTATGTGCCAACAAAGAATGAAAAACAGCATGTATCAAAGAAAAATAATGAAAAACAGCCTAATAGATAAGCTAACTACTCTTCATGGGTTGTATGGATTAGCTAATAACTACTCTTCAGTGTTTTTCCTTGACTGTTAAATGCTTCATACTATGCTTTCCTCTCCCTTCTCTCCCCAAATACCAACATCTGCATTTGGATTACGCCAAAGTCCTATCGTTCCGCTTCGTACCGAGAGAAGCCTAGGCAGCCGCCGCCGCCGCTCCCTACCAGCGCTGGTCCCCCTCCCTTCCCCTCCGGCATCCTCGCCGGAGGCTGAAGGGAGTGGGGATCCATTGTTTTTCCATAAGTTTTTCCTATTAGATCGAGTTCTTAGGGTTAGTGTCTCTCCATGTCTGATGGAGTTTAGGGTTCCGACGGTGGCATCGTCACCGCACGCAAAAATAAAGTTTCGAAAGTACCCGGTGGATGCGCGTGCTTACGTGCCCGACGAATAATTGGTGTCGGTATGTGAACTCTTCGGTAATCCTCATGGGTTTGTGGTTCTTCCTCGTTGCTGGGTTTCTTGGCGGCGGTGGATGTTTTTTCCGGTCTTTGGTCCTCGGGCCGGCGGCGGCGGATTTTCTTTTCCTCTTTCCTTTTGCTAAGGGGCTGGACGATTTTCTTTCAACGGAATCGATTAAAACAGTGATCTGGGCGATGGATGATGCGGCTTTTCAATGCTTGGTGTTTCTTGGCGAAGCAAAGGTGGACATGGATCGTCATGGTGGTGTCGATGGCGAGCTGGAGATCGGAGACGAGGAAGATGAGATTGGATCTTGAGGACTCAATTGTAATTTTCTTTTTCTTTGAAGTTCAGTTTGTATTAGGGGAGGATGTACTGTG
The DNA here is from genome assembly GCA_015847255.1 of Hyparrhenia diplandra. Classification (NCBI taxonomy): domain Eukaryota; kingdom Viridiplantae; phylum Streptophyta; class Magnoliopsida; order Poales; family Poaceae; genus Hyparrhenia; species Hyparrhenia diplandra. The sequence goes on along the minus strand of JADLZK010000567.1, from coordinate 184,924 downwards.
TTGATGCTTAATATATCTTCCTTTTCGCAAAAAACATCTGCATTTGGATCCATCATGGATCAACCAAAGGTTGGCTTGCAGCAGATTATCAGGTCGCTCCACTCAGGTCCATGGGGTCCTGGAGAATATCTTCGACAGGGTTTCTGATGGCAAAGCTGACAGAATCTGTGAGCGATTTTATTTGTATCCAATGATGGCGTGAAATTTCTGGCATTGGAGGCCAAGGAGAACATGTTTAAGGTTGCTATAACTGACAAAGAGGCGGCGGAGAACAGCATCCATACACTGAAGGGTGACAAGGAGCAGGGAAGAAGTTCCATCTTGCAGATCGCTGAGAAAGGATTGCACAAGGTAGGCTTTGGCTTCATCATGGAGGGATAAGTGCTGAACCAGGAAGCCAGGAGCCGAGCACCTCAGGTTCCACTGTAACATCTAATGCAACAGAAACTGAACATGAACACATCAGTCTGTTAGATAGTTATTCTCCTCCCTAGCTTCAGCCTTCCTCCCTAGCTTCAGTCTTCAACCTTCAATTATCTGTTGTACTTCTGTTCCAGATCTAATACAGTATACTATAAACATGTGCCCTATAAAAGTTTTATACTAGATTCAGTAGTTTTGATTCAAGAAATAATTCTTCTGCAAATACAACCCTCCAATTAATGACAGTTCCCACCACCTTAAGTCTTTATTCTTTTAAGAAAATTACTAACCTGGCAAAAAAAAAAACTAATTATATGCATGCCACTAGAATTGACATGAACCTTTTTATTCTCATTATACGTTGCCAGCTAAAATCATTTCTCATTGGGAAACTTATGAGCTAATCATCAAAATATTCAAAATGTTCCATTTCAGGCTAGTATAGTTGAAAATACAATGAAAACCCTGCATTGCAAGATCAGTAAGGCAGGCTTTTGACGAGTCCAGATAAAACCAAGAAAGCCGTTGACTAAAGATGGACTCAAACAAATAAAAATGTTTCCAATGACTTATCCTTTTTTTTTTTTTTTTTTGCGAAATATAAAATTCTTTGAATAGGTCACCCAGTTATCATTTCCAACTTCTTGCTACTGAACGGGCTCAGAAGATACACAGATAGGAATCACACTTAAAAGAATTGGAAGAAAGAGAGAGAGCTTCCTGGTTCACAGGGTAAGGATAAATCTATTTTGTACAGCTTGTTATTATTTGCTAGCCAGGTAAACCAGAAGGACCTCAACTCTCTTTTTCAATGCCTAAGGTGGAAGACCTCACCCTAGAGACAAAAGCAGTAGGACAGGGGGCCACAAAGATGGGGGGATGTCAACTGGAGGTAGAAGCTAGAAAATCTGCCATCAAAGAACTCATCCAGGAGGTAATCCGCAGAAATAACTTTAAATCTCACCTACATTAAGATGTTGTCATGAGGCGTACTTCGCATGCTGACAAATGACATGTTTTCATGAGCCGCCTTAGTAAAAACATGTCACCGTTTTTTTCTCAACTACGGAGGAAAGTTACATGTCATTTCATTAAGATAAATGAAAAAAAATATAACAAGCTGAGTTTAGAAAGAACCCGAATTGGAGGTCCCCAACACACAAGGCAGACTATGCTTGTGACAAAACAGTGTCACCACTTACTGACATAGAAAGTGCACATGTTTGATTTCCTGAGTTCTCAGTCATCCTCATACCAACAGGGGCAAACATCTCTAATGGATTGATGGTACCTTAACAGTGTAAAATGTCAAAGGTACATTATTGATAGTCATGTTATAATGTGATACCATTTCAGATTACCTTGCTCAAAGAAGAACTGGGAAGGGTAAAAACAGAATTGGAGGCTGCAAACAGCAAGGTACAGCTAAAAGAGAAATTAGCAGCCAGTGCAATGGCAGCACAAGCTGCTGCAGATGCATGCCTCAAGCTTGCTGACAGAAGATCTGCTGGGCTGCAACAAAGGATAGAAGAGTTGACAAGACAACTAGAACAAGATGCACATGGAAGACAGGAGATAGGAAGTACTCGCAGAAGATTAAGATACACCTGCTCGCCATGGCAGCGATTTCGAGTTATATCATCATCCTCTTGAGCTAGGACATGGTTTGTTGATCTTGATAAGAATGGTAGATTGCTACCAAGCACAGAGGCACTTTTGCAAACAAGAATCTAATTTCTCTCCAAACACATTCCCTAGATTAGATTCATGCCTCACTGGCTCCGTATGTTGCACTTGCTTCCCCACCCATTTTGCAACACATATCTAAGGTGTTATATACTGTTATGTACCAACTTCTTCTGTATTAAGTTCAGCTGGTGTTGACAGGCCTAACTTTTGTAGCTATAGCATGAAGACAGATCATCCAACTTCCAGCTTTCACATGGTACCATAATACCATTTCAGAGAACAATCAACTATAGAGAGAAACGAATAGTGAAAGTAAATAAGCATGTTACTTACCTTATGAAATGCACAAAGACAAGAAAATATTTGAGTGTTGATGTAACATTGATTACTATCTCGGTTTTGTCAGTGCAATGTAGAAACCTTATGATATAACAGAACAATGCAACATATGAACCATAGTAGACACAACACTAAAAGCTTTGAGCGGGCATGACATTTGAATAGAATGAAAAATAATCAAATGAATATCAGAGTGTATTTATCTTTGAACAGAGAGAATGTGAATTTCTGAATTGGCAATGAACATTAACAATATCAAGCACAGGTATCCCTTTACATTCAGGAATCACACACTGGACTATGAGAACTATGCCCATGAAAATAGCATCAGTCTGGGAGTTAGTACGAAATGCAGCAGATCACTCAGTCTCAGATAGTCTATGCATACAGCTTGTCACTTTGCCTTCTTCTTCCCTAAAGATGTAGAAGTAACTGAAGGCAGTGGCCTCTTCTTGTTAAAGGCACTGGTCCTGCTTTCAGGTTCATCGTCATCACTAGCCTCATTCACCTCCTGAGCGGCTCTATTCTCATCCTCCAAGGCCTTTCTCTTCTTCTGGGCATTCACCTTCCCAAGCAACCTCCTCTCAACTGGATCAGTGGGAGCCACACGCTTCACACCAGGTGCGGCTTTAGCACCAAGACCAAGCCTAAAAAAAATTCGCCGTCAAATACCAGTTATCCAGGTAAAAGGAAAAAACAATCAATTGATCATATACCTTGCTGGACGGCCCTCGAAATCCTTATCATTGGGCTCATCCGGCTCTGATGCACTCATTTTGTCCATCCATGTCTGCGCCTGAGAATGATTGATTATGGCATGGGTCAGATATCTGCTTCTGTAATTGAAAGAAAGTTTGATGCAGCAGAACTGCAGCTTGAACACTAATTCGATGCAGCATGACGCATCTCAGCGCGTGGAGATCAGAGAATGCGATAGTGACAGTGCCTAACAACCGGAGAGATTGAATTTCATTTTCCATAGTGACTGCGTCTAGCAAATTAGCGGCATCGTCTACAAAACCTAACGCTGGTAGTAGAAGATAACAGGAGAAAGCGTTGCATCGAACACCACTGGAGGAAGGAACCACGCTCCAGAAGGAAGGAACAGGAGAGGAACTGAGGAGCCGAGTAGGCGGCGACTATGAGCTCACCAGCTTGAGGGCCTTATTGAGCGTGACCACCTTGGGGAGCGGCGCCTTCTTCTTCTCCGCCGCCGCCGGCGGCGGCGGCTCGGTTGCCATCGCTACCAGCTGGTCAGTTAACGCTGCGGCGCGAATAGCAGCGAACCACGAAGGGCAGCGGCGCGGCGGGCTGGGACTGGGAAGCGAGGAGAGACCGTGGTAGCTAGCCAGGGAGGGGAGCGGCGTCTCTCTCGGGCGGGCAGACGAACGCGGCGGCGGCGCTGTGGATTCTGGCCGGAGGGTGGAGGAGGAGTAGGGTGGGCCGGTGGACCAGGTCTAGTAATCCAATCGTGGGCCGGTCCATCCGTGCAAGCCCAAGTGTCTGAACAATGCGGCCCAACATAAACTGTTATCCCCTTAAATATGTTTTTAATCTATTGTTGGTATATTTGATCTTTGAACGATTGATTGAGCACTGTCAATCAAATCAAAGGGATTAAACATGTGCAATTCCGAGTTGTAAGCTTGTAGCGCTAGTTAACCACCTTTATTGCACTTGTACTCCAGCAAGAATATTTTAGTTGCTCCCAAGGGCATGATATGCATGGGAAATTTCAGTCTCAGCAGAAGCACACCAGATGCTCAAGTGGTCGCCAGTGGAGGACCAAAGAACAATGCACATGATCATCTCTGTGAACAAGTCAGTACAAACAATGAGACCAAACACAAGGGAGAGACCGAAAAGGATGTGATTGCTCACAAGCTTAAACAGACCGATTAAACTCGATTATTCAGCAGTTTCTGCAGCATTGCTAAGCCCTTAGAAACCGGCATTTTATTGTTAATACCTGCCAAATGCAATCCGCACTACCATGAATCACTCTAACAGGGTAATTGTTCCTCGCAACAGCATTTGATTGACAACACATCATGTGCACAACCTAAAAGAATGTAACACGGTCCTACTCATCAGTGACGCATCCTCTTGACGCTGGAGCCACAAGCTTGATGTACTGCAATAATATATGGGAAAGAGACATTCAGCACGGAGCCAAGGATTACTCTGATGCCAACAAGCTAGACAATGTTCAAAGCTATAGTACCTTCCAAAGAGCTCCACGGGTGGACTTGTATGGAGGTGGGGTCCATTTCCTCCGTCTTTCTTCGAGCTGTTGTTCAGTAAGTTCAACGTCGATTACCCTCTTACTTACATCAATGGTGATTACATCACCACTCTGGACAAGGCCAATTGGGCCACCTTCCTGAAAATGTAGTTCCTTTGTGAATAAAACAAACCTTCCACAGCTTACTTTTAATATCATGCACTGCGGTGAGAAAAATAATCTAGAACTGCTACTGAAAAGAAACTGGTACAAAATTACACAGCTCAGATTAGATTGTCGCCACTGGTTGAGTGCCGCAACACAGTACCTGTGCTTCAGGGCATATGTGACCGACAACAAATCCATGTGACCCTCCAGAAAATCTACCATCTGTCAGTAGGGCACACTCCTGTAATGAATATTGGACAATGGTCAGGAGGTTATCACATCAACTGTAGCTAAGAATAACTAATCGAATAAAAGCAGGATAGTTGCCACTTGCCAGGTGTACACATGCAATTAGGTACTTAGGAAGCACCAGATAATGCAAATATAAATAACATGGGCAAAGGAAATCTGATCCTTTGTATTGTACACCCTCCATTCCAAATTATAAGACGTTTTGGCTTTTCTAGATATGCAAGTTTTGCTATACACTATGTCTAGATACATAACAAAAACAATTTATCTAGAAAAGCCAAATACGCCTTATAATTTGGAATAAAGGAAGTATTTAAGAGTGTACAAAGAGCTCTCATTGCTTTGAAATTTCAACAATTTCTGGAGAGCAGAAGAACATCCAAATTTTGCATCATCTGAGATGAGGAACATGATGCGGCGTCACATTACCAACTATGTCAATATCATTCATGAATGTGAAAGATGGCAAAACGGCTTTATTAGCATACTACATCTAAAAGACCAAATAAAATCTATAGTACAATTGCTAAAAAATGACGAGCTATGAGCTAAGTGGTACCTTTCCAAGACCAGCACCCATTATTGCACTTGTTGGAGTCAACATTTCAGGCATCCCTGGCCCACCTTTTGGTCCTTCTCCTCGGATCACTACTACCTTTCCCTGTACCACCAGGGTAATAAAATATAAGAATGAGAAACTTGCTCTTCAACTATATACTCCACTAGCAGTGAGAAGAAAAGGCGATCATGCCTCTCCAAAAAAAGGGAAGCAATGGCAAGAAATAGGGACAGTACCACATGCAGAATTACTTGCATGGCACATATTACCTTGAAATTGGCTGGGTTTTCTGAGATAGCTGTAATCATGGATTCTTCACCCTCAAAAACTAATGCAGGCCCTGAAATTTACCAAATAACAGTTAAATTTCACACATAGAAGTTTCCAAAGATAGAACGGAAGCTTCCAAAGATTGGAGATAGAAGCAACAAATCACCTGAGAAGAACAGTCCCTCTTTGCCAGTTATTTTTGCTACAGAACCTTCCGGTGCAAGATTGCCATAAAGTATTTGAATATGGCCAGTTGATTTGATAGGATTGTCAAGTGGTCGAATTATTTGCTGTGAGTCAGAAACAAATATAAATGTCACAATTCAAGGTGTTAGCTGACAAGGCTAAAGAAATCACAATTGAGCATTACCTGCCCTTCAGACAGAGGAGGGAAGATTTTGGCATTCTCGGCTAGAGTTTTCCCAGTGACTGAAATGGGAGAAAGAAATACCATGTCATTAATTAAAATATAGAGATATTAAATTACACAAAGCAATTATTGACTGTACCCACCAGTCATGCAATCACCATCAAGAAGACCTTGCTCCAGAAGATAATGAATGACTGCAGGTGTCCCACCAATCTGTAACATGTGGATTCTTCTCAAACAAATTGCATTGGTTATTGATTAATTTAAGTTTATAAATATATTCTTACTTTATTGTCTTAAGCCTTAACTTTTCATAGAGAATATGTTAAGAAAAATCACAATGTTTAAGTGCATTGAAAATAAAACATAGCAAAGCTATAGTGGATTGAAATGGTAAACTGGAAACTTAAGCTGGATCGGGTATGGCTCAAAAGCAAATAAATCTTAGTACCATTATAAGGAATTACCTTATGCAGATCCTCCATGACATATTTGCCACTGGGCTTGAGGTCTGCAAGGAAAGGAACTTGGTCACTGACCTTCTGGAAATCATCAAGGGTCAAATGCAGACCTACAGACCTGAAAGAAGACAACCAATGAGCATTTGTCAACCTAAGTGGAAAGCACAAGCCAGAAGATGATAACTCACCGAGCAATGGCAATCAAATGCAGAACAGCATTAGTCGAACCACCAAGTGCCATAACGATAACCATTGCATTTTAGTAATGACTTCTCAGTGATGATGTCCTTAGGCTTCAAATCCATCTTTAGCAACTCTAAAAGATACTTCCCAGCGAGACGGCATTCTTCTTCTAGCTTTAGCGGGTCTTCAGCAGGTGTTGAAGAACTTGGTACATAAAACAGCAAGATTCATAAAAAGAAGTAAAACATACATCCTCCAAGCATATTTATGTAAACAAAAGGTTAAAAACCATATTTACTGTTTAGTGACAAAGGAGAAACAAAAACAGATATAATTCACACCTGTATGGAAGGCTCATGCCCAATGTTTCAATAGCAGATGCCATAGTGTTTGCTGTGTACATACCACCACAGGCACCTGCCCCTGGACATGAATTGCGGAGGACATTCTTTCTTTGCTCATCAGTGATTGAACCACTAACATATTCTCCATAGCACTGCAAAAAAAATCAAAATGCAAGCAAGCCTTAGCTGTACAATGTACATTGCCAAATATGTACTTCTATTCTACCAAAGAAGTAGAGTTGCTGAACAGACCAAAGGAGATAAACATACCTGGAAAGCAGATACTATATCATATGAATTTCCCTGAAAGTGGCCAGGCTGCATAAAAAAACCATCAGAAAATTGTCTATAAGAAGCATTTCGAAAAGCCATGCATATTTAACAGATTCTATCACTGGTTAAGGACTCCAAAACACACACGCTGGCAATTGCCAACCATGTTAACCTGAATTTCTAGCATAAATTACTCCACTGTATCAATCAGTTATTCTGTTCTCATTATACATTGCACTAATATGATGTCCAAGAAAGCAGTTTGTTCCATCACAGTTAACAAATGTCATATGCTTATTCAAGAGATCCAAATATTCTGCTGAAGAACAGCACATTCCAGATTTAGTAATAATACAACAGGAGACCAGGCGGGCATTACCTTAATAGTTCCGCCATATATCATGATACTAGGTCGATTAAGCCGTCCCATTGCCATTATTGTACCTGGCATCTGCAAACAAAGGACCGCTAAATCGGTAATCCAGTTGCAACAAGATCTAAATGTGCATGACTATTCTTGGGCAGGGTAGAACAAAGTTGGAAATTTTAACTCCCTCCTACTAGTTCCTACTATAAGCTCGGACTGAGCACCCAATCAAACAACAGGTTAGACACAAGTTTTTTGGCAGAGACACAGGAAGCCTGTTGCTTTTCAGCAAATAGTGCAATTTTGTGGCATCCAGAAGAAAAACTAACTTTGCTCTAATTTTAATTCCCCTTCCTACAAAGGAGCTAAAATTTCACCATCAACTCCGAACCAACACAATCTCCAGCAGGAAGTAAACACTAGTCGAGACCAGGACGAAGAATTTAGTGGCGTTTGAGTCTCATGTAACAATTCAGGACTTCGATGTGCAGATTATGAGAGCGGCAACCTTTGACTCCACTCCCACAGTCCCACTGAACTAACTAACTGGTGCCCGAACACATTTCAGAACACCCAATCCATCCATCACATCTGCAAACAGCAGGGATACATCGGAGAAAAGGGGGGGGAACTCACGTTCTTGTCGCACCCAGGTATGGAGATGTTGGCGTCGTAGTGCTGGGCGCCCATGACGGTCTCGATGCTGTCAGCGATGAGGTCGCGTGACTGGAGGCTGTAGCACATGCCCCGAGTGCCCATGGAGATGGCGTCGCTGACGCCGACGGTGTTGAACCGAACCCGACCATGCCGGCGTCGCGGACGCCGTCGCGGACGGCCTCGGCGAGGCGGAGCAGGTGCATGTTGCAGGTGTTCCCTTCGTACCACACCGAGGAGACACCCACCTGCGGCTTGCGGAGGTCGGCGTCCGTGAGGCCCACCCCGTACAGCACCGCCTGCGAGGCCCCCTGCGACTTGGGCTCCGTGATGCGCGCGCTGTACTTGTTGAGCTTCGGCTCGTCGGAGACCGCGGTGGCGCGGACGCGCTGGAGGCGGCGGCGCCGGCCCGTGACGGGGCCGGCGGACGGGAGGGTGGGGGAGGTGAGCGCCATGGACTGCATCGCGGCGGCGGCGGCGGCGGAATGGGGGTTTAGGGTTTTGGGTGGTGAATTGGTGATGAGAGTGAGAGCTAGGTGACGCGGAGTGGTGAGTGAGTGGATGGAAAGGACAAGTGGAGCGGCGGGCCGAGCGTGCGTGCGTGCGGCGGCTGGCGGCGGCACGAGGGGAGGGGAGGAAGGCGACGAGACAGCACAGCCGCGGCCAGCCGGGTCGAGAAAATGGACAGGGTAGTTGGCGCGCCCTGTTTTTGCCTCGATCCCATATAATTATTAGAGTAAATTGCATCCGCAGCATACAACAACTATACGTGTGGGTGTAAATTACCCTAACAACTTGTAATATGCTCTATTAGGGGTAATAACTTGTTGTATTGGTGCATAGACGGTCCAAAAATCAATCTCTTACGTTCTTGGCCGTATGGGATACGATCGGACTCGTATACGGCTCGTGCAGCAGGGATATGGCTCGTCCAACACACGTACACGGCTTGTCACCATGTATACAACTCATCTGCACACGGCTCGTGCTCGCACATGGCTCGTGCGTCATGATAGATATACATGGAAGCCCACAATCTCCTAAAAACGAGGAGCACGACCTTGCCGTGCATAGCTCACGCGGCGCCGGCGGCACGACGGAACTGACGTCAAGATCAACACGAAGTAGAGCACGGTGTCCCTTTAACAAGGCATCGCGTCTTGCGGTGGATCATCACAGGTGGCCGCGAGCGATGGAGCCGTGTCGCCGAGAGCCCGCTACTCAACCTGAATATGGTCGGTTCTCATCTGTTATTTGCATCTAAAACCATGTCATTTGCCTTCCATACAGTTCGTATGAACTATGTTTATTTGGAGTTTTGGAGTACATGTAGCATACTCATGATGAACTTGCTCAGACAGTATCCTCATGGCATATATAGATCCGTATGAATTGCCATGGAACACATCTATGCTAAGTGGTAATTTTGATTTTTGTTTCATCGTAGCATTTGTGGACTGATGCAGAGTATATTACTAATTGCAGGTGATTCTGATGAACACTTCAGTGTGGAGATACATCATGAAGGATTTTTGTGGTCTTGGCAAAAGAAGGATATATATGGACAACAAGATAGATTGGTTTGATTTTTGCAACATGATGATACATGGTCCCTCTTGTATGTCCAGGAATTTTTGGAGACTCAAATGCACGAACGCCGCATTTGCACGAAGTCTATTGGTGTGAGCCGAGAAAAGACCGTGGGTGATGGACTGAAAACTTTGAAGTGTGATGCTGATATCATTGCAATGATAAATCAGAGTGCTACTTGCAAGAACATCTTGATGTATGTCGACCATTGCAATTTCCTTGAATCACATAAAAATTCTCTTCCAAGGCAGAATAGAGATATTGTTGATGTAGACACTAGTAGCCAAGAGAGGAGGTCTACCTTTGTTGAGGGACAAGCACAAGTTACCAAGAAGGCATTGAAATAGAAGATGGTGTTCAGAGGGAAGTAGGGATAGATTCCGATGCCGATTCGATTTTGTTGACAATGACTACGAGTTTGACATTGATGACGATGACTTGTTTGCTCAAAATGTGGATGACATGTTAATTAATGAAGAGGCTAACACTAAAGGGAAGGAATTGTGCATTCGAGAAGATTTAGAGGAAGAAAATGGCGAAGATGTTTGTCGGGAGTACAGATCTCGGTTGCCTACAAATGAAACTATTGCGTAAAACAAAGAATTTTAATTTCAAAACTTTTAGGGCAGATGTTGACATGGCAAAGACCTATTTTTAAGTTGGGCATGGTGTTTGCAAATGTGGAGGAGTTAAGAAAGGCAATTGATGCATACAAAGATTAGGGAAAGGAGACAACTCGAAAAAGAGAAATGAGAAAGACAGGACTAGAAGTGTACTTGCAAAGGCGATTGTCAATGGAGGCTTAAGGTCGCGTTTGACAATGAGGAGCAAAAGCATGCTCATTAAAGAGTATGTGGACAACCACACTTGCAACAAACTTTGGAAAATCAAGGCTTTAACCGCCTTTTTTTTACAAGGAAGTACATTGAAATGTTTAGGGATGATGAGAAAATGAGCTTGAAGGCTTTTTGCGACCACAAAGACAAAGAGAGTACAACATGATCCCATCAAGGCACAAGTTAGGGAGGGCAAGGAAGGAAGCTTTGCGGATTATTCATGGTGATGAAGAAAAGCAATATAATCAGCTTTGGGACTATGGTCAAGAGATAAGAAAAACAAATCCTGGTAGTACATTCTTCCTCACTTTGAAGGCATTACAAAGATCCTAAGACAGAATGGTCATGGAGCATTTTAGTACACTATACTACTCACTAGATGCATGTAAGAGAGGTTTTCTCAAAGGATGCAGACCCATTATTTGCATTGATGGATGCCATATTAAAACAAAGCATGGCGGCCAACTATTAGCTGCAGTGGGGATTGATCCAAATGAATGCATATATCCTATTGCAATGGGCGTAGTTGAGGTGGAATCAACTAACACGTGGAAGTGGTTCTTAGCAACTCTAAAGAATGACCTAAATATCATCAATACAGGTCCGTATACCATTATGAGTGACAAACAGAAGGTAATACATGACAAGACTTTTTCATGACTCCTCTATTTTTTTTTAATTTGATGGTTATCTCATTTGTTTTTCTTTTGCATCAACAGGGGTTTGATAAATGCCGCGGAAGTCAATTTTCCCGCATTCGAACACACGGGTTTTGTGTAAGGCACTTGTATCAAAACTTTCACTTTCGTTCACAAAGGGGAAACATTGAAGAATGATTTGTGGGCAATAGCTAGATCTAGCAATCTCCCTCGGTGGGAGAAGAACATGGAGCAAATGAAAAAGGATAGTCCGTAAGCCTTTTGCTTGGGTTGAAGAACTAGCACCCAATACATGGGTAAGGGCGTTCTTCAGTGAATTTCCAAAATGTGACTTGCTATTGAACAACAATTGTGAGGTTTTTAACAAGTAAGTTATCTCTAAATCATATATCTTTTCGGGTTGTACCTTTTTTTCCTCACAGCTTGCAGTGACATCCTTTCCATATCCCATTAGGTATATATTAGATGCTAGGGAGATGCCTATACTCTCAATGCTTGAGAAAATAAGGTGCCAAATCATGAATAGGATATATACAAAGCAACAGGAAGCTAGAGAAAAGTGGACAGGCACTATATGTCCCAAGGTGCAGAAGAAGCTTAGTAGACATATAGAGGTTGCAGCATCTTGTATGGTTTATCCTGCAGGAGAAGGGATTTTTTCAGTCAGTGACAAATATGGGTCCAACATAGTGGACATAAATGTGAGGTCATGTGATTGTAGGAGGTGGCAGCTAACAGGAATACCATGTTGCCATGCCATTGCATGTTTCAGGCACGACCCGTCGCCGGCTTGCCACGCGAGCTATACACGGCAAGGTCGTGCTCCTCGTTTTAAGGACATCATGGGCTTCCATGTATATCTATCTTGGCGGCATACCGTGGATCTGCTGCGAGCACGAGCCGTCTTGACGAGCCGTATGCGTGGTGACAAGTCGTGGTACTTGTGTTGACCAGCCGTAAAACCAACTGCACGAGCCATTAGCCATATACGAAGTCCGATCGTATCCCATACGGCCAAGAACGTGAGAGATTGATTTTTGGACCGTCTATGCACCAATACAACAAGTTATTACCCTTGATAGAGCATATTACAAGTTGTTGGAGTAATTTGCACCCACACGTATAGTTGTCTCACTGGATGCAATTTACTCTAATTATTATTACACAACCACCTTTGGAAAAGGAGGTGCAGGTACTACACGTAAGCGGTCTCATACGCCGTCTCATGCATCGCTACGTAGGATTTTTGATAATGTGAAGGAAAGAGAAAGGTGAGAGAGAATGAGGTAGTTGCTTCGTGAAAACAACGACCTCATGAGCTAGAATTTAGGGTTATGAGACAATTATTTTACCATTGTATGAGTTGTTGTCGTCATTCGCCTCACAATCCTATTTTTACTCTCTCCATAAATTAATGAAATGCGAAGTTGCTATGAGACAACTTTGAAAAAATAACCATTGTACATATAGTCTATTAAGTCGCCTTAAATTACGCGACACACTATATGAGACTAGCTATAAGACAACACCAATATACTTACCCCAGGTTCAGTTGATCCTAAAATTTAGCAAGTAGCTGCAAAGTATAATACTTTTTCGCTTGGTTGTTTTTATCATCATGGGACCTGAACGAGTTTTTTCTCTCTATTTCTTTCAGGCCAAAAAGGTTGGAATAATTTAAGCACCAGGCAATGACAACCAACCCTGTTATCACTGGTGAGATTAGAGATTAAACAAATTTACTTGAGATAAGATTTTGGTCATAAATGATTCGAGCTCACATGTTTTTGTGGCTCTTGATTAATAACAAAACTTTGACTGGGGATAATCTGGCTAAGAAAAGGAAATTACATAATGATAAAATGATGAATCCTTCCACGGTATCTAAATAGTGTTGGTGTTTGATCTCGCGGATAGTAAAGCATTTTTGTAAGGAAAGGAAATTGTGAATGTTGATCGGTTTTGGTTGAGTAATAAAAACACATCCTGTTAAATATTATTACTTTTATTCTGAGCTATTTAGAAATTCGGGAATGACATTTGTTTTTAGAGAGTTGGCTCAAAAAGTATGGAGGTTCTATACAACACAATACACCAGGTATGTGCCCTCAGAAAAGAAGGATCTACTGGAAGGGTGCTGTGGCTTCCCTATTCCCCTCTTAACGCCATATGAAAAACCTGGAAGGGTTCTTGATTCAAGCAAATGGTGCTTCGATTTTCATGTGGTGGACGACCCTGAATGAAACATGGATCGATGTAAGACTGACCGCACCGGTCGCCTGGAAAAGTCCCGGTACAGGCTTCCAGGTGAAACAATGCTGCAGCGGCACCCTGTATGCAACAAGTGGCACACTGCAGCCGCACCCGCCCAGGATATATACCGCATGTCCGGATGTACTATACCGTCACATGTACTAGAGGATTCTTCCCGCGCGTTGCTGCGGATGTGCAAAAGAAAAATTTGAATGAATTTGATTATATATGCTAAATAGAGAAGTTGAATGGACATGAATATTTGATTTGGTTATATGTACGTCGTTGTAGTGTACCATGACATGATTATATATATACAAAAAATAGAAAATAACAGTAACAACACTAAATGAAATAACAGGTCCGCGAGCGTTGGCCGGCGAGATCTCGGCGATGTAGACGGGCGCGATGACGACGCCGATCCCACAGGCGACGCCCGTGACGAGCTCCATGCTCTTCATCGGGTACGTGTAGCCGTGGTCGAGCTCGTTGATGGCCAGGTCTCTAGCGGCGTCGGGCCGTCGTCGTTCATGATGCTCAGGTTCACCTTCACGTCACGCACCAGCAGCATGGCGATCACGGCCAGGTGCAGCGGCGTGTTCCCCACCTTCTCCTTCGTGTGCTCGATGGCGCAGTGCAGGACGTTCCTCCCTCGGCTGTCCAGCAGCTCGTCGCTGTTGGGGCACGTCTCCATGAGCTGCTCGATGATGCAGACCTTGCCCATCTTCGCGGCGGTGCGCACCGGGAAGAGTCCGTCCACGTCCGGGATGTACGCCAGCGAAGAGTCCTCCAGCATGGGAAGCTTCACTGCTCCGATCTTGCCAGTCGACGTCGCATGGTGGAGCGCGCTGTTCCCAGCGTAGGACGGTGGGTGACTCGGAGAGGCATGCATGAACAATATATGTATGTAGTAGTAGACAGGAATCGATGACCTTTCATTTTTTTCTTCATTCATGCTAAGGTGGGCGGTCGATGTCCTTTTATTTTTCCTTCATTCATGCTAAGGTGCGTGGGCGGCAGCGTACATTTATTTTCCTTCAGGTTAAAGTGGGCAGTGGCGTTTTCTTTTGCTATGCAAAGCTATTCTTGAATGCAAGTTGAGTGGATGGTAGAAATCACAGATAATAAGCTAGTGGGCATTATGATGGGAGTTAGGAGTGGATGGTGGGACCCTCGTTGATGTGGCATAGCTACATGTCAAGAGAACTACTTAGTGGGGCTCCCTTTATAGGAGTTATAGATAGATAGATGTGGCATAGCTGCACGTCAAGAGAACTACTTAGTGGGGCTCTCCTTTATAGGAGTTATAAATTATAGATAACAATTTTATATTATGGTTTAATAAAAAAATTGTTATAACTCATAAACAAAACATAAAAAATTAAATTCGATTAAACCATTAAATTCGTTTCAATAAATTCTTCATAACAAGATGTCGCATGGATATGTTTAGATAAAATTATAAATGGACACCACTAATGGTAGTTGGTATAGAGTAGAGATGTAAAGGAGAAATGAGTGCGAGAAGAAAGTCTTTAAAAAAGAGAGAATCTTGATGACCGGATGCATAGAGGGAAGTAAATAGAGAAACATGGGTGACAGGTTCAAATCGTCGTTTGAACTTTAGATTTAAGTCTTTCGCTATTGCCGTCTTCCCTATTCCCGATTTGAGTAGGGTTATGGAACTACTGTGCTGTAGTGAACCTATGGTCTTTTTTTTTTTTAATTAAAACATATGGTCTTTTGATATTAATTGAAAACGTTGGGGCGTATTTTCATTGAACTCTAAAAAAAAAAAATTTGGACTTAAATATTAGTGTGTCGATTTTCTTGCAACATACCAATTGATAGTCACATTTCTGGACATACTTTAATTTCGACGAGACAAGATATCGAACCCAACTGCAATAAGAAAAGATTTGGAACCCAACCGAGTAGCTAGTTTTTTCGGACATGCTTATGCTTTGATGTTTTTTTTTTCTTTTCTTTTTTTTTTTTTTTTGCGATAAGGAAAAATTTCATTGATACTAAAGCAAGTTACATCCTCTCATTACAAAAGTAAACCAAACTACTCCATCTCCATTGATGGGAGACAAGAAACCTTGAAAAAGCCATAAATTTCACCATCTAGGATCACCATCCCAAACGGATATGCCATCTCACCATCCACCGCCGTCATCCTCATACCCATCACTTTTGCTAAAGAGGAATAAACTGCTAAAACTCCACATGCAAACATAATGAAATTGGCGCCGCCCGATTCGTCGTCGAACTCATCGCCGTTGCCTTCACCAGTTCGTCACGAGAGAACACAAGTCCAACCGACATCCGGATAGATATCGTTGGAAAACTAAATCTCACTAGCCCATCGCCATGGCTGCATAGAACCACAGCGAGACAAAGGAAGGGCCGGAGTACCTTATTCTCCATCAATGGTGATGTCTTCGTCTTGCCATCACCGCCGAGGAACGACATGCTCCATTGCTCCATCGACGATCTTGACGACGCCTTTACGCCGTGGCTAATCTCTTCGATTGGATCTCCGGATAAAACTTGAACCTTAGACTCAATCTACTAGGAAAAAAACTTATTAAAACGATGGATCCCCACTCCCTTCAACCCCGGGCGATGCCGGAGGAGAAGGGAGGGGACCAGCGACAGTGGAAGGCGGGAGCCAGCGGCGGCCCCCTAGGGTTTGGGGCGACGGCGTTAAATTTGATTATGCACTAGGTCAATGCCCGTGCGTTGCAACGGGTGCAATATGAAATTTCATGAGGTAATTGGTGTTATCTAAAAGTCTTTTATGTCAATCAAGATATAAATGATTCAAATCGTATGTTGTTATCCAAAAATTTTATGTGGTAATTGGTGTTATCCGAAAATTTATTATCCTGCATCTCGCATGCTAACCAACCTCTGCTTCATTGTGTCCACACATGGATCGCATATTGGCTTCCTACTTTTTTGGGGACATGCTGATCAAAGAATGGTTCAACAACAAAGTTATAGGGATCAAAGCACATGATTCAACAACAAAATTACAGACAATGGTGGATTTAGTTCTGCAAATGATATATATTGGACCATAAAAAAGTAAACACTTGACCAAATGGTGAGCACTCGAACCCATCAACCTCGGCCAGTATGAAGCGAAGACCATCTATGGGTACTAAATACTGGCTATAGGATGTCTGGAAGAACTTGAGCCCTTGTTGCCATATGGAACAGAGTTTGCCCTGACAAATTCTGGCCCAACCTTGAAAGCACCAAACTGAATCTTAAGCTCTTTTCCACCACCTTACTGTTAGTCCCTGAGCTACTGCAAAGACCTTTGGTGTCAGCGATGAAGACAATGATACAATTGACAAATTTATAAAGAGTTACATGCCTTGGTGTAATCACACTAACTGGTGACTGAAAAAATGCTTTCATATCTTACTCCCAAAAGCTTTGAAGCCAACAGAGAAAAAACATGCATTCACTCACGGATGCAAATATAGCACTGCAGTATAAAAGCTCTGAATTATAAAAGCACTCGTGGAACTTCTTATAAAACTAGCAAGACATGTTTCTAGACTAAATCACTTTCTCCTTATTGACAGAGGAAAATAGAGGCACCATTTACTCCTATATATCTTTTTTGTGTATCATGAATCCTACGGTTGTGTCGTATTGGCGTGAGCCTTGTATTCAGATTGCTGATGGCTGAGTAATGAGATTATCTAAAATCCCAGCTACTCTATTCCCTAATCCTCTACTGCTATTTTATTCAAGTTTGTGTAAGCTTTTTACCTAGAGAAGAATGAGGATCAGAGCTCAATCTAAAAGAATGTTGGACTTTCAGTTCTTCAGGATTGATTTGGTTTTGGCTAGCTTTGGACAGGCAACAACAATATGTAAGTGGAACATCGTCCAAGCCTGTAAGGACTTGGTTGACCGCAGGGAGAGAATAGATAGCACCGCACCAAGGTCGCTTGGCTCAGATCAAGTTTTAGTTAGTTCCAAATAGAGGCAAACAATTGCAAGGTAAGGGAAAAAAACTCCTGTTATCTATCATGTTTTCCTGATTAAACTAAAAATATGGATTTAGAATGAATAATAGTTTGTGTATTTTCCTTATTGAACAATCAGAAGACTCACCACAAATTATCGTGAATGTCTTAGCCTGCCAAAAGGCAGTGTACAGCTTCAATGTACAGCACGC
The DNA here is from genome assembly GCA_015847255.1 of Hyparrhenia diplandra. Classification (NCBI taxonomy): domain Eukaryota; kingdom Viridiplantae; phylum Streptophyta; class Magnoliopsida; order Poales; family Poaceae; genus Hyparrhenia; species Hyparrhenia diplandra. Next base: position 166,806 of record JADLZK010000567.1, on the reverse strand, counting down.
CTTGAGGCTGAAAGGGGCACCACCAAGCTTTAGTAGAAGCCGACTAAAATTTTGAACTAAATTTGTAGCAAGTAAATCATCCTCTGAACAGATCTCGCACAAGCTGGTAGCAAAAACAAAGGTTCTTAGACTGAGTAAATTCAAAATCTACTGCACAAATATATGGCTGTAAGCCTGTAATTCTTCCATTTTTCAAAAAAAAGATTCAACTAAAGAAGGAGGATGATTTAGTTTCCCTTCACACCTTCTGTCGATCAGCTGTCAATCAACAACAAAAAAACTCAATGAGACCCTCATAGTTTAACCTTCAACAAGATCTTAAAAACTTCATCCAATCCAATTCACATAATCCTCTACATCTTTTACTCAAACTCAATCCAGGACTGTAATACCTGTTACTCGAACTAAGTAAGATAAGATATTTATTTGGTTCACTGAACTGTAATACCTGTTACTCGAACTAAGTAAGATAAGATATTTGTTTGGTTTACTGAACTGTAGCGATACCCACATCACACCTTTTAAAAAACTGTAACTCAAGTCAAGATAGATCACAATGTCAATTGGCAGTCTCTGTCATGGTACATGGAAGTTCAAACAGTCTGCAATTGGTAAACTGAACTTAAACCAAAATGAAGACAAGTGGGGAGATCTCGGGAATCATGGTTGGTACCTTATTCAGGAGAAAAATTATAAAACTACATGGTTCATTATGCAAAGATAATGTAAAATGATATCACATCACAATTCATGGCACAAGAAAAAATATGCAATAAAATAGTTCCTATTATGCAGATGGTTGTATCCTTGAGGAACATACGAACACAGAAATTAAAAATTCGTGAGGCATTGATTTGCATCTGACCTAAACACCAAAAAGTTAACTGAACAAACAGCAACATCTTATAGTTCTGTGCTTCTAATTTATCACCGTCTCTTCTAATTTGACTGTTATCCTGTAGCATAAAAAACAGTTAAGGATGAATATATACCAAGGTACTAATTGCACGAGAACAACTTGTGGTTTCTGATGCCAAGAAAAATGGTGACACATTCCAATCTACACAATTATTGTCAGAACAATTAAATGTGCAAAGGGTAACTGAATAACCATATTGCACACTTACAGCTCACTCAGTTGGCCGTATCTATAAAGAGAATCTCTAGTTCTCTACTGCTAAAGAGCTACACTCTTTCAATGATTTTTTTTTCATCAATGAACTGCCATCGATGGTGCCTTTCAAATAAGGTTTGAACCATTGATACCCCAGTCTTTAGGGTACTGATATAGGGATTTTGGAAATAATTTCGTCCTCTTCTCCATTAGCACGACAAAACAACACTAATCTAAATAATTGATACCCCAGTTTTTTCACAGCATAGACTAATATCTCTACTGCAAAAAATAATAATAAAAGATAGATTCTGGAATTTGGAAATATTCAAGCATCGAGAAAAGATAAAATGTTGTGTTGTCCATGAAGGATTTCAATTCAAATTCTGATCTACCACGACATGTAACAGGACAACAGCAAAGTAGTAATAGCAGTAACAGCACTGGTTGCACTCGTCATGGAAGGGGAGAGAGATGCTTACATCGACACCGTCGAACACGCTGAACCACGGCTCGGAGCCCGTGCAGCGAGCGCAGTAGCGGCCGTCGTAGACGTCGAAGCGGAAGGTGTCATGGCCGCTGTGGTGCGCGCGCACAGCGCGGCGGAGAAGCCCGCGCAGCAGCTAACGCAGAATGACTCCCTGCCCCTGCTGCAGGCGGAGTGGCCCTGCGCCGCACCGGGTCCGGCTTTAATGATTTCCCCAATGAACTGCCATCGATGGCGCGGGCGGGCGGCTGTTGGGGCTGGCGCCATCGGACGCCACCATTGACGCGGCCGACGCCCGTTCGGTCTCCCAGATCGAGCAGGAGGCGGGGCGTAGGAACGGCGAGGTCGGAGACACGGCAGGCGGCGGCTGAAGCAGCGGCGAGGACGGAGCTCTTCTGAACGGCGGTGTCGCTGCTGCATCTCCACCGCTGGGTCGCGTGGACGTACGACAGTTCTGCGGTCGGACGAGCATGGATGACGGTTCTGCGCAGAGAGAGAGCGAGAGCGGGGATAGAGAGAGAGAGCGCCGAGCTGCTGCGACCGAGGGAGGCGGGGAGATTGGGAACTTCCACGCGGGGCAGGGGATCTTGGGCAGTTTTCGTTTGCATCGTGCGGGAGAGCGAGGGAGCGCCGGGCGGACTTTTACCGGAGGAGGCGGGGTGAATCTGCCGCGGTGAACGATTCATTTTGAGGCTTTGCTTTTCAGTATTACTAGGTAAATGCCCGTCGCGTTGCAATCTTAACAAATAATATCATGATAACATATATATGAGCGTGTGTTATATGTTAAATACCCAAAGTAGATACTACAATTGTGATGTTTCAATCAATATTACATAAGTTTTCAAGAAAGATAGCTAACTTTGAATGCAAAACTAAACATCAGCTTCATTTATCTATCATCATGTGGCATCACTTCATGCCTACAATGAACCATGTAACAATCAATACGGTACACAATAAAATAGAAATCCAAGCACACTATCCCATATATATTCTCGTTATAACATAGTATGCATAGCTGATCCAAATGTTCTGGATAGAAACTGAAAACAGGAGGAGAATCAATGCACTCCAGCAAGCCAATGTATTTGTCCATGGTATCGCACATCTTATTTATAGTAACTAAACCATTCAAATATAATTAATTAAACAATATAAATGTGTAGCACCGTTTCCATGATGGAATAACCAAATAAAAAAATTGCATAAATAATTAGCCCTTTGTTCATTTCATCCTTGCTGCCCGATAAAACAAGACATCCCGGATTTGATCAATGAATGAAGCTGCATTGAATATTTACCTGAAGTCTTAGGTAAATGCCCGATCCTCATATGTCTTCTCAGAAGCTGTGACAGTCTAGTAATTGTGGAGCATATACCAACCACACTGTTATCAAGTTGCTTGCAAAAGTTATCTCAGAACCCACTAAGCAGCTCGACAAAACAGAAAAAAAGGCATCTGGCTCTGCTAAAGCCTGTTCACAGTGAGACAATAATGAACATCTACGTGCTTCACATGAACTGAACAATAAATAAACCTCTGCGGGCAGTGCAGCACCATGATTAAATTCACTCCAACATGCATATCATTAATCATTATTTACCCATACATGCTACATTCACAGAAATTTAATGTCATAATGTTTATACTCTCAGAATAATCAGAATAAGTGGACTTACAGCATGACTTTGGTCAGGGTCATTCCTAAAAACATAATAGAGAGGTGTCAAAACCTCATTCATTCCTTGTACATATCTTATACACGGTTTCAGTTTTGCAATATTGTAAGTATACGCTTTGGTGACTCCTGGAAACAAAACATGTTACATTAGGAAAACTGAACAATGTAACTGGCAACAAAAAAAGCGATCCCATATCAGAGAACACACCTACCTGATTAGACAACGAATCTGAAGAGTCCCCATTGAAAAATTGCATCTCAGGATGAGTACGCTTAACATCTCTATCGATCTGCTATACAATCTCAGATTTCTGAAATAATGGATAATCAGTATTTTCAGTAATCATTGTCCGACTAATGTATCTGCATCGATCACCAAACAAGACAAATTCTCTAAAGGTGCAATAATATGTATGTCTGAATATTGAACCGACAACTGCAAGCCTCATACTGAAACAAGAAAACATATGCTTCTTCCAAAATAAAAAGAAAGGAAAAACGTGCTAGAGCAAGCAGGATCTTTTTTTTTTCCAAACATGAAACATGATAGTACAATCAGGGACTCACCAGGCATGCTCTGCCATCTCTCCCAGTAAACTGGCCAGTGTTATCAAATAACGCTGCAACGATTTAAGAGACATTTCAACAAACACCATGGGAGCGTCACTCTAGTAGTTGCAGTGCGCAAGGAAAGTCAAACAGGTAGGAGTTGGGTAGAGAAGAAACAATAAAGATAATCTATGAGATGGTTTAAGGCTTGATGCTGAGTTGGTTGATTCCGTTGGCCATGTAGGCCATCACCGTGGACGTTGGGGAAATCAAAGGCACCGTACCTTTGGATGTGGAGATTAAAAAGCTTCTGGACGTTGGCCATCGAGCGCGTCGCGCTGGCCGCTGGGCACTAACCGATTGATTTGCAACGAGGCCAGCCGGATCCGAATAACATGAATCAAAAGGGGAAGAAAAGAATCAATCAAGTGAGACACAAGGGGCCAACCAGCCACGAAGAACTCGATGACCGCGAACAACTCCGATCAAGAGGATGAGGAGCATAACATTCACATCAAGAGAAAGGGTGGGCATACCTGTTGGGTGGCCGACGAAGATTTGATGGGCTAAGCGCTCGGTAGCGGCGGTGACCTCAGCTCCAGTGAGGTAGCCGGCGGGGGCAGCGTGCCAGAACCTGCTGTCGGAGCCGCACCATGTCCGGGGAGGTCGTCGCGGGTGAATCGAAGGGCCCTGTCCCCGTCGAATCCGCCCAATTCCTGCCGGGTGAATCGAGGCGCTGACGTCGATGTGGGGTAGAGCGAGGGAGTGCCGGGGAAGACGATCTCAGGCGGTTTCTCTTTTCGATCGTGGAGGGAGGAGGGAGGGCCGGGCGGACTTTGACCGCAAGGGCGGGGTGAATAGCCGGGCGGATTTTACAGGAGGCGGGGTGAGTCTGCCCGGGGTGGACGATTCCATTTGAGTCTTTTTAGTAGTAGATTAGTGGGTATAAATACCCGTGCGTTGCAACGGAAAACATAATACTATGATAACTTATATGTGTGTCGGCGTTCCGAGAACCGGGGTGCCTCGGGTGCGGCAATAAAGAATTTATGGGCCATGTGCCCCCTCCTCCTATGGCGTAGCGCAAGATGGATGGACACCATACGGCGAGTTTATCCTGGTTCAGGCCAACGGGGCCCTACGTCCAGCGGGTGGTGTCTGCTCGTGTTACCTCGCTCAAAGGTGAGCTTGTAGTAGGGGTTACAAGCGGTGTGAGGGAGAGACGGTCATCTCAAGCCCCCCCACGATCGTGGTGGTAGTGGTGGTTATGCTTTTGTCCGTGCGGGGGACCCCCCCGCTAATGGGGCATTACTCCCCCTTTTATAGTAGGAAGAGGGAGATAATGTTTACATACGTGGATGCCTAGGTGGCTAATTCCCCGGCTATGCTCGTTGCATGCGCCTGTAGAAATTTGGCTGGCAGGCGTTGTTTGATGAAGACACGCGTCCTAATCCGATGGCGGACGTGCCGTTTCCAGTGCGGCCCGGGGATCTGTGGGCGTCCCTCACGATCCGCATGGCGAGCGCGGTCCCAGGAAAGCTGGCCGTGGCGTGTCATAAGCCCAGGTCGGCCCGTCGTGGCGTCTTGACGATGCTTCTGGGGAATGAAACGATTGTCGTCTGGTTTCCATCTTGGGCGGCGTAATACGTCACCGGTTCAGCCTTGTGTCCCATCGGTCGGATTTGGGAAGTGATCTGGCGGGTCGATTTGGTAGGCGTCGATGGCCCCAGCGCCTCGTCTGCGCCGTGTAACCGCATTAAATCAGCTGTTTCCCTTCCTTGAGACGGAACCTCCCACGCCCGGGGTCTATGACCCGGGTGAGTGGAGATGAGCCACCTCGCTCGAGGATGGAGGGCTGGGTCTCCCTCGGGCGGGCGGGTTTTTGCGCCCGAGGGTGGTGAGCTAGGCCACCCTCGGGCGGGCGGAGGTCTCTCATCCGGGCTGGTGAGCTAAGCCACCCTCGGGGCGAGACGGAGATTAGGGGTTGAATCCGAGCCTTAGGTTGGCCGATGATGACGTGGGGCGCCATGGTTCGTCGTCTTGTAAGGTCCACGACCTTGTCCTCCGTGAGCGTAGCGAGCTCTTTTTCGTCGCGGTGACTCCCGGTGGAGCGTCAGTGGGGCCAACTCCGTCTTCACGTAGGCGTCGTGGCGCTTTGGCCCGGGTCCACCGTCTGGCTGGGCCGTCCTTCTAAGCGGGATGATAGCAGTCGAATTTTTAGGGCGGCCCTGACGGGCCGACGATTTCTTCGTTATATGAGAATGTCACGGGGCCCGATATTTAGGACCCCGACAATGTGTGAGCGTGTGTAAGTCTTCAAGAAAGATAATTGAAATATAACTCTTAATTTTAATTTCAAGTCCAAGATGCGGCGTCGACTCCTTGCAATGACTTTGCACGGACATATAAGCATTTATCGGACAAAAGTACTTCGTGTTGGCAATCCTCACGAACCAATCATGACCGCATTGCACTCAGTAAAGTTCACAAACGTTATAAACATCTCATATGTGGTGCGGGGGGAGGGAGCGGAGTGGATAGAGATAGATGCCGCTGTGTTTTCAGCCACGAACGAAAGAACCTTGCAGTATGTTGTAGTTGATCTCGTGGATGGGGTCCCGACGTCCTTGACGTAGGGGACGAAGGACTACGCCAGTGCACGTGCTACGGCCTAGCGCGGCGGGCGCAGGCGCCTAGGCTGTTGCTTTGCTCTCGCTTGACGTGATGCGCCTCTCCTAGTCGGCGCAATGGTCGCAGCGCGGAGCGCGGCAGCACGACGGGCGAAGCTCGGCGCCGGTTTTGAGGAAGCAACCGGTGGAGTCGAAGTCGTGGCGAAGCCACGAGCGGCATGCGGCGTGGTTGCGGTTAACTATTTTTAGTGGGGTGATTAGGAGGCGAAGGTACAAAGCGCCCGGGCGGCATGCGGCGTGGCAGCGGTTAACTATTTTTAGCAGGGTGTGAAAGGATCGAGATGCCCAAGAGGGGGGGTGAATTGGGCTAATCTAAAATTTTAACTTAATTAAGCAACCTACTAGCCCATATTCACCCTCTTGTGCCTAAATGTGTTTCTAACAACTACCGCACAAAGTTTTGCACCATAGGTTCCAATCCTACTCTAGCATGGCAATTCTAAGAATGTAAAGACATGAAATAGAATTGCGGAATGTAAATGCGGAAAGTAAAGAGAGGAAGGAACACGGCTATTTTTTTTCCGAGGTATCGAGGTGTCGCCACACCCCCTAATCCTCGTTGGAGCACTCTCTCGAGTATCGCTCCCCCTTAGTCCTCGCAAGAACTAAGTGCTCTCTACGGGTTGATTCTTCGACACTCCGTCGCGGTGAATCACCCAAAACCCGCTCACAAGCTTGCTTGAGCCACCCACAAGCACCACCGGGTGATCTTCAAGCCATGATCCGCCACCAAGCCGTCTAGGTGATGGCGATCACCAAGAGAAACAAGCACGAACTCTCACTTGACCTCAACAAGCCTAGGAGAAGAGTGGATGCACACTTGAATCTCTCAAACACTCTAAGGATGATCCTTAATCTTGCATGGATGATCACCTTAGGGCTCTTGCTCTTCCTTGCACTCTCAAGGATGTTTCTCAGCTGAACAAACGGGCAAGAGAGAGGGCAAGGTCGTGGGGACAAAGTATATATAGCCCCCACCAAGCAACTCCATGAAATCAGCTTCTCTGCACAGAAAACAGCATGACCGGACGCCCTGATGAGTCCGGTCAAGGGTCCGATCAGTCGCGTCGTCGAGAGCGACCGCGACCTCGACCGCCCCCTGGCCGGCGTCCGTCGGTGCTTCCGGTCCACCCGAAGTGTCCGGTCGCTGCGTCGGTTGGACCTCGCCGAAAATGCTCTCTGCGCGACGCACCCACCGGGCGTCCGGTCAAGGACCGGCGTCGGTCGGGCGTCGATCGGTGCGTTCGGTCGACCTTTGAGGTCCTTTTCAGCTCCGTTTTCGCGACTCCGTGGTGCTTCAACTCCAACATGTCTCGGGCATAAATTGAGCTACCTAGTGCTAAAGAAACTCAAGTGTGCACCACAACTCGTCTCTAGACTCGCCTAGGTCAAGCTACCCGTTCGTACCCCCCTAATAGTACGGCCGAAAATAAAAACAAAGTCCTAACAACTAATCCGATGTCACCCAACTCCGTCGACAATCGAACTAGCCGTCCTTAACCTTGTCGTCCATCATCGGAAAACCGAACGAATTCCATCGTCGGGGGCGTAACAAACTCATCGTCCGAGATCACCATTACCATGACCTAACTCACACTTTGTTTTACGCAAAACACCGTTAGTCATGATAATTATATTGTCATCAATCATCGAAACCCAATCTAGGGGCCTAGATGCTTCAGGGGTGATTAGGAGGCGAAGGCACGAAGCGCCCGGCCGGCATGCGGCGTGGCTACGGTTAACTATTTTTTAGCGGGGTGATTAGGAGCCGGGCGGACTCATTAGCGCGGTGGACGATTGCTTTTCCTTCTTTTTAGTAGTAAGATATAGGATCATGCCCGTGCGTTGCTACGGGTGTTATACTACTCACTTAACATTTCCGTTCAACAAGATTACATGCTTCTAATAAGATTATAGACTTTATTTTAATCAAAAAGATTACAGACTTGTACTCATAATAGTTGTGTGAGAAAAGAAGAGAACAATATACCACAGTTGTAGGCCTTAAATTTTATATTTCCTATGATTACAATTTTTAAGTTACCTTTGTTTTTCAACGGTTTAGATCATTATACTTTGTATGAGAGAAATACTTTCTTCCTAACATGAGTTTGCTTGATCCCCCGTAATTATCATCTTTTTAAAATGGGACGGTGCATATACCATAAAAATTATAAACACGTCGAACTAATTGCATGTCAACTATAATTCTTTCTTTAAGCAAGAAACATGAATAAAATTTTATTTGTTCGAATTCAAATATCGAAATAACAAAATATTTACATATTAGTGATTCATAAATAATACTTTTGATTTTTAGAATATGTGCATAGTATGGATACAAATTCTAGGGAGGTCGTGAACGGGGCATTTAAAACATCGGGGATGCAATTAGCAACATTCATCAAAGCTCATGATTGCTAATACAACACTATCTCATTCTTGCTCGGCATCAAGCTCCGGCCTGCTTGAGGTGGAACGTATGCCCCAAAGCTTTTCAATTTTCTTGTTAGCGGCATTGAATTTTTAATAGAACCAAATCGAATCCATGGAGATTTGTTTAGTTTTTTTCCTTCTATTTTCTTCGATGGTCTAATCATATTCCTTGCGTTCACCTGTGTCTATCCATTCTAATCTATCGTTCACCAAATATTTGATTAGATCTTCTTCCTTATATTTTTTTTCCAATCTAATGTGTTTTGTAGCCGAGATTTTTTATAGATAGAGTCTGATGGTACGCTCCGTTTCAAAAAAACATGTTGACTAAGCTTATAGCAAAAAAGTATTACTGTATTAGCATTTATGACTCGGACAAATTTATTATGAAAATATATTTCACAACTAATATAAAATGTACTTTTTCAAATAATTTTTAGTCAAAGTTTACCATGGTTGACTCCCCGGATGTGAGAATTGCATGTTTTGTGGAACGAAGGGGTACATCTTTCATACAAGAGAATTTTTATTCTTACCATAGAATTTTTCCCATCCTTTCTTTTGGATTCCGATCATATTCATTTTAAGTTTTTTTTCCTTCTAAAATAGGGTCGAAGTTCTTCATCATGCGATCATGCAAGTCTGTGCGATGAAAATAGTAATAGTTTCCTATTCTTAGCATGCATGCAAACTGCAGGGGTTGTCTAGCCAAGCATGTGGGGAGCGCCGGGTAGAAGCGGCGGGACGACGTACGTCGCTCCCCCAGTAGAGTATATGTTTGGTTCTTTTTAGTAGTAGGATGCTTATGCTTTGATGTTGATTAAGAAAGATTTAGAACCCAACCTAATGGACTCGTAGTTTTCACTTTTCTGAGCTCGGAGTGTTTCAACTTTCAACTAAGGTCCAACACTTTTTTTAATCTTCTACTTACTCTGGAGAGACAATTCTTATCTTCTTTGTCGGATGGCGAGAAGTTGTTGGAGCTATTTTTTTCATCAAAATCTATTTATCTACCATCAGTATTTAGATATTTTTATTTATCTTTATTCAATTAGCTTATTTTATCTCACAAGACACTATAGAAACCGGCCAAAATCATCTGGCTTATGGATAGGTTGCACGACGCCTTAAAAAGCACAGCGCACTCGAGCGGCCCATTTTCCTGCCGGCCCAGCAGTGCCTAGTGGGCCCCACGACGTCCAACCCCACAACCCCCGTTCCGTTCCCTTTCGATCCCCATCCGCCATTCCCCGTTCTTCTCCCTCCGTCCGACAGTGCCGAGGCCGGAACCCTAGCTGCCGCCCGCCGCCCCATCCACCAGCGCAAGGGCCAATCGACCGCCGGCCACCTGCTCCTGGCCCGGCCGTCCAGCGCCTAAGCCAGGGCCGGCAACCAGCGCAGCGCGGCCGCCGGCCAGCCGCCCAACCCGCCAGCTAGTCATCCAGTAGGGAACGGCGGCAAGGCTAGCCGGAAGAGGGAAGCCGCAGCCTGCCACTGCCTCCGATCCCCCTCTAGTCAACCCCAGGCTGACCGATCCTCCTCGCCTGACCACGACGGCATCTTGATTCTTGCACCACGCCTACTTCCACCCAACCACACAAGTCTTCTCTCCCCAGGCCTAACCTTCCTCCCCGCGGCGCCGCCTCTACTGGTTTTGCACTGGCGCTGCCGTGACGCGGAAAGACGTGGAGATCGACCGAAAATCGGATTGTTTTCTTCCTTCCTTCCTTCCTCGGTGAGAACTCCAAACCATCCTGCTAGGTAGGTGGATAGGGAGGTTCCCTTGTTCAGTTGTTTGCCTTTTGTCCTGGGAATCCTCCCTTCTCCCTTTCCAATTTCTTTACCCTGCGGGACGTGTTTATTGTAGTATTTCTCTAATCCATCCACGGGTCCAACAGGTTCTTCATCCTCAGCCTGCGCAAGATCCGTTTGAGTTGGCCTGCTCCCATTGGACTACCCCAAGGTGCGGTGGCATCCACCCAGGTTTGAACACTTCTGTTGTATCATGATGTATAATAATTACCATAAAAAGCACCAGACGCTGTTTAATTTTTTTTGCCAAAAACACACCGACTGAATCCCCATGCTGAATTTACCACTCAGAGAGTTAAATTTTCACTAAACTTTCCATCTCTGCTGCAAAATCTTCAAACTTTCTTGTCAAACTAGAGTGTTTTGTTTAGGGAGCTTGTGCAATGATTAATTGGAAGGAACATAGCAAGGAACACAATGATTAAATGGAAGGAACATAGCAAGAAAAAAAATTGGAAGGAGTAATTGTGCTTTATATGTATATTACTAGCTATCATTGATGCTTGTTGTTGTTTGCTGTTTTGGTATGGCAGGTCAAAGATACCTGGGTGACTCAGAGCATAGGACAAGGGTGGACTGCTATTATTTTTTTCCATAGGATGGAATCCTTGTGGAAGCTGACCTACCTGCTTGAGCCAGCATCACTTGCTCTAATTGCCACAGCCATTTCTGTGGCCTATGCATCAGCATCGCGTGCTCTGGACTATGGCAAAGAGATGGAGAGGAACTTGGATTTTTCAGAGGCTTCGATTACATTGGATCGGTCGCAGGCTCTAATGATTCCCCTTGCAAGTTCATGCAGTCTGTTGCTGATGTTCTACTTGTTCTCGTCTGTCTCACATCTCGTGACTGCTTTTACTGCTGTGGCCTCAGCGATGGCACTGTTCTTTTGCCTGTCTCCACACATCACCTATCTCAAGACACAATTCAATCTAATGGACCCATTTGTGTCCAGGTGTTGTTCAAAGTCATTTACACGGTTGCAAGGTTTGCTGATGCTCTTCTGCGTAGCCACAGTCTTTGCCTGGTTGGTTTCAGGGCATTGGTTGCTAAACAACCTACTGGGGATTTCCATATGTATAGCGTTTGTCAGCCATGTGAGGCTTCCCAACATAAAGATCTGTGCGCTGCTTCTTGCCTGCTTGTTTGTGTATGATATTTTCTGGGTGTTCTTCTCAGAAAGGTTCTTTGGAGCAAATGTCATGGTCTCTGTTGCCACTCAGAAGGCATCTAATCCTGTTCACACAGTAGCAAATAAGCTCAGCCTGCCCGGGTTGCAATTGATTACAAAGAAGCTGGAGCTTCCAGTCAAGCTTGTATTTCCCAGGAATTTGTTGGGTGGGATTGTTCCAGGAAGCAATCCTGGTGACTACATGATGCTTGGCCTTGGGGACATGGTAAGCCCAATAAATTGTATTCTTGCAAACATTTCATGCTTTTAGTATTTTTCTTTTTATAACACCTGCTGTTAGCCCTTAAACCTTCTATAGAATAAGTAGCCTCGAGTGCTTCTACTTTTAATATCTCAGCGTGTGCTGAGCTTCGTATTATTTGTCTTGTCTGTGTGTATAAACTCTTGTTTCAGAATATAACCAAATGACATGTTGATTAACATTTTAAAGCTATATAGATGGAATTGACATGCAAAAGTAGGCCACACCAAAGAAAGAAGTTATGTAACTCAAGTTCCACTGCTCAGTGTCTGCCACTTTTTGGCAAATCTTAGTTTATCAAGGCAGCAAGCTATGCACTGTGCACTCCTCTATGGCTTTCCATAACAAGTTTCGGTTTGTAGGAATGCACTTAACTACTGTACAAATCTATATCTAAATTGATCAGTGTGCAAGTGGGTACCCACTTTGTAGCTCTCGGTCACTGCCAAGGGCCTATTTGGTCAATACCTATGCCACAACTGACCTTAGGCAAAACGTGGTAGCTGCAAGAAGAGAACAGTTAGTTCATTTGCATTCTATTTTTCCTGCGTTGAAATATTATAAGGTCATTTTGATGAGTTTTGGGTCAATCGAATGACCTAGAGAAAAAAGAAATTGCATCCCTACTAATTGGGAAAAATCTGCTTCCTTCCTGCATGTTGCTTCTCCAAACTTCTTAGGTAAGAGATGAAACAGACCAAGTGACAGCTGTGATGTTATAAATAGCAAAAGTATGCCTGATCTTGCAAGTTTTTAAGCCTAAAAAACTATCCAGTGATACTGATGAGAGCTACGTTTTGTGTACTCCTGTGGTTACAATATACAGTGCACCTGCTGCTGGTTATTGACGATTTGTGTATTCACCTCATAAGATTTTCTTTTTCAAAAGCAGCATGACTGCATCATAGTGATTTGAGTCCTTTTCTGCCTAGTAGTCTGTAACTTATCAACTTTGGTCGTGCTTTTAAGTAAAAATCTATTCGAACCACTGATGATTTGAATTTAATCACCTAGATTCTTGTTTCTTCCTGCAGGCCATTCCAGGGATGCTTCTAGCTCTGGTACTCTTTTTTGATAACCGGAAGTTGAAGGATGTGAATGTTCCATCAGATGTGTCTCCCCTAAGGCGGCGGAATTATGTGTGGTATGCTCTAACAGGGTATGGTATTGGCTTGATAGCTGCACTAGCTGCTGGGATCTTGTCTCAGTCTCCCCAACCAGCATTACTGTACCTGGTAAGTGTTGTCAGGTTTTACAGTCAGGTTTTGGACATCATTGCCGTTTTCTGTTCTGTTAAATTATACTTCTCTGACTTTTTTTTTTTTTTTTTGAGAGGAATGCTTCTCTGACTTGGTCATGTGTGGTATAGTATAGTTTGAAGCTATGGTGATGCTTACAGCATCTCTTCGTTTCTGACAGAGTTCTTGGCTTTCAGGTGCCATCAACACTGGGGCCTGTCATGTACTTGTCATGGTTGCGGAATGAGCTGTGGGAGCTATGGGAAGGGTCTGGAACTATTCTAAACGAGAAAGCTCATTTGTTGGAGGTCTGAGATCCAAGTGGACAATAAAAAGGATCTAAGCCTGCTGTGATTGAATCTAAATCTAATTAAACATTACTTGACCTCCTCATACTGAAGGAGAGTATTTATAAATTAGAATGTTCTACTCATGTAAGCTACTATGCAGTTGCGCCCTTGCAAGAGGAAGCACAGACAAATCATGTAACTGTTTGTAATAGAAAGGTTCGGTTCAATACATTTCAGCTTTTACCCATAGGTTCTTTTGTCTGCGACTGCTTGAATGGCATTGAAAGGTTCAGTTCAGTGCATAGTGCATTTCAGCTTTTTCCATAGGTTCTCTTGTCTCGGACTTTTATTTTTGTTGTTGAAATTGTCTCCGACTGTATGAATGTAAGGCAGAGCCGTGGCTGATGCCAATTGACGGTATGCCTAATACTACCTTTTGTTGTTGTTACTTGCTAGCTAAGCTAACCAGAATTGGAGTTTGGTTGAGAGCCAGTTAAAAAAAAATGGTAATGGTGGGCAAGGGCTTCCACGGCATTTGTTGAAGAGTTAGTGGTAACATCCGCAGAGGTCTTTGCTCCACTGAAGAAATGTGGAGGATGACTGAGCAACTGCCGCTGAAGGCTCTTATTTCGTTATTTGCCTATGCTAAATTTCGATGCCATTTCTGGGTTGTCGACCAAGCCACAATATCTCAACTGGTGACGCTTAGTACAGGCCAGTGGACTACCAGCAAGCAAGCAAGACGGGAAACTTGTCAGCATAATCTGGGAAGTGGGAAGATTGATTTTTCTTTCTCTGAATTTTCTGAAGCTGATGGAATTCATTTCCCCGAGCACCACTATTTTCAGACATGGAATGAATATTCCCAAATTGAGAGTAGGATGCTGCTGGTAATGTGGCAACAATCCAAACTTACGAGCTATGAGAGACTAGTCTAACAATTTCACACACAATGATCAATTTAGCATACAATTTCAATGATCAAGGAAGCATGTCGGCTGGCAGACCAGTCAATTTGGGAGAGGCCTTGCAGTTCCCACGCACTTGATCCCTCACTTGTCGAGTCGAGGCCATCCCAGGCTCCCAGCTCACATCCACGCACACCAGACAGAGACGCGAGCTTTCACTTGAAGTTGAAACACATCCCATGGGTTTCTGCAACACGGCTGCCATCTGCCATTCCAAAATATTCCATATATGTTTGCTGGATTTAACACACTGGTACACTTAGATGACTAATAAGTAATGCTAGTGGAAACATTTAGATCAAGGAAGCAACATTTATAAAATCCACTGTGGGGATCTCTTTGCTTCTGATCCACCCCCTTGACACTATGGCATCACTATACATCACTTGCTAACAACTACTTGAGACATGCAGATCAAGGAAGCAACATAATTAATTCTAGTAACTAATAATTTGGACAAGAGTCACAATGATAAACCATGGAGCGCAGCCTAACAAAACCAGCAGCAAATTCATGGATCCCCAAGAGTGATCCTAATAGAAAACCCACAATGATTGCACGCTTCCTCCTTGATTTAGGAGAGACTATGCACTTCATGCATTCACACTCGCTCCCTCATCTGTAGACGCCATTCCCAGTGCTGTAGAAACACACACAAAAATAATGAAAACATCATCAGCAAATTGAACACATGAATGTGCCCACAAGGTCCTGTGAGCGGTTAACCAAACAACGATTGTATAGTGATAATAAAGTCATAAAATAAGCTTGGCTCAAAATCTGAAGAAACACCTCTCTTTGTTTAGCATATATCATCCACATTCTTCATTTTATGATTAAAACTGCTAAATCGCACCAAAGGAACGTATACATAAGGTTAAAGGATGGGCATGGCAGTTATATCTACAATATAATATGAGGGTAAAATGTCATGTAGGTGATGATTTTTTTTGTCTTTATGTTTTTGGACATATTCCAAATTTGGTCAAGAATAATATCAATCGTCAAAGCCCCATATCCATCGATCAGCGACATATATATCAATCGTCAAAGCTGCATATCCATCGATCAGCGACATATATCAGATAACCCAGTTTGGCACAAGATTGTGATGTGATAAACTCATTGTTCTTGCCACACACACATCATATGGTTCAAAATAAATTTACTGTCATCACTAACTGAAATCCTACTAATTCTGCTGGCAAGTGAAGCATTAAGCAATTTGCGCCAACTGAAATCCTACTCATTCTGAAAGTTCATGCAATTGAAGCATTAAGAAATTTGCCCAACGTACCTGGAGTGTAGAAGTTCACGTAGGGAACAATACCACCACTGTAGAAGTCAGGGTTGTCTGCAAGCTTGTCGATCCTGCCAGACTTTTGATCAACGGAGAAGAAGCCATCATTTGTCCCCACCAAATCATGCCAGCGCCATCCGCAAATCCAAGCAAATCGATGTCGGGGGCAGTGCTGAGGAGCAGGCTCCTGAGGTCAATTACTCTGCCTTGTGTCCATTCCATTGCCAGGGCACCACCGTTGGGCCTAGGCTCCAGTGACCAGAGGCAAAGTTTGGAGTCTTCCAATCTTGTCAATCCCAGGCCTCCGTCCTCCGTGGTCGTGAGCACAGTGCGCAACATCGATCCACTATGGGACGCTGGAGGCAATGCAATCACAGACATGTCGCCCGTGGCCAGATCGTACTTGAGCATGTTTTTTTCTCCTCCCCAGGAACAAGAAGTAGAACGCGTTCCTGACGAGGGCACTACTGTGCACCGCGTCGACACAGAGACCAGGGTCCGGGTGTTGCGCTGTGTAGATGGGCTCGCTCCACGCCGCGGGCCCTAACGAGGAGTATTCGCAAGCGAAGTTCCTGTTGTCGTCCAAGCCCACCAGTACGACGCGGAAGGACTCGCCGGCGTCGTCCTGGAGGCCGTTCCGGTCGCAGCAGACCAGCACGGCCTTCCAACAGCGCGGGCGCCGCGGCAGGGCGGGGACAGGCAGCTCCAGGCAGCTTCCGCCGGCGGCAGAGAGAGGGTCCCAGACGGCGAGGCGAATCCCCGAAGAAGCAGCGCCGTCGCGTTCGAAGACGATGCGGCCGGCACGGAGGACGGGGTGGTTACGACGCTCGGTGCGGTAGAGGAGGACGCGGCCGCCGCGCGCGCGTCGTGAGCACACCAGCACCACGGGGCGTGGAGGGGCGGGCAGGACGCGGACGTGCGGACGAAGCCTTCGGAAAAGTAGGGGTTACCGGGGCCGCCGTGGTTGTGGATGAAGAAGCCCAGCATCGGGGCACGCCGCCCGCGCTGGAGGTGAAAGTCGCGGAAGCGGCGGCGGAAGGCGCCGGCCGAGACGAGGCGGGCCCAGCGCTTGCAGACGAGCGCGGCGCGGACGAGGTGCGCGGGGTCGTCCGGACGGGAGCGGACGAGGATCTCTTCCACGAGCTCGTCCGGCAGCGCCGGCGGAGAGCGCAGCATTGGCGGCGGTGGCGGCGGATCCTCATCCTCCATTGGGGCAGCTTGCGGGGGTCAGTTTGACTCAGTTTGCCAACTTTCCTTTGGATCGCCTTTAGATCTGTAGCATCAAAACATCAAAATTTAGAAAAATAGTAATAAAAGATCCGGCTTTACTTAAAAAAATAACATGACATTACTCCCTTCGTCCCACAAATAAATGCAATTCTAAAATTTTTTATAATTCATCTTTGGTCATTCGTCTTATTTAGATTTTCTAAAAAATAATAAAAAATCAATTATTATAAAAATATCTCTAACAAAAAATATGTCATAAAAAAATACTCCATCCATTCCAAATTATAGTTCATTTTGGTTTTTCTACATTGATTTTTTTCTTTGTTTACATAGTTATACACTATATAGATACATAGTAAAAAATAATATAGAAAAGTCAAAGTGAACTATAATTTGAAAACAAAGAGTAATATTTGTTCTGCCTATACATAGTAAAAGAAATAAATCTAAAAAACCAAAGTGAACTATAATTTGATATGGAGTAACATTTATTATTATTTTTTCTATAAGACAAACCGTCAAATAGAAATTGTAGAAGTACTAGAATTACGTTTATATGTGAGACGGAGGGAGTATCTGTTAAACGATAGATAGGAGATGGAAATTAGGGTTCATACTCAAGAAATGATAGCTCGAGGAGAGGAGATAGAAACAAGAGATAAAGAGATTGGAGGAGGCGTGCACCATGGATGGAAGGCCTCGGAGCTGCAGTGCCGGCCGGGCGACGCGCCGCCGCCAGGCATCCGAATTGTGAGGTGGGCTGGGTGCCCTGAGTTGGCTGGATTCCCTGGGTCTGTCTGTGCGTGGGTATTCACAACTTCTTGCTCAACTTTAACATGGGATAGAGTTTTTTTTTTAACAACAAACTTTAACATAGAGTTAACAGATATATGGTAGAATACTTGTGATCGTTGCTAACGATTTGTTAGCAAATGTTTTTGTAGTGTTGGCTCAGACTTCGTTAACAATCTAGGAACCAATGCTAATACAATTTGAGTTCTTTAGGTTTGAATTTTAATCTGGACATTCCACTGAAGAAATGACTGAGCTTAATTGCGATGCCATTTCTGGGTTTTAGGGTAAGCATAACAACACTACTGTTGACGCATGGTAATGGCCAGTAGACAACCAGCAAGCAAGCAAGATGGGAAACTTGTCAGTCCTAAATCTGAGAAGGGAGCAGATTGTTTTTTTTTTCCCTCTGCGTTTTCTGAACCTGATGGAATTCATTTCCCCAAGCACCACTTCTTTCAGACAAGGAATTGTTTTCATTTCCAAACAAATGGTACTTTGGGTGACAATCCTAAGTTTACAAGCAATGAGAGGCTACAGCCTAACAATTTCTCACACAATGATCAAGGAAGCATACAATTACTCTTTCTCCGACAATGATCAAGGAAGCATGGAGGCTAGCAGACCAAAAGGGCAGCAAAATCATGGATTTTCAAGAGTGATGTAAGAGTAAACCACAGACCCCACTAAAGGTTGCCTCTGGGCATTTCCTTGTCAAATTTGGAGAGGCCTTACACCAGATAAATCACAGAGACGCAGCCAACTTGGAGAAGTTGAGACATCCCATGGGTTCTTGCAACACAGCTGCATATGTTTGCTAGATTTACTAATAAAGTGGTGCGCTTACAGGACTAATAAGTTATGCTAGTGGAAACAACATAACTGATCGACTCCCTTGACACAATGTCATCATTTATACATCAAGGAAGCAACATGGTTAATTCCAGATTTCTAGTAACTCATATTCGTCAACCATCACAATGACCAGACCTCAACGCACCCTTCCTTCTTGATTTAGGACAGACTATGCACTCATGCGTTCGCACTTGGTCCCTCATCTGTAGATGTCGTTCCCAATGCTGTAGAAACACACACAAAAAAATAATGAAAACAAAACAGATCAGCAGATTGAAACATGGATTTGCCATCAACGAAACATTTGTTTATTCATAACCACAAGGTCCTGCTAATGGTTAACCAAACAGCCCTTGCATATAGTCATAAGATAAGCTAGGCTCAAAATCTGGAGAAGCACCTCTCTTTGTTCAGCATATATAATCCACATTCTTCATTTGATGCTTAAAATTGCTAAATCACAACAGTGAAACGTATATATAAGGTTAATGGGTGGACATGCCAGTAATATCTATCCAGATGGTAAAATCTCATGTAGGCAATGGCTTTTTTTGGTCATTATGTGCCGGATAAGTTCCAACCTTGGCCAAAAATAATATCAATCGCCAAAGCACCATATCCATTGATCAGCGACATGGATATGACCCAGTTTGACAAGAGATTGTGGATAAACTCATTGTTCTTGGCACACGCGCCATTGTTGTTCATAAATTCCTATTAATAAATGAAATCCTACTCATTGTGATAGTTCTGGCAAGTGAAGCATCAAGTTTGCTAACGTACCTGGAGTGTAGAAGCTCACATAGGGAACAATATCACTGTAGAAGCCAGGATTGTCTGCAAGCTTGTCGATCCGGCCAGACTTTTGATCGACGGAGAAGAGGCCATCAATCGTCCCCACCAAAATCGTGCCAGCGCCATTCGCCAATCCCCACAAATCGAGAATGCCGGGGAGCAAGCTCCTGAGGTCAAATACTCTGCCTTGTGTCCATTCCATTGCTAGGGCACCACCGTTGAGCCTAGGCTCCATTGACCAGAGGCAAAGTTTGGAGGCTTCCACTCTTGCGAATCCCAGGCCTCCGTCCTCCGTGGTCGTGAGCACGGTGGGCAACATCCATCCACTATAGGTCGCCGGAGGCAGTCGAATCATAGACATGTCGCCGGTGGCCAGGTCATACTTGAGGATGCTGGTCCTCCCCTGGAACAAGAAGTAGAACGCATTCCTGACGAGCGCACCGTGCACCGCATCGGCAACACCATCATCCGGGTGTTGCGGTGTGTAGATCCGCTCGCTCCACGCCGCGGGTCCTAACGAGGAGTATACGCAGCAAGTGAAGGTCCGTTGTGGTCCAAGCCCACCAGTACGACGCGGAAGGACCCGCCGGCGTCGTCCTGCAGGCCGTTCCGGTCGCAGCAGAGCAGCACGGCATTCCAGCAGGGCGGGCGCCGCGGCAGGGCGGGGACAGGCAGCTCAGGTGGCCTCCGGCGGCGGCAGAGAGAGGGTCCCAGACGGCGAGGCGAATCCCCGCAGAAGCCACGTCGTTGCGTTCGTAGACGAGTTGGCCGTCACGGAAGACGATGGAGCCAGAACGCTCGGTGCGGAGGAGGAGGACGCGGCCGCCGTGCGCGTCGAGCGCGACCCAGCGCCACGGGGCGTCGAGGGGCGGGCAGGACGCAGACGTGCGGACGAAGCCGGTGGACACGGGGGTACTGGGGCCGCCGTGGCTGTGGAGGAAGAAGCCCAGCATCGGGGCACGCCGCCCGCGCTGGAGGTGAAAGTCGCGGAAGCGGCGGCGGAAGGCGCGGGCCGAGACGAGGCGGGCCCAGCGCTTGCAGACGAGCGCGGCGCGGACGAGGTGCGCGGGGTCGTCCGGACGGGAGCGGACGAGGATCTCTTCCACGAGCTCGTCCGGCAGCGCCGGCGGAGAGCGCAGCATTGGCGGCGGCGGCGGCGGATCCTCATCCTCCATTGGGGCAACTTGCGGGGTCAGTTTGACTCAGTTTGCCAACTTTTCTTTGGATCGCCTTTGGATCTGGTGTAGTATCAAAACATCCAAAATTTAGAAAAAAATAATAAATGATCCAGCTTTACTTAGAAAAATAGCATGACATTACTCTCTCGGTCCCACGAATAAATGCAATTCTAGAATTTTTACCATTCATCTTTGACAATTCGTCTTATTTAGATTTTTTACAAATAAAAAAAAAAAAATAAATTATTATAAAAATATCTCTAATAAAAATAGGTCATAAAAAAATACTCCCTCCATTCTAAACTGTAGTTCACTTTGATTTTTATATATACATTGATTTTTGATATTTACCTAGTTATACACTGTATAGATAAATAGTAGAAAGATGAATATAAAAAGTCAAAGTGAACTGTAATTTGGAACCAAAGGAGTAACATTTATTTTGCCGAGATACATAGTAAAAGAAATCTATACCTACTAATAAAGAGAGAAAATTTCTTGTCCACCTTCTTTTTCCGTCTGCCCCTATATGGGACTTAATTGGGCCTCAATCGCGTATGTGCGCCTCCATGTATATCCGCCTCGTGTTTGTGTTGTTTTCTTTTTTCATCTGTCCTCGCGCCAAAGGAGTCCATCACGACCCAGGAAATAGGGCCTAGGAGGACGGGCCCAATCGGCCCAAGGGGCGCCGGCATCGCCCCCCCGGCTTCTTGTGGCGCCCCCCGCCCTCCCCTCCCTTCCGCGGAGGAAAATATCTAGAATTATCTTTAGGTGTTTTGGTGTGCAAGGGGCTATCTCATCTATAAGGGAGACCCTTATTAGGAAATAAATAAATAGGACATGCTTGTAAAAGGTATTCCAATCTATAAGGAAACCTTTAGAGAGATTGCTTGAGATACAAGTCCCAATAGCCGGGCTATATAAGTAAAGGGTGCATAATCTTTTAAGGTAACAAGCAAATAAAGAAATTTTATCCCAATCTCTCCGCTCTCCTCTCCCTCGCCCGCCGCCCACCGCCCCGCCCGCCCCCCCGCCGCCGCTGCCGCGCCCGCGCGCCGCCCCGCGCCGCGCCGCCGCGCGCCGCGCCGCCGCCCGGGCGCGGCGCCACCCGCCGCCGCTTCGCCACCACCACCACCATCGCTGCCATCCGCCTCTCCTTCCTCAATCTTCCCAATTCACGTGTCGGTTCCGGCCCAATCTAGCTGGAACCGGCGGTACCGCTGGTATCCGGAGACCACTACGATCCACCCACCACCATGGATGCCGAATCCAAGGCGCTGCTGAAGAACTTGATAGGCGAGGTCGCCAAGATCCACGCCCGGGATGGACCAGCTTCGATGATAGGATCTCCATCATCACCGGCAATGATCTTTGCGAGCTCAAACACCGCCAACAACTCCGTGAAGCCGAGATCGAGATGCGGGCAATGTTCGAGGCGGCGGCCCGTGACTTCATCAAGAGACGGATTGATGGCAAGCGTAGAACCAGGACAATCAGGTCACTTTGCAATCGATCGACAAATCCGATGAAGTGCTACTTAAAGCCACAAACCACACCAGCGAGGCACATCCTCGGTAGGGGCGCATGTGCGCCCCCCCTCCACCTCCGGTCGACACCTTTCCAGGTCTCGCTCCCCGCACACAAGCTGTCCTTCCCCCACCTATGATGGCAAAGAAGATCCCCTTCCATGGATCAACGGCTGCGAGCAATTCTTCGAGGGGACAAGGTACGCCCGACCCGCGAGCAAGTCTGGTACGCCTCCTATCATCTCACAGGGGAGGAACACGGCAATGGTACATGAGGCTGTCCCGGGAGGAGAAACCGGTGGCGGTTGGGCAAGCTTCGCCCAATCGTCAACGGCGCTTTGGCCCAGGTGAGCGGCGAAATCCATTTGGGTGGTGGCATCACTAAGGAAGGCGAGCCGCGGTCGATGAGTACGGGCAGTTCACGGCACCGTGGCACGCAGGCGGGCCACCTCGGCGACAAGCAACGGTGAACATCTACACCGGCGGGCTTGGGCGAACCGCTCAAGACGGACGTCGAGATGCAAAATCCCAAGGACATGGAGGCTGCCATGTCTCTCGCCCGAGAGCGTCTGGCGGCGCCTCAGCATCCTCTACAATGCGGCAAACCGGCCTGAGGCGAAGGCCAGGGCGCCCATGGCCCTGCTGGCCGCCCCCCAGGCGCCCCCCTCCACAGCAGCACCTACACGGCCGTTCAAGCGGCTGACACCAGAGGAGATGACGGAGCGACGCAAGGCTGGTCTCTGCTTCAACTGTGACGAGCCGTTTTCACGGGGTCACAAGTGCAAGCATCTCTTCGACATCACGATCTTCAACGACTACACCGACGACATGACAAACGCCCCACTAACGGACGTCAAAGAGGAGCCAGCTGATCTGAAGGTCCTCACTGGGGACCCCAACTCCCGATGCGTGGTGCTCATTCTCTCTACCTCGTCGGTATGGTCTCCGAGAACGGGCGTCAACATCATCCGTCGACTTCGGGGAGCAACGCACAACTACATCGACCCCCGCGTGGTGACCACGGCGGGCCTCGGGACTCGGCCGGTGCGTGTGCTGATCACCAGCACCCGGCGCCGATCTACATGCCACGCCGCCACCTTCGGCGTGTCACTGCGCCTCGGCGCCCGCACCTTCGACATCGACGCCTACATCATGCCAGGCGGCGGGCGTCAAACGTCATCCTTGGCATGCCTTGGCTGGCAAGCCTGGGACGCGTGACGTGGGACTTCGCAACCCACGAGCTGCAGTACTACCGGGAGGGTCGCCCGACCACGTTCACCTCAGCTCCACCCCCTCGGTAGCGAGGCGCCCACGGCCACAGCCTCCTCCGGTCGAGCATCTTCGCTGGCATCCGTGCGCTGCGACTCGGCAGGAAACGTTCGAGACATCGGACTGCCTTGGACCTCTACGACACATCCGCCGGAGTCTTCGTCCCGCTACGCCGGGCTACATTGGAGGATCGGCACCTCGCGCGCGTCGCCCTCGGCGTCACAGCGGGCGACCATGCTCCAGCTTGGACACTCGAAGACGGCCTCCTCCTCTTCGACGGCCGCTTCTATCTTCCGGCCTCCTCTCCACTACTTCTGGACTTACTTTGGAGGCCTTGCTTCCAGGGGCGGAGTTCGCGGGACGAACTTCCTCGCCTTGGGAGCCTACGGCCGGAGCCAACTTCAGGTGCACCCACGCCGCCCATACTCTTGGGCGGCATATGGCCGTAAAGCGCCACCGTCGTCGGCCCGCCAGGGTCGTCTTCCTCGGCGGCATGGATCGCCTCTTCCTCACCGTCGACAATGTCCACATCGGCTATGATCCAGAGGGGCCGCTCACCAGCTCTCGCCCTCCTGTTCGACGTCGGCTCCTTTATGTGCGATGCGATGTTGAACTTGGCTGCTACTCCTCCTACTCACGCGACATCACTATCTAGCGTCTACTTCCGCTCTTCGTCAGCGCTCCACCCAATGAGCGTTTCTTGTTCTGGAGAGCCCCCGCGACATGGTGCATCGGCACCTAGATGTGGGCATTCAAAGGGAACTCCTACTTTGGCGGCCGTCGTCGGGCAACTTCCACAGCAGGGACGTGCAGTCCACCGCTACATCCTCCACGGCTACATCGGCAACCTTCACTATCTCCTGGAGTTTGATCCCAAGCGAACCAGGGACAACATGATCCTCAGGAACCCAGTACAGGGGCGACTCATGCTACAGGTCGAGCTCATTGTTCCAGGGGTAGCCGATCTCCACCCAGGTGTCACCGAATGAACTTTCATCCAGCGCGAGGGGCGCGCCGGTCGGAAGGGGGGAGATGTCACGACCCGGGAAATAGGGCCCGGGAGGGCCGGGCCCAATCAGCCCAAGGGGCGCCGGCGCCGCCCCACTGGCTTGCCCGCGCGCCCCCGCCGCCGTCCCCTCCCTTCCGCGGATTCTTCGGCAACTAATTCGAGAAAAAAAGAGGAAAATATCTAGGATTATCTTTAGGTGTTTTGGTGTGCAAGGGGCTATCTCATCTATAAGGGAGACCCTTATTAGGAAATAAATAAATAGGACATGCTTGTAAAGGTATTCCAATCTATAAGGAAACCTTTAGAGATTGCTTGAGATACAAGTCTCAATAGCCGGGCTATATAAGTAAAGGGTGCATAATCTTTCAGGTAACAAGCAAATAAAGAAATTTTATCCCAATCTCTCCGCTCTCCTCTCCCTCGCGCGCCGCCACCTGCCCCTTGCCCGCCCGGCGCCGCGCCGCCGCCTGCGCCAGCCCGCTAGCAGCGCCAGCCAGCGCCGCCCGCCAGGGCGCGGCAGCCCCGCCGCCGCCGCTTCGCCACCACCACCACCATCGCCGCCATCCGCCTCTCCTTCCTCAATCTTCCCAATTCACGTGTCGGTTCCGGCCCAATCTAGCTGGAACTGACGGAGTCCGTCCATGATCAATCTAATGATAAAATAAAGCATGCAGCTATTCCGTGTACCGTATGTCCATACCAAGTTGTGCCCAAATTAAATTCTAATTCTAATAACTTCACTCTATATACCTTAATACCAATCGTCCATACCAAGTCGTGTGCAACCGAGGCGGGAAGCTACGGTGAGCAAGGGTGGCGCTGGCGACAATCGTCGTCGGCGTCAGCCAATAAGAATCAGGCGGGCGGCTTCGGCGAGCAAGGGTGGCTACTGCGGCGGTGGTTGACATCGCGTAGTGCGACATCGGATCTAGCGTGTGGTGTGCGGCTTGCGGCCGCAGCTGTTGTCTCCTCAAGGCTCCAGCGCTTCAGGTCCAAGCGCTTCCACTGTCGTTCTCCGGTTTAAGATTAAATTAGGCATCTATGATGGCCCTGCCCTGACCTATGTGCTTTTGTAGGGCGAGGTCCGTAAAAACCATCATTTGCACGGAGATTGCTGCGTCCAAATGAGTCTTGGTTTGCTGCCTTGCCGGCCAAATGTTCGATCAATTGCTGAATAGACTCTAATTGTGACCCATGATTTGCTGGTCAGCAATATACGATTAGTTTCAGAGAGGAAATGTGAAATTTCCGCCATGTTTTTCTCACCACTTTTTCTTACGCCAAATATATGTGCGCGCGATCAAAAACTCGAGTCCAAAGCGGCGGGCAACCCGCATGATGAATACGCGTGGCCCAAAACGGATCCGACCAGGAGTTCAACCAAATCTGATACGGTGAGTAGTCAGCCGGCCTGCGGATCCGATGCGGGGACGTGGAAGGGAGAAAATTTCTACGATCTTTTTTTTCACCTCTTTTTTTTCGTCTTCCGGCCAAAAAGTCCGTTTACGAGGCGAATCGGTCGATAAATAAATAAAAGGAACACTATTAGAGATGTTCGCACTCATCGTCCTCCCGTTGCAACGCACGTGCATATTTCCTAGTAAATCTAAAAACTAAAGTGAATTATAATTTGACATGGAGGGAGTAACATTTATTATTTTTTATAAGATGAACAGTCAAATATACGTTAGACGGAGGGAGTATATGTTAAACGATAGATCGAGGAGATGGAAACTAGGGTTCATACTCAAGAAATGATAGCTCGAGGAGAGGAGATAGAAACAAGAGATAAAGAGATTGGTGGAGGCGTGCACGGTGCACCATGGATGGAAGGCCTCGGGCTGCAGTGCCGGCCGGGCGACGCGCCGCCGCCAGGCATCCGAATCGTGAGGTGGGCTGGGTGCCCTGAGTTGGCTGGATTCCCCTGGGTCTGTCTGTGCGTGGGTATTTACAACTTCTTGCTCAACTTTAACATGGGATAGAGTTTTTTTAACAACAAACTTTAACATAGAGTTAACAGATATATGGTAGAATACTTGTGATCGTTGCTAACGATTTGTTAGCAAATGTTTTTGTAGTGTTGGCTCAGACTTCGTTAACAATCTAAGAACCAATGCTGATACAATTTGAGTTTTTTTAGGTTTGAATTTTTAATCTGGACATTCCACTGAAGAAATGACTGAGCTTAATTGCGTTGCCATTTCTGGGTTTTAGGCTAAGCATAACATCACTACTGTTTTTTTTTTTTTTTGAGGGAACTTCCACTTTATTTATTCATGGAAGAGTACTTGATTACAAACGCCCGAAAGGCGGCGATAAAAAACCGAGACATGTCTGCACTTTGTCTCTAATAGCAAAGAACTTCTAGCTATGCAATGAGCATCTACATTCAATCTCCTATTTTCGTGTACAAAATTTGCATGTAGAAATTCTTTTGCTTTCTCCTTGATTTCTTTGACGATCTGTCCATACAGGCCCATCCACTGGACCCCTCAAATTCCTTATCATGTTCTCGCATCCGACACAAGCTGTGATGGAATTTGAGTTAATATCTAATTCGCGAGATCCAACCCTTCCCCGCAAGCAAAAGGGCTTCAGCTGTTTCAGGGTCTCTTATCCCCTCCATAACCAAAATGAAGCACCCAAAATTTCCCCTCCGTGTCTCTTGCTATCGCCGCCAAAGCCGACCTTCGGGAATTCTTGGAAAGAGCTGCATCGATATTTACCTTCACCATACCCGCCTGGAGGCGGTACACTGTCCTCTTCGCGAGCTCGGTTTGCACCACGCCTGGGCACGCCATGGGCTTAAGCTCTTGTAGATCCTCACAATACTTATTGACAAATATATGCGTTGACAAGGGACTTTGATACACGCCCTCGTGAATAGCTTTCCGCCGTGCGTACCAAATTGCCCACAATGTCACTGCAACTCTGACTGCGTCTTCGTGCGGCGGGGTTTCAAACAAATTCGTTATCCACCCCTTCGCATCAATTTCTTGTGTCTTTGCATAAGTGCTCACCTATCTCTTCCTTCTCTAGTGCCCACACGCATTAGCCATGTAACACTCAAGCGAGAGTGCCTCCATGAGTCATCCTCCCCACAGATTGGACACTTCGCATTATACGCCATGTTTACGTGGTGAAGAAGATCAGGTGATGGTATAGAAACTTTGGCTAGCCGCCATAGAAAGATGCTGATTTTGGAAGGTACTTTGACTTGCCATAAAGATTTCCACTCCATCTCTTCTTTCTTTCTATCTGATCTTGAGGCGTTCTGAGCTAAACACCTCGATAGCTCAAGCATTCGATATGCCGATCTAATCAGAACACACCATTCTTCTCATGATGCCATGCCCAAAAGTCGGTTTGAATCCTATGGCTCAATGGAATACCGAGGATGATCTACGCATCTGGCCGCGTGAAGAATTGTTGCACTTTAAACGATCCCACGACTTCATGGTGTGATCAATTAATTCGCTCACCATCACCGGCGGATTAGAATCCATGCCCGGGATGGGCGTCGCGATACCATCAACGGGAAGCCACCATCGTACCATACATGCGTTGATTCACCATCTCCAATTCTTCCCGACAAGCCCCTTGATGAGAACCTCTCTTCCTTCCAAGATAGAGCGCCACACTTTGGACGGTGAATGTCCCAAGCCGGCATTTAGGAACTCGAAGATCTGGAAAGTATACCGCCTTGAGTACCCTAGCACTTTCGGCGTGCTCGAGTCACACAACACCCTCCATGCTTGTTTTGCGAGCAAAGCCAAGTTGAAAAGCTCAAAATCTCTGAAGCCTAAACCCCCAAGAAATTTTGGCATAACTATATCATCCCATGCAACCCAAAGATGTCTTCCTTTTACCTTCTTTGCTTCCCCACCGAAACTTCGACTAGGCTTGTCGGATGTTTGCATAAGCCCCCGGGTAGCTTGAAACATGACATAGAATAGGTGGGAATCGCTTGCACCACGTATTTGATCGGTACTTCCTTGCCACCGGCCGAAACACCTTTGCTCCATCCAACCTTGGATCCTCGCCCACACCCCGTCTTTCGGGTATTTGAATGCACCATTAGACGAGGAACCCACATCTCGATGGCATCCCCAAATATTTTTCATTAACACCTTCATTGTGAACATTGAGGATTGTTTTGATATCATCTCGACACCCTCGATGACATTTCTTGGCAAAGTATATTGAAGATTTCTGCTCATTTATCTGTTGCCCCGAAGCATCACAATATAACTTCAGAGTCTCCTTCATCGTCACCGCACTCTCACTATTTGCTCCAAAGAACAGCAGGCTGTCATCCGCAAAGAGAAGGTGGCTCACCATAGGTGCTGATGGCGCAACCTTGATACCCTTGAGTTCCGATGGTGAACACGATTTTTTAAAAGGCACGAAAGGCCCTCTGCCAGTAAAAAACAAATATGGAGAGATTGGGTCGCCCCGACGGATCCCTACGGTCGGTCTAAAATTCTCTAACACTTTACCATTTAACAAGACCGAAAAAGAAACTGTTGAGACTAACCTCATTACCAAATTCACCCAAAGGCGATGAAAACCCAACTTTGTCATTCTTGCTCTCCGGATAACACCATTCAACTCTATCATAGGCCTTCTTCATATCCAGTTTCAAGGCACAACATCTGAGATCTTTTGCCTTAACTTGCTTCATGAAATGCAAACATTCATAAGCCGTGATAATATTATCAGTTATCATTCTACCTGGAACAAAAGCGGATTGCTCCTCTGAGATGATATCAGGCAGGATAATTTTCAGCCTATTAGCAACCACCTTCGACACAATTTTGTAAATGACATTGCACAAGCTGATGGGCCTAAACTGACTCAATTCTTCCGGACTAGCCACCTTTGGTATAAGCACGATAAACGTGTCATTAATGGTAGTCAGATCATCTTCCCCACGTAAAATCCCCAAGACCGCCTCTGTAATCTCTTTGCCACATAGTGACCAGTGCCTCTGGAAAAAATGCGCGGGGAATCCGTCCG
Source organism: Hyparrhenia diplandra (assembly GCA_015847255.1). Classification (NCBI taxonomy): domain Eukaryota; kingdom Viridiplantae; phylum Streptophyta; class Magnoliopsida; order Poales; family Poaceae; genus Hyparrhenia; species Hyparrhenia diplandra. The sequence goes on along the minus strand of JADLZK010000567.1, from coordinate 137,131 downwards.
GGCCAGGAGCTTTTGTTGGGGCCATTTGAAACAACGCCAACTTCACTTCCATCTCTGTAAATGGTGCCACCAAAGCCTCATTCATCTCGGCTGTAACCTTTGTCGGGACTGTATCAAGCACCGCCTGCATATTTGTCGTTCCTTCTGATGTGTAAAGGTTCCTATAGAAGGACGTCGTCATTTCACCCACCTCATTCACGTCAGAAGTCAAGTCACCGTTCGCTTTTCTCAAGCTTTTGATCATATTTCTCTTCCTCCTCTGGCTAGCCCGAAGATGGAAGAACTTTGTATTTTTGTCTCCAGCAGCAAGCCATTGGATCCTGGACCTTTGCCTCCACATTATTTCCTCCCTGTGATGGAGCTCATTGATTCTCTCAATAAGCTTCAATTCAGCGTCTTGAAGAAGAACATTACCACGATCGAGGGAGCCGGTTGAATTCTATCCGGTTCCTCCTTGAGTCTTCTCGGCTCCGTCGATATTGCCAAAACTTTGCCGCTCCCATCCGCTTAGATGTCTTGACACCCCGGACAACTTTTGTTTCAGCTCTTGCATCGAGCTCACTACGCCCGCCTGAGCCCATGCTTCAGATAACGATGACGGGAAAGTTTCATGATCTTCCCACATTACTTCATACCTGAAACGAGCCAGCGTCCTCTCACTTCTTGCCACCGGCTGCCATGTTAGCAAAATAGGGCCATGGTCAGAGGCCGCGGCCGCCATATTATGAACACCCGCCGACGGAAAGCGTGAGTACCAATCGCATGTTGCCAGAGCGCGATCGAGTCTCACCCGGCAGAAAGCACCCCCACTAACCTTTTTTTCAAAAGTCCATGATCTTCCTGTGTAGCCAAGGTCAACCAACCCGCATACATCAGTCATCTCTCGGAAGGCAGCCATCTGTGCTGCACTTCTCTCTTGTACCCCTACATGTTCCTCACTGTGTAGGACTTCATTAAAGTCACCAATGCACGCCAAGGCGGATCTTGAGGATGCTTTGATGAATTTCAACAGATCCCAAGTTTTATGACGTTCTCCAACCCGAGCTTCCCGTAAAACACAAGTAATTCTCCAAGGGTCAGCGTTTCCCTCTGTGATGATTGCATCAATATGGTACTGTGAAAACGGTAACAAGGACACACTGATATTATTATTCCAATAAATTCCTAATCCACCGCTACGGCCGACACTACTTACAGCGAAAGCATTGTCATAGCCTAGCGTCTTTTTTAAACCCTCTACTCGCGTCTTGTGCACTTGAGTTTCCAGGACACACAGAATAGTAGGGTTGGCTTTCTTCGCAAATTCGCGAAGCTCCTTGACTGTCGCCGCGTTGCCAATGCGCGGCAGGTTCCACCCAACAACTCATTGCTCTGGCGGTACTCCTCTAGAGCCCGCTGTTGAGTTTGCATATCATCTTGGAACATATGTCCACGCCTCGCTTTCTTCCTCTCTCTAGGCGATTTGTACTGGGGGGTGGTGGGGAGGGATCCCCCACCTCTGTCATTACCAAAATTTAGTTGCATTACCACCCACCCGAGCTCGGCGCCCGGTTTTCTTTGGGCTTCGGCAGCTTGTGTCTTCATCTCCTTGCTACCAAAGCCCCCGACGATGTTAAACTTCCTTGATCCCGAATTGCTACTCGCCGGTTTCTCTTTTTCCCTCCAAAAGGAGTTCTTCCTCTTCCTCGAGCTGCTGTTCTACCACCACGGCTAGACCTAGCCGAGTTAGCAGGATGCTCTCCACGGCCACCCTCAGAAAAGGCACGAAATCTTGGTGTGCCCGGCCTCCATGTATCAACACTTGCAACCATCCGGTCCCCAAACCGAAGGTCTTCAACTGCATGCTCGCCCGGTCCGCCTCCAAAGCATTATGACCCATGAGGCCACAAGAACCACGTAAACGAGGGAGCTTCTCATACTTTACTTGAAGGATTATCTTCTCCTTCCCTTCGGGGCCAAAGAGACCACCCTCACCAAAGGTCTCTCAGCAGCAAGAGAACCACGGCTCGGTGGAATTCACCGTTCCTTGTGTTTACCGCTCTTGTCTCCACTTCTTTCACTTCGCCCACTTTAGCCGCAAAGTTGGGTAAGAATCGCCTCGGTCGCGATAGAGATGAGGAAGCTTGTGGATCCGGATCCATGCAATCACCTTATTGGGGATCACACTTTCGCACCGTGGTCGCACCGTCAAACTCCTCCAACATCGAGCATACCCCCGAAACAAAGCGGGGGTCCTTCCTCCATGATCCTCTTCCAATCACCCGAGCGGTGAGCACGAATCACAAACAAGTTCTTCTCACTAGATCGAAACTTCACCTCTTTAAGCGGGGTTCCATGCCGATCTCATGGTGGTTTTGGCGGCGTTACAATGAATTTCTTAAAATCGTCAAGAGCCGCGCCGCCATCCACTTCACCTCCGGGAGAGTCTCGGTCCTCCTAACGCCAACACCACACGGTCTTGCTGCTCGCCTCGCTCGGTCTCAACTTGCTCGGCGGATCATCGACATCGGTTCCTCTCCCGTCACCCATCTTGGAGCTTCCGCCGCCATGGTCTCTTTAACCCTAGGTCAGCGAGCGGCAACGCCCGCGCCGGCCGGACAAAGCGGCCCTTTATCGGCCCAAAGCGTTACGCGCGGAGGGTTCGATTAGCGGCGGCGAGTGGAAAACCCCGGCGGCGAGAATCGCCCGTCGCGGTCTCTCTGTATCCCTAGGTGGGGAGCCTAGGTGGGGAGAGTGAGTAGCTGATAAACTCAAATATTTCAATTATGACATAAAACTATAACATCACTCTTTGTTGGCGCGCGTGCAATGCCCGGTAGATATACGTAACCGCAACGGTAGTCTTGCGTGCGGCCCGTGACGTCGGGCCGTCTTAGGCACGATGCAGTGCCATGCCTCATCGAGACCCACCCGGGCGATCAGACCTGCCCCTCAAATGCTTTCGGGCCACACCCTCGGCCCATGGCTAGGTCCGTGGGCCATTCTAGAGGCCACCGTCTTGGGGCCATGCCGCTCCGCGGAAGGAAGGGGAAGGGGAAGGAAGGAAGGGAGAATTACTTGGTGGCAGCCGCGCCTTGCTGGCCCCCACTTAGCTGAGCAGCACTTCCTTCTCTGCCATGGCCAGCGATCGCCGCGTCTTTGCTCCCGTCTTTGCTCTCTGGGCACCATTGGAGTCTGCCGGCGTGGAGAGCTTTGCTGGCGATGGGTGCATGCGTGGCCTCCTTGTGTAGTTCTACGGGCACAATCCGCTCCTTGACCGCCACTTCACCTCCGTCGCCCGGCGCTGCGGCGCGCTCATCGCCGCTACGCGATTCTGCGGCGCTGGCAGCAGAGTGCGCGCACGAGCCGCGAGGAGAAGGGACGCGGGGCTCGGGGGACGAGGCGGTGAGGCGAAGCGGCGGGCGGAGTCTGTGCTGGCGGCAGCGCGTGGCGGCAAGGGAAGCGGCGCCGAGGATGGAAGCGGAGGAGGCGCGAGAGCGGAGGCGGAGCTACGGCGGTGAGGAGCCATCGGTACGAGGCGGTGGAGGCTACTTGCCGCAGTAGGGGAGAGAATGATGGAGCGCCGGGTGCAGCGTGCAAAAACTTCACACCTTTCGGCTTAGCGAAGCTGCCGCCGGACCGGCCCACTGGGCCGCCTCTCCGGGGCGAACCGGCCGCAAAGTGCCACGGGCTAGGGCGACGGCCCATGGCCCGTCCGGCGGCGGGCGGCCGTGCCGCTGGGCCCGCACATCCCGGGCGGACCGTGCCTCGGATGGGCCAAAAAAGGCCAGGCCTCGAACCGGGCTGCGGCGGCAGGCCAAATGTACAACTATACCACTAGACTACCAGCAAGCAAGCAAGATGGGAAACTTGTCAGTCCTAAATCTGAGAAGGGAGCAGATTGTTTTTTTTTTCCTCTGCGTTTTCTGAACCTGATGGAATTCATTTCCCCGAGCACCACTTCTTTCAGACAAGGAATTGTTTTCATTTCCAAACAAATGGTACTTTGGGTGACAATCCTAAGTTTACAAGCAATGAGAGGCTATAGCCTAACACTTTCTCACACAATGATCAAGGAAGCATACAATTACTCTTTCTCCGACAATGATCAAGGAAGCATGGAGGCTAGCAGACCAAAAAGGGCAGCAAAATCATGGATTTTCAAGAGTGATGTAAGAGTAAACCACAGACCCCACTAAAGGTTGCCTCTGGGCATTTCCTTGTCAAATTTGGAGAGAGGCCTTGCACTTCGCACTTGAGCCCTCACTTGTAGACGCCTTCCCAGCGCACACCCACGCACACATACACCAGATAGATCACAGAGACGCAGCCAACTTGGAGAAGTCGAGACATCCCATGGGTTCTTGCAACACAGCTGCATATATGTTTGCTAGATTTACTAATAAAGTGGTACGCTTACAGGACTAATAAGTTAATGCTAGTGGAAACAACATAACTGATCGACTCCCTTGACACAATGTCATCATTTATACATCAAGGAAGCAACATGATTAATTCCAGATTTCTAGTAACTAATATTCGTCAACCATCACAATGACCAGACCTCAACTCACCCTTCCTTCTTGATTTAGGACAGACTATGCACTCATGCATTCGCACTTGGTCCCTCATCTGTAGATGTCGTTCCCAATGCTGTAGAAACACACACAAAAATAATGAAAACAGCATCAGCACATTGAAACATGGATTTGCCATCAACGAAACATTTGTTTATTCATAACCACAAGGACCTGCTAATGGTTAAACAAACAGCCCTTGCATGAAGTCATAAGATAATCTAGTCTCAAAATCTGGAGAAGCACCTCTCTTTGTTCAGCATGTATAATCCACATTCTTCATTTAATGCTTAAAATTGCTAAATCACAACACAGAAACGCATATATAAGGTTAATGGGTGGACATGACAGTAATATCTATCCGGATGGTAAAATCTCATTTTGGCAGTGACTTTTTAGTCTTTTAGTGCTGGATAAGTTGGCCAAAAATAATATCAATCATCAAAGCCCTATATCGATCGATCAGGGACATGTGCATGACCCAGTTTGACACTATATATTGTGATAAACTATTTGTTCTTGCCACACACACCATTGTTGTTCATATATTCCGGTCAATAACTGAAATCCTACTCATTCCGATAGTTCCGGCAAGTGAAACAATAATTGACATGTATATGACCCAGTTCGACACAAGGTTGTGATAAACTCATTGTTCTTGCCACACGCGCCATTGTTGTTCATAAATTTCTATTAATAATAACTAAATCCTGGTCATTGTGATAGTTCGGGTAAGTGAAGTATTAATCGTTTGATCATCGTACCTGGAGTGTAGAAGCTCCTGTAGGGAACAATGTGACGGTAGAAGCCAGGACCATCAACTAGCTTGTCAATTCTGGCAGACTTTTGATCAACGGAGAAGAGGCCATCAATCGTCCCCACCAAAATCATGCCAACACCATTTGCCAATCCACTCAAATCGCAGACAAAGTTTGACCACAGGCTCCTGAGGTCAATTACTCTGCCTTGTGTCCATTCCATTGCCAGGGCACCACCGTTGGGCCTAGGCTCCATTGACCACAGACAAAGTTTGGAGCCCTCCACTCTTGCGAATCCCAGGCCTCCGTCCTCCGTGTTTGTGAGCACGGTGGTCAACATCCGTCCACTATGGCACCCTGGAGGTGGTCGAATCATAGACATGTCGCCCGTGGCCAGGTCGTACTTGAGGATGCTGCTGGTCCTCCCCAGGAACAAGAAGTAGAACGCATTCCTGACGAGCACACCGTGCACCGAATCGGCAACACCAGGAACCGGGTGTTGCACTATGTAGATCGGCTCGCTCCACGCCGCGGGCCCTAACGAGGAGTATACGCAAGCGAAGATCCCGTTGTGGTCCAAGCCCACCAGTACGACGCGGAAGGACTCGCCGGCGTCGTCCTGGAGGCCGTTCCGGTCACAGCAGAGCAGCATGGCGTTCCAGGAGGGCGGGCGCTGCGGCAGGGCAGGGACAGGCAGCTCCAGGTGGGGTCCGCCGGCGGCAGAGAGAGGGTCCAAGACGGCGAGGTGAATCCCCACAGAAGCCAAATCTCTGCGTTCGAAGACGAGTTGACCGTCACGGAAGACGAGGCCGCCACGACGCTCGAAGCGGCGGAGGAGGACGCGGCCGCCGCCGCGCGTCGAGCGCGAGCCAGCACCACGGGGTGTAGAGGGGCGGGCAGGACGCGGACGTGCGGACAAAACCGGCAGACAAGAAGGGGTTACCGGGGCCACGGTGGTCGTGGATGAAGAAGCCCAGCATCGGGGCACCCCGCGCTGGAGGTGGAAGTTGCGGAAGCGGCTGTGGAAGGCGCGGGCCGAGACGAGGCGGGACCAGCGCTTGCAGACGAGCGCGGCGTGGACGAGGCGCGCGGGGTCGTCGGAGGGAGCGGACGAGGATCTCTTCCACGATCTCGTCCGGCAACGCCGGCGGAGACCGCAGCATTGGCGGCGGCGGCGGATCCTCATCCTCCATTGGGGCAGCTTGCGGGGGTGGCAGCTTGCGGGGGTCAGTGGCCCTGTTCGCTTGGCTTATCAGCCACTTTCGGCAGTATTTTCTCACAAAGATCCGTACCAAATGTGCCAACAAGATCTTTCTCACAAAGATCGGTAGTGGGACCGTACCCGAGCGAGGGCTCAGTGTAGTCACTCAGTCAAATTTGGTTGCCAACTTTCCTTTGGATCTATACCATCAAAGGATTCAAAGTTTAGAAAAATTGCAATGAAAGATCCAGCTTCAGAAAAAGAGCATCAAAAAGATAGATCGAGGAGATGGGAACTAGGGTTCAAACTCAAGAAATGATAGCTCGAAGAGATAGAAACGAGAGACAAAGAGAAGGGGTGGAATAGGCGAGCACCATGGATGGAAGGCCCGAAGAGCTGCAGTCCCGGCCGGGGCGACGCGCCGTCGCCGGGAGATCTACCGGCGGCCGCCGGCCGCCAGATTCGTGAGGTGGGCTTGGGAGGTGCCCCGTGAGTTGGCTGGATGCCCCCGGGTCTGCGTGGGTATTCACAACTTCTTCTTTTATTCATTTTTATTTGAACGATTTGAAACGATTCTTTTTTTTTCTCAACTTTAATATTTTTTTTAACAGATATACTCTCTCCGTTCAAGAAATAACGCAATTTTTTAAAAATCTAATTTAACCATTTATTTTATTCAAAATATTATGTAAATTCTAAAATAAATTAGTTATTATTATAATATCTTTAATGATCTAATAAGTCATAACAAAATTAATAATATTTATATAAATTATTTAAATAAGATGAATGTTCAAATTAGATGTTGCTTGGTCCTATAATTGCTTTTTTATGAACTGAGGGAGTATTATGGTAGAATACTTGTGATCGTTTAATGATTTATTAGCAAATGTTTTGTAGTGTTGGCTCCACTTTGTTAACAATCTAGGAACCAATGCTAACACATTTTGAGTTCTTTAGGTTTGAATTTTAATCTGGACATTCCATGTTAACGTTTTTTATTCACGAACTCAAGCGTTTTAATTGTTAACACCATTTAATTAAATTTAAACTTTATGCTACTTTGTAAATTATAGTATATGAAAATTGTGGACTCATCACTACATTATAGCATACTTGGATTATCAATAATCGAACCGGAGGATTTCATCGTGCGCTTCCATCACTAGGAAGGCGCTGATCGAATCGGCGCCGCAGCCTGCGGCCCGTCCGGTGATCTCATGCCGTTGAGATGGATGCCGTGGGCGCGCCGGCGAGATCAATCCGCGGATCCTTCCGCTTCCATGTGCTCCTCTCCGCGATGAAGATCTTTGCCGCTTCACGCGGCCTTGTTGGCCGATCGCCTTGGCGATGTTGGGCGTTCATGCACCGGGATCGACGCGAGAACTAAGGCCCTCTTTGGAGGGGCTCTCGGCTCCGGCTCCGGCCCGCCATGCTTGTGACTGTGCAAGCACTATGGCGAGCCGGTAGAAACACCAAAAACCCGGCTTCTTGGGCTCCTCTCGGTGGCAAGCGGGCCGAGCCATTTAACCAAAGGGCCTTCTGAAACTACGGTGTCCACGGGACCAAGCGATTACCAGCGGGAGGAGCCGGAGCCGGGGCTCCGTCGCCAAACAGGCCCTAAGAGACACCACGGCGGCGGCGGCGGGTAGTACTTAATCACCCGTGGTGCTGGCATCCAAGCTTTATTGAGGAACGCAAGGTCATCTTCCTTCCAGAGCCCAATGTCGTGGTGCACGCCGACGATGATGTGGAGCTGCCTCATAAGAGCAAGTATTATAAGGTCCAGTCAGCAGGCTGAGAGGTTATCCACATCAGCAAAATCTAAGCTGGATGGGAGAGAAGAGGTTAGAGAGAGCCAAGCCGGCTGCAAGCCAAGCGCCGGGCGCAACACACAAATCAAGAAAATAATAATCGCCTGCTCCCAGCCCACAGAAGTCGGCGTTTAGTGTGTCCTCGTGATCCCCTGCGCAGAAGCCCGATGAGTATACCATATATTATTGTTGTTAGATGGATGGCCACAGGGATATTGGCCACGGCTGATGCATGAGTACATGCAAATATTTAATACATGCACTCTTGGTTACCGTCAATCTCTTAGCCAACCCATAATACTAGAAGGCTGAATGGTTGACTGTAAATGACATGGCACATGCATACCGCTAGCTGCTGACGAAATTATAATACTTGCTCTAAGGTACTACGTGCGCACGGGATTGTTGTTGTCCGCAACTTCTCCCTCCACCGGCTTCCTCGGGTGGCGGGGCGCCGGGCGGATGTGAGCCGACCAATTTATAAGAAATCAAGTATAATTACGCAATTACCGAAAGCAATCGCGATCTACACTTGAGTCCATATAAACCGGTATTCCGAAATCTCCGAAAGTGATTTCAACTCATCAACAATACAACAAGGATCGTTGAGCTCGGTAGTTCAAATCCCGCGGTATCTTAAACCAAATTCGGTATATTAAAATCGAGTGCAATGTACCCATTTATTTACAAAGTAGTTCGAGTCGGGAAGCAATAGTTTTCAAAACCAAATAGTTGTTCAGCGGAAATCAAAATAAGATAGTGCCAACATAGTGTCAACCCTTAATAGCACGAGACAGGGAAAATATGGAGATTGCCATGCCCTAGGCATTATTCTTTACCACAAAGATCACACAACCGGCTAGGACATGCAAGGCGGAGTCACACAGCAACAGGGAAGTAACCCGTGAGTACTCAATTGTACTCCATAAGACTTACCCATCTGAAACCGTAGAAAATAAGGAAAAAGACTCCAAGGATCATGCTTGGCTTTATCCGAGCTTTGCCGACTCACATTTAATTTCACAAATAGAGTTGATTAGTGCGCCTACAGATACTACTTGAATTCTTCCATGTTAAAAGGTTACTTATTTATATATAACCATAAGTCCTGTATAGTCAAGGTTAAAGACATATGCTCAAACGATATATAAATAACGGCATAAGTAACTTGATCCATATTTTAACATCAGCGGCAACATGATAAATATAACATATATTGTGGTATTAAGACTACGATGTCGTGGGCGCAACCCGGGTTCTCACTGACCGGGGAGAAATGGCGATTCGAATCGATTGCAAACCAGGTGGCGAATACCTGTCATAAACGGGTCTACTTCATGACGGCCGACCCGATCACTCTCGGGGCGTTTCGGGACGTAAAGTCTCGGTCTTGCCGGCTACCCCCTCCTTCTCGGGCCGCCAAGTGAGCGAAACAACGAGGACGGCGCCTCGTGCGCATCTTCTTGCGCCCAATTAAATCCCCCATCTACCATCACCAAAGGAGGAGCGATAAAGCGAGCAAAGCCGGCCCCTAACATTCCCACGAGCCGTGGCTCACGCGACCGGGCGGAGCCTACTATATGAAACAGTACGTTCAACTTCCGACCACATTCCGACAAAGAGAGTAAGTCCTTAATCGATCGGATGGAAAGACCACAATATCCATCCAATCTAAGCATGTTTTATTAAATAGGTTCTCAGCAGCAGCTTGTTAGTCACCCATGTGACTAACCACAACATCCTCTCAAGTGACCGGAATCACATCTATTGCAATCACCATATCGAGCATTTGTAACCTAGACCTCTAAATAGGATAGGATAGCAACTTCAACAAGGATATCTGTGCATCAACGGTTTCAACCACTTTCCTAAACTTAATGCATCAACATATAAAAGGGCGCCAAAATCAGCTTAGTTAGAAAGCATAGGAAAGGGCGGCATGCACCGGGGCTTGCCTTTAGAAAGATGTTAGAAGATGCCTTGGGCACTTCAGCAGCTTGACGGCATGACGCTCTGTCTCTCCATGGACCTCCTCCTTGCTGCACCTCCAGGTGTATACTTCTCCTTCCCGCTGCTCTTCGAACTTCTCGTGCTCTCGTTTTCTCGATCCAATATGAATGTGTATGCAAAGATGAATATTAAGGAATGCACGATTAACAGGGAATGGATGGATGCATTATGATGTATGATATTAGTAAATGCATATCTCTTTGGTGGAAACACAATTATAACCACACAAGAAACCCTAATAATCTACATCAAGCAAACACCCTATTTCACTAATCACTGAAAAATGGCAGCTATACATGCTTGTCACTAAAAACGATCACACGGGGAGTTCTATAACTCCAAATGCAGCAAACAAATACTTGTTGGAAAGCTAACAAAATTATCTACAAATCATTCCATAACACCCTGACCTGAATCTGACATTATCAGCCTCGAAATCAGAGAAAACAGAGGCCCTGTTTCTAGCTCAATCATCACATACAACCACCATAACTTGCAAACTACTCATGCAAACCTTACCAAACTTAACCAGCAAGAAAACAAGGTCATAATCTACCAAATAAACCTACTGGACATGCCAAAAGATAAACTAATACACATGAAATGATATTCCCTAAATAACACTACATATGCACACCCTTAAATATAAAGGCTAGAATTAAACTAGTTTACCAAAAACTCAAAACTAGCAAACCAACCATACCAACAGGTCCTAATCATGCTAGGAACAAACAATAAAAATACTAATACACATTACCTTCATATAAACATGTGTTTCTAAGCTATTTTCCATGCAACATAATTATGATAAACATGTAAACACCTTAGAAAAATCTACAGAAATTACCAGAGCATGCTAGTGACATAACAAGGCTACCATAAAAAAATTTCATGGCAAAAAACATGCATATGCTGCCCTACACAAAAATGACATGCTAGCACTCAAACTAGGCATGAAAATACTTTTGTACTACGAAAAGTGTCGGACAACAGATTTCTGAGTATGACAAGCTACCTAAACCTATCAACACCAAGCACACCAAGTCTCACATCCAAAACCCTAGTAATTATTTTTCTATGAATTTCTTAAGAAAGCATGGTAAATAGCACATAAATCAAAAATGATATTTCCACCACAGAACCTAGGGTCAAATATATCTTTCCCATGAAGAACATCACAAAACATGAACATTTTGCACGAGGGACCACTATTTTATCATGCACCAAAAGAAAAGATACACATTTATCTATTTTAAGTGGCATTTACTAGCATAAATATAAATAAATATAAAAACTACCAGAAAATGGCATCTCATACTTTTCTATCATAGATCGAGAGAATAGCAAGCACAACAAAATTTGGTTCACTCAAATCCGAGCTAAAATGACCGAGTTATGGAATTTACAAGGCATGCAAGGAATTCGGAAAATAGAAATGTAAAGGATATTTGGGTCGACGGTCGGGGCCGCATGTCGGGTGACACGAACAGGAAGCGGCGCGGCACCTGGCGGATCTTCGCCGTCGGGTGATCCTCCGGCGAATCCAAGGGCATCTATGGACTCGTCTCGGACGAGATCTACGGATTGGTGGCCTCGTTGCATACTTTGGTGGGCTTTAGCGGCGGACGCGACACGCGGCGGCGATGGGCGGCACCGCCGTCGGCGGCGCGGCGATTCCCGGGCGGTGGATGGCCAGGGCGAGGCGAGCACGGGCTCCGGGGGGACGAGGGCGATTCGAGACCCCATCACGAACGACGGATCCGCGGCGGGGAAGGTGCTCGGCGTCGACGCTGCTTTGTCCGGCGGGCGACGGACATCGCCGGCATGGCCGGCGTTCCGGCAATGTGGGGGCCCCATGGGTCCAACCAGCTAGGGTTTCACCACCAGGGGGCGTCGAGGCGATCACGGTGCGCGCCGCCGAGGGAGGATGGGAGATGGCCGAGTCGGTGCCACGGGAGGAGTCGAAAGCGCGGCGCGCCTCCGAGACGGGCGGCGCGAAAACGTCGATTCGCCCACGCGGGTGCTCGATTCGCAAGGCTTGTGTTGGTGGGGTAAGCCCAGCGGATGACGGGAGCCCTCGTGCAGCGGAATCGGGCCTTGTGCGGTGGTTGGCGCGTCGCCGGCGCGGCGGAGCTTGGCCGGCGGTTTTTCCGGGCGAGGTGAAACTCGCGCGGTTCTCGCGGTTTCTAGGGCGCGATTGGCTCGGGCTTTTGGTCAGCGAGGTGGGGGACGGGAGGCGGAGCTGGGACGAGCTGAGCGGGCTAGGGTCGGTCGTGGGCGAAGCGCAGGCCGGCGGCGCCGGGAATGGCCGTGGCGGCCGGGCCGTACTTCCGCTTGGCTTGCTAGCGAAGGGAGGGGGAGAGGGGTGGAGTGGAGTGCAAGACGCGGCCCCCTTGTAGGCGCCGCGGATCGTGGATGGCGGGAAGCGCGACACGCGGGCGCGCGGGGGCAGCCCGACGCGGCAACGGTGGTCGGCCAGATTTCATGGCACGGGAGGGAAACAAAAGCGTCACTAAAGATGATTTCCAAACCCTAATCAAGCTGTTTTGTGCTGTGCCTCAAGATTAGGTGCAAAACCAGCCAAAACTCATATTGAATGAAATGTTCGTTATAAAATTCTGAGCATTTCATATATAGAAAGTTTTTGGCTAGTTTGGCCTAGATTGAAAACTACGATCAATCGGCTCGACTATTCCGATGGTCAAAGCAAACCCTAATTTCATTCAAATCAAACTGTTTTCGACTTTTCGAACACGATCCACTCACTTTTATGAAACGATCCTATAACGCCTTTTGTTCTACACTAAATTATCCACACATTTCATGAAGGGTGCACACACATGCATAAACCCTAGCTAGGACTTTTGAGTAAAATAAGATAAAGCACTATCATGGTCAAACTAGGTCAAAGCAAGTCAAACTATGCTAATTAAACATAATTAGGGAACATGACCAACATCGACCTTGCTCTAAAACATCCCACAAACATCACTAAGAATAAATAAATATTAAACATCTAATTATGCAAGCATTTCATACATGAAATGATGAGACAAAGCATGACAAGCAAATTCAATGCAATCAAACATGCAAATGACATGCATCATTTTATGTGCATAAATGCATATGATCAAATGGTGATTATGCTCATGAAATGCAGATGCTAATGACATGCTTAACACCGTGGGGTGTTACTGAGGGGACGGTGGAGGTGATAACAACGATGGCGGGGGCGTCCGCAGATGGCGGCGACGGTGGGTTCGTGGATGATGCCAACTACTAGGAGTACAACCCCACGCCGCACCGGAATAGCGACTTCTGCGGAATCTTCTCCGAGAGAGTGGGAGACTTCGACACCACCTGGGAGCCAGTCGCGGATGCGCGGCGATCACAGTGGGCCACATCAGGTGCGCCATGGGCGATAGGGAGGGGATATATAACTTTTTAGCATCATACCGGATGCGCACTCTTAAAATAGTTTCCTACCGAATGCCACTAATTTTTAGCACCCTCCGGCTGCAATCCTATACATTTTAGCACTTTTGACGATGTGGCATGCCACCTCACACCGCCCATTGGAACCGGTGCGCCAAAGGATGGGCAATACCCCCGCCCCCGTTCCCCTTGTGAACGTCGATCATGTTTTGTTTGCCTCGGTAAAAAAGAAAAGAAACACTTTGCATCGGGATCCCTAGGCTATTATGAAATTCACTAAGACTTAATCCAAAAAAAATCTCTCTCGACACTTTTACCTAAGTAGAACCCTAAGAGAGAAATCAAATTGCGTTGAAGCCCTCTTCTTTGTTTTCACGTGATGGAATAGAGGACCGCGCCCGCCCGCCGTGAGACGGGGAGGGGTCGTGTAGCCACGCCGCCCGCCGGGGATGGGGACGAGGAGGGGTAGCACCGCATTGCCACTCCCGTGGGGCCGCCGCCGCTCGACGAGGAGGGCCACGCCCACGCCGAGGGTCGAGATGGGGACTAGAGGGGGGTGAATAGTCCTTTCTAAAATTAATTTCGAAGGCTAACCGAATATAATGCGAAATTAAAACTATTCACTTAGCCAAGACTTCATCCCTCTAGCTTTGACTCTAAATCACCTCACAAAAGATCCTACACGAGCAAATGAGGTGATAAACCTAGCTTGAGCTCCTAACTGTTGGGGGGGCGCATGGATACTTGGCACCCCCTCCTTTCGGTCATAAGTAACCCTCCCGACAGAGTTGGATCCTGGAGTATTCGGCAAGGACGAGGGGAGTAATTCCAACGATTGGGTAAGGTCTCATGTGGCCGAAGGTTTGGGGCTTCGGCTACGATGAGACGAAAACCCGAGCCTTCGGTCCTGTGGCCCGGCTGCCCAGCTGGAAGGCAAAGGCTGCAGGCCGGTCCTAGGCGAGGTTTCAGGCTTTCGGTCGGAGTGCCAAAAGCTCTACGATTCGTCGCGGAGCGACGGGTGGCGAAGTCGCTTTTCTATGGCCGAAGGCTGCGAACTTCGACCACAGTCCCCGATAGGATGACCATTCGGCAGGAAATACTGAAAGGAAGATCATTCGGTCAGGTGGTGCTTGGCCGGCCGCAGTCGACGTTCTGGCGCCGCAAGGCGTGGGATTCGTTCGGACAGCCGGAAGCTCGAGCTTTAGCCGAAAGCTCAGGCATTCGGCGGCTAATTGCCGAGGACTCGACCTTTTGGTTGAGTCATTCGTGCTCTTTTGACAATGTCTATGCAGGTGCTCTGACCTTGGAGCCAAGCACTGCACCAGAAGGATGTTTTGCAACCACAGCCAACCGTGATTGATGTTGTCGCAGCAAATAGTAGTCTATCAGTCGTGTCACATGATAGGTCAGAGTTAGTCGGCAGCCTTCCTTGGTCTTCTTATTCTTTCCACAGCCACCTAAACCCTAAACCCTTACGAAATAAACTGTGGGAGCTATGGGAAGGGTTTGGAGGTATGAGATCCAAGTGGACACAAGAAAAAAGGATCTGAACCTGCTGTGATTGAATCTAATTACCATTACTTGACCTCCTCATACTGAACGAGAGTATTTATAAGTTAGAATGTTCTACTTATGTAAGCTACTATGCAGTTGCCCTCGCAAGAGGAAACACAGACAAATCATGTAACTGTTTGTAGTAGAAAGGTTTAGTTCAATAAGGAGTACATTTCAGCTTTTACCCATAGGCATTTCAGCTTTTATCCATAGGTTCTCTTGTCTGGGACCTTTTTCTTTTGTTGTTGTTGAAATTGTCTCCGACTGTATGAATGTCAAGGAGGTGCCGTGGCTGATGCCAATTGACTGTATGACTAATACTACCTTTCGTTTACTTGCTTGCTGAGCTAACCAGAATTGGAGTTTGGTTGAGAGCCCGTTAAAGAAAATGGTAATGGTGTGGTTTCCACGGCATTTGTTGAAGAGTTAGTGGTAACATCCGCAGAGGTCTTTGCTCCACTGAAGAAATGTGGAGGATGACTGAGCAACTGCCACTGAAGGCTCATATTTCGTTACTTGCCTATGCTAAATTTCGATGTCATTTCTGGGTTGTCGACTAAGCCACAATATCTCAACTGGTGACGCTTAGTACAGGCCAGTGGACTACCAGCAAACAAGCAAGACGGGAAAATCTATGAAGTGGGAAGACTGATTTTTCTTTCTCTGAATTTTCTGAAGCTGATGGAATTCATTTCCCCGAGCACCACTATTTTCAGACATGGAACTGTGTTCATTCCCAAATTGAGAGTAGGATGCTGCTGGTAATTTGGCCACAATCTAAACTTAAGAGCTACGAGAGACTACTCTAACAATTTCCCACACAATGATCAAGGAAGCATGGAGGCTAGCAGACTAGCCAATTTAGGATAGGCCTTGCATTTCCTTGTCAATTTAGGATAGGCCTTGCAGTTCCCACACACTCGCACTTGATCCCTCACTTGTCGGATGCCACTTGCCATTCCATAATATTGCATATATGTTTGCTGAATTTAATACAGTGGTACGCTTAGAGGACTAATAAGCAATGTTAGTGGAAACAACACAACTGTTCGACTCCCTTGACAGTATGGCATCATCATACAGCACCGCTAACAAATGCTCGAGACATGCAGATCAAGGAAGCAACATAATTAATTCTAGTAACTAATAATTTGGTCACGAGTCACAATGATCAAACCATGGAGGACAGCCTAACAAAACCAGCAGCAAATTCATGGATCCCCAAGAGTGATCCTACCACAAAGCCCACTATGATTGCACGCTTCCTCCTTGATTTAGGAGTCTATGCACTTCATGCATTCACACTTGCTCCCTCATCTGTAGATGTTATTCCCAGTGCTGTAGAAACACATAAGAATAATGAAAACAACATCAGCAAATTGAGCACATGGATTTGCCCACACAAGGTCCTGCGAATGGTTACCCAAACAGCATTTGTGTATTAATAATAAAGTCATAAGATAAGCTAGGCTCAAAATCTGGAGAAACACCTCTCTTTGTTCAGCATATATCATCCACATTCTTCATTTTTACGATTAAAACTTCTAAATCACACCAAAGAAACGTACACATAAGGTTAAAGGACGGGCATGACGGTTATATCTAAAATATAATATAAGGAGGGTAAAATGTCATGTAGGTAATGAATTTTTTGGTCTTTATGTGGCCAAAAATAATATAAATCGTCAAAGCCCCATATCCAAACTCATTGTTGTTGCCACACACACAATATGGTTCAAAATAAATTTACTGTCATCACTAACTAAAATCCTACTCATTCTGATAGTTCTGGCAAATGAAGCATTAAGCAATTTGCCCCAACTAAAAATCCTACTCATTCTGAAAGTTCATGCAATTGAAGCATTAAGCAATTTGCCCCACGCACCTGGAGTGTAGAAGCTCAGGTAGGGAACAATGCCACCACTGTGGTAAGGGTTGTCTTCAGGGTTGTCTACAAGCTTGTTGATCCTGCCAGACTTTTGATCGACGGAGAAGAAGCCATCAATCGTTCCCACCAAAATCATGCCAACACCATCCGCAAATCCAAGCATATCGATGTCGGGTCAGTGCCGGGGAGAAGGCTCGTGAGGTCAATTACTCTGCCTTGTGTCCATTCCATTGCCAGGGCACCACCGTTGGGCCTAGGCTCCATTGACCAGAGGCAAAGTTTAGAGTCTTCCAATCTTGCGAATCCCAGGCCTCCATCCTGCGTGGTCGTGAGCATGGCGCGCAACATCGGTCCACTATGGGATGCCGGAGGCAATGCAATCACAGAAATGTCGCCTGTGGCCAGATCATACTTGAGGATGCTGGTCCTCCCCGGGAAGAAGAAGTAGAACGCGTTCCCAATGAGGGCACTACTGCGCACCGCGTTGACACAGCCAGCACCAGCAACTCCAGGATCCGGGTGTTGCGCTGTGTAGATCGGCTCGCTCCACGCCGCAGGCTCTAACGAGGAGTATATGCAGGTGAAGGCTCCGTTGTGGTCCAAGCCCATCAGTACGACGCGGAAGGACCCGCCGGTGTCATCCTGGAGGCCGTTCTGGTCACAGCAGAGCAGCACGGCTTTCCAGCTGGGCGGGCGCCGCGGCAGGGCGGGGACAGGCAGCTCCAGGAGGTCTTCGTCGGTGTCAGAGAGGGTCCCAGACGGCGAGGCGAATCCCCATAGAAGCCACGTCGTTGCGTTTGTAGACGAGTTGGCCGGCACGGAAGACGAGGGAGCCATGACGCTCGGTGTGGTAGAGGAGGACGCGGCCGCCGCGTGCGTCGAGCGCGAGACAGCGCCACGGGGCGACGAGGGGCGGGCAGGACGCGGACGTGCGGACGAAGTCGAGGTAGATGCCGGTACTGGGGCCGCCGATGTAGTGGATGAAGAAGCCCAGCATCGGGGCACGCCCGCGCTGGAGGTGAAAGTCGCGGAAGCGGCGGTGGAAGGCGCCGGCCGAGACGAGGCGGGCCCAGCGCTTGCAGACGAGCGCGGCGCGGAGGAGGTGCGCGGGGTCGTCTGGACGGGAGCGGACGAGGATCTCTTCCACGATCTCGTCCGGCAGGGCCGGCGGAGAGCGCAGCATTGGCGGCGGCGGCGGATCCTCATCCTCCATTGGGGCAGCTTGCGGGGGTCAGTGTAGTCACTCAGTCAAATTTGGTTGCCAACTTTCCTTTGAATCTGTACCATCAAAGGATCCAAAGTTTAGAAAAATTGCAATGAAAGATCCAGCTTAAGAAAAAGAGCATCAAAAGATAGATCGAGGAGATGGAATGGAACCTAGGGTTCATACTCAAGAAATGATAGCTCGAAGAGATAGAAACGAGAGATAAATAGAAGGGGTGGAGTAGGCGTGCACCATGGATGGAAGGCCCGAGGAGCTGCAGTCCCGGCCGGGGCGACGCGCCGTTGCCGGGAGATCTGCCGCCGGCCGCCAGAATCGTGAGGTGGACTGGGAGCCTGGGAGGTGCCCCGTGAGTTGCTGGATGCCCCCGGCCCCGGGTCTGCGTGGGTATTCACAACTTCTTCTTTTATTCATTTTTATTTGAACGATTTGAAACGACTTTTTTTTTCTCATTTAACATTTTTTTAACAGATATACTCCCTCCGTCTAAAAAAAACAACACAATTCTTTGATTTTTAAAATCTAATTTAACCATCTATCTTATTCAAAATATTTATGTAAATTCTAAAATTAATTATTATTATTATTATATCTTTAATGATCTAATAAGTCATAACAAAATTGATAATATTTATATAAATTATTTAAATAAAATGAATGATTAAATTAGATGTTGCTTGGTCCTATAATTGCTTTTTTTCATGGACTGAGAGTATTATGGTAGAATACTTGTGATCGTTTAACGATTTGTTAGCAAATGTTTTGTAGTGTTGGCTCCACTTTGTTAACAATCTAGGAACCAATGCTAACACATTTTGAATTCTTTAGGTTTGAATGATCAAGGAAGCATACAGTTTCAATGATCAAGGAAGCATGTAGGCTAGCAGACTAGTCAATTTAGGATAGGCCTTGCACTTCTGGTTATGCAGTAAAATCACGATTTCTCAAATCTCAAGAGTTATCAGGTCTGAAATAAAAACAATACAAAAATAGGTTGGGTTTCCCTTCTGACTTTGGTTTTTTTTAAAAAAAAAAAAATCTCAAGAGTTATGCAGGAGTAAACCACAGACCCCACAGGACATTTCCTTGTCAATTTAGGATAGGCCTTGCAGTTCCCACGCACTCGCACTTGTGAGCCGAGGCCATCCCAGGCTCCCAGCCGACATCCACGAACACCAGACAGAGACGCGAGCTTTCACTTAAGAAGTTGAAACACATCCCATGGGGTTCTGCAACTCGGCTGCCACCTGCCATTCCATAATATTGCATCAATATTTGATGGATTTAATACAGTGTTACACTTAGAGGACTAATAAGTAATGTTAGTGGAAACAACACAACTGATCGACTCCCTTGACAGTATGGCATCATCATACATTACTGCTAACAAATGCTTGAGACATGCAGATCAAGGAAGCAACATAATTAATCCTAGTAACTAATAATTTGAGTCACAATGATCAAACCATGGAGGACAGCCTAACAAAACCAGCAGAAAATTCATGGATCCCCAAGAGTGATATTACCACAAAGCCCACTTTGATTGCACGTTTCCTCCATGATTTAGGAGGTCTATGCACTTCATGCATTCACACTTGCTCCCTCATCTGTAGATGCCATTCCCAGTGCTGTAGAAACACATAAGATGATAAGAATAATGAAATCAACATCAGCAAACTGAACACGTGGATTTGCCCACAAGGTCCTGCGAATGGTTAACCAAACATCATTTGTGTATTAATAATAAAGTCATAAGATAAGCTAGGCTCAAAATCTGGAGAAACACCTCTCTTTGTTCAGCATATATCATTCAATTTATGATTAAATTAAAACTTCTAAATCACACCAAAGGAACGTATCTACTACACCTATGTAGCAAAGACCCACTAGGGAGTTCTTCGCTCCCCGGTGAAGCCAGTCACCAGAACCTAAATTCCCCACCGAGGCCTCTTCGCTCGCCATCGACGTCGGCGTCGTCATCGACCTCGAGCCCGCCCGCACCGAGGACCCGCTCTCTCCATCGCCGGTGCAGTCCAGTCCGTGCAGTCCAGTCCCAGAAACTTCGCGGTCCGCGCCATGTCCCGCCTCCAGGCGCTGCCCGGCGGGGGCGTCAAGTTACTCTGCGGTGGCACCAGCGAGTCAGGCAACAGCTGTGCCACCAGCAGCGACGGCAGGGCCGACGGCATCTGCGAGCTGTATTCCTCCTGGAATCAACTCGGTCCAGCACCCAACTCGGGTACGATTCATCCTCATTCCCTGATTGACGATTCTTCACCAATCCATGGCAGACGAGGCTACCCAGTCAGATTTGGCTCTTCGCATGGCTCTATCCATCCGATTTCTCTCCCATTTGGGCATCAATCAAGTTGGGGTCTAGCCTAGCAACTGAATGTCAGACTTTAGTTGTTTCTAGCTACTGAGTGTCATCTCCAAACTGAACATTTAGTTGTTTCTAGCTGCTGTTTGAAACTGAACATGTATGTGAACCTGTGTGAAATGTCATCCCCAAATCTACTGAATGTTCATTTTTAGTTTCACTTAATCAGCAAGGAGGTCAACTCTAACAACTCCACGTAGTTTTACAGTTTATTCAGTAAGAAATTCTACACAGTTTCTTTTGCTTTCTAGTTAATTCAGCTTTGTGTTGTATCACTGAACCCACTGAGTGAAATGTTCAGTATATATGCTTATATATGCTTTTCTTCTGCATATTTTTTGTAGCTACTGAATCTTTCAGTTCACTAGAATTGATAACAGAATGTTTTCACTTTGTCCAACTTTGAATGTTTTCAAGCTTTGTGTTGTATCACTGGAGGATGACAAAAAACAGTTTGTCTCACTCTTTCATTCGGTCTTCTAATGCATGTGTTTGTAATTCTAGGAATAGTATGGCAAAAATAATCTACCATTCTACCATTTGTTCTCCACATTGTAATTACATCTCTAAATCCCTATCGCCGCATGGGGTAATGCTCGAGGCATTCATCTCCTAATATTTAGTGGTTAACATGCTAACCCATTTATATATTTCTCCTCATACCCGCGGCAACGCGCGGGGAATCCTTCCAGTACATAAGGTTAAAGGATGGGCATGGCAGTTATATCTACAATAAATATAATATAAGGAGGGTAAAATGTCATGTAGGTAATGTTTTTTTTTTTGTGTGTTGGATAAGTTCCAAATTTGGCCAAAAATAATACAAATTGTCAAAGCCCCATATCCAAACTCATTGTTCTTGCCACACACACTATATGGTTCAAAATAAATGTACTGTCATCACTAACTAAAATCCTACTCATTCTGAAAGTTCATGCAATTGAAGCATTAAGCAATTTGCCCCACGTACCTGGAGTGTAGAAGCTCAGGTAGGGAACAATGCCACCACTGTGGTAAGGGTTGTCTTCAGGGTTGTCTACAAGCTTGTTGATCCTGCCAGACTTTTGATCGACGGAGAAGAAGCCATCAATCTTTCCCACCAAAATCATGCCAGCACCATCCGCAAATCCAAGCAAATCGATGTCGGGGACAGTGTCGGAGAGCAGGCTCGTGAGGTCAATTTCACTGCCTTGTGTCCATTCCATTGCCAGGGCACCACCGTTGGGTCTAGGCTCCATTGACCAAAGGCAAAGTTTAGAGCCTTCCAATCCTGCAAATCCCAGGCTTCCGTCCTCCGTGGTCGTGAGCACGGCCCACATCGGTCCACTATGGGGCGCCGGAGGCATTGCAATCACAGAAATGTCGCCTGTGGCCAGATCATACTTGAGGATGCTGGTCCTCCCCGGGAAGAAGAAGTAGAACGCGTTCCTGATGAGGGCACTACTGCGCACCGCGTCTAAACAGCCAGCACCAGCACCACCAAGGTCCGGGTGTTGCGCTGTGTAGATCGGCTCGCTCCATGCCGCGGGCTCTAACGAGGAGTATATGCAGGTGAAGGCCCCGTTGTGGTCGAAAGCCCACCAGTACGACGCGGAAGGACCCGCCGGCGTCATCCTGGAGGCCGTTCTGGTCACAGCAGAGCAGCACGGCTTTCCAGCTGGGCGGGCGCCGGGGCAGGGCGGGGACAGGCAGCTCCAGGAGGTCCTCGCCGGTGGCAGAGAGAGGGTCCCAGACGGCGAGGCGAATCCCCATAGAAGCCACGTCGTTGCGTTTGTAGACGAGTTGGCTGGCACGGAAGACGAGGGAGCCATGACGCTCGGTGCGGTAGAGGAGGACGCGGCCGGCGCGCGCGTCGAGCGCGCGAGACAGCGCCACGGGGCGACGAGGGGCGGGCAGGATGCGGACGTGCGGACGAAGTCGAGGTAGATGCCGGTACTGGGGCCGCCGATGTAGTGGATGAAGAAGCCCAGCATCGGGGCACGCCCGCGCTGGAGGTGAAAGTCGCGGAAGCGGCGGCGGAAGGCGCCGGCCGAGACAAGGCGGGCCCAGCGCTTGCAGACGAGCGCGGCGCGGAGGAGGTGCGCGGGGTCGTCCGGACGGGAGCGGACGAGGATCTCTTCCACGATCTCGTCCGGCAGGGCCGGCGGAGAGCGCAGCATTGGCGGCGGCGGCGGATCCTCATCCTCCATTGGGGCAGCTTGCGGGGGTCACTCCACTCAGTCAAATTCGGTTGCGAACTTTCCTATGGATCTGTACCATCAAAGAATCCGAAGTTTAGAAAAATTGCAATGAAAGATTCAGCTTCAGAAAAAGAGATCAAAAAGATAGATCGAGGAGATGGAAACTAGGGATCATACTCAAGAAATGATAACTCGAAGAGATAGAAACGAAAGATAAATAGAAGGGGTGGAGTAGACGTGCACCATGGATGGAAGGCTCGAAGAGCTGCAGTCCCGGCCGGGGCGACGCGCCGCCGCCGGGAGATCTGCCGCCGGCCGCCGGGCACCAGAATCGTGAGGTGGGCTGGGTGCCCCGTGAGTTGGCTGGATGCCCCCGGGCCGGGTCTGTCTGTGCGTGGGTATTCACGAGTTCTTCTTTTTATTTATTTTTTATTTGAACGATTTGAAACGATTTTTTTTGCTCGACTTTAGCATAGAGTTAACAGATATACTTGTGATCGTTGCTAAAGATTTGTTATCAAATGTTTTGTAGTGTTGGATCGACTTTGTTAACAATCTAGGAACCAATGCTAACACATTTTGAGTTCTTTAGGTTTGAATTTTAATCTAGAGATTCCATGTTAACGTTTTCATTCATGAACTCTAGCGTTTTAATTGTTAACATCATTTAATTAAATTTACACTTTATGCTACTTTGTAAATTGTAGTATGTATGAAAATTGTGGACTCATCACTACATTATAACATACTTAGATTATCAATAATACACTCGGCACTACATTATAGCATGTCTAATTGCCCTTGCAGTAACTTGGTTATTTTTATGTAAGAATTGACTTATAATTCCTTCGTTCTCTTTGTAAACTTGTGATGATTGGATATTGTTTTAATTATAAATCTTACTATATCATGTCTACAAAAGTGCATCGATGGTACCGTCAATGAATATTGTGTTATAATAGTTAAAAAATGTTAAGTAAAATTATTGCTCAAAGATTTAAATGAATTTATGTCTTATATTTGTCTTCTTGAAGAAAATTTCTTTTAAAGACATGTCTTCTATTGCTCGTGAGAGTATTAGCAGTGTTCCGCACCGAGGGGTATGAAAATTGGCATTGTTCCGAACTGAAAAATACTATAAATTTTTTCGTTTGTTTATGGTAATATTATCCTACCATGGGGTAACTAAGCTCAAAAGATTAGATACCATGAATGTACATCTAAACTGTGAAATTAGTTATTTTGTTTACCTACATTTCATACTCCATGCATCTTTTGGTATATTTAATGATTCGATGTGACGGGAATTTTGAATTTTCAAGCCAAATTCGAGTGATGTAAACACAATCGAGGCGTGTTCGATGGTGGGATCCACATTTGAAGTGACCGGTCCTGTTATCAGCTCCACAACTAGCTCTATATGTGAGACCCGCACAACATAACTACTCAACCAACTCTTTCCCGTCTACCACCTCTCGTCTTATCCTTCTGCTTTCCCAAGCCCCATCCATCTCCTCCGTCGCATGCCATCAGCCACGATCTCCTATGTCGCTTGCCTTCGACCACAAGTTCCTCCGCCGCACGATGCACCCCCAGCCCCATTAGTCCTACACCTCAAGCTCATCCTCTAGCTGGTTCTAGGAATTTAGTGGGGGCTCCGTCCATGGCTAACGGCAAGCCATACCGGCACGTCCCTCCCTCTCTTCTATGTCACGATACATGCAAGGTGACGACGGATAAGGCTAGCACGCGCGGCGGTGAGGGTAGTGAAGGATTGGCCGACGAACGTACTTGGCAGTAGAGCACGACGGCTGTCGTCTCCACCATACATAGACAAAGCCCAACACAGTAAAGGGCACGCAGGCCAAATCGATGACCCACTCCCTAATACTATTACGAGCCCAGGGCCAATGTTATGACATTCTCTTCCCAAGCAGCTTCACACCGATGGAGGCACCTTGCCCGCCAGCGCGCGATGATGTTCGTGGGAGACGGTGGCGACAGCTGGTGGCGGGCGTGGAGGCCTGGTGCTGCGGTGGGGCGGAGATGCGCCACGCTTCGAGGCGTGTGGCGGGTCGGGCAAGGAGGAGTACCGCCTGCGCGCACTGGTTCGACGTTAGAAAGAAGAACGACCGTTCCGGGTATGGGGCGTGCACGGGAAGGTCCGACACTAGGATGTCGACGCCTGTTCTCCTCTCCTCGACTGTCTGTGCTCTCCCGGCGGTGTCTCATCTTAGTGGCGGGGAGTAGAAGTTGTTCGGCTGATTTTGGCTGATGGCTGATTTCTAGGCGATGTAATAGATTCGTGAGAAAGGATAAAAACAAACAAAATAAGGTAAATTAAGCGAACAGGTTTTGAACCTAGAGAGAATAAGGGCGAAGGTTTAGATCGAGTTTAATGGGAAGGAGCGGTGTCTATATCGAATCGAGGCCGGTTCGATAGTCTCATCTATTGCATTGAACCGTGCTAGGACCAAGCACTGCGGGTGCCCTGATGGCATTACAATATATACGTGGCAAGTGGCAATGTGGCATCAAATGCTCGACAGTCAAAGTACTGCTGCTAGTACGTAAAAATTTAAAAAATACTCCCTCCATATTGAAAAGGAAGTAGTTTAGGACATCGACACGGTCTCCAAAGTGCAACTTTGACTTCTCTTTTCTATCAAAATATTTATTAAAAAATTATATATGTATACTTTTATGAAAGTATTTTTCAAGACAAATCTATTGATATGATTTTCATATTTCAAAACTCAACGACTTAAAAAGTTATTAATCATTTATGTTCCCAATGTTTGACCAAGCCTTTTCCAAAAACGACTTCCTTTTTAATATAGAGGAGTACTAAGCTCTGGTTCTATTTAATGGCATCATCAATGCCGACCGGTTAAACTACCGCTACTAGTAAAAAGTAAAAATTACAGTACTCCTACTAGTAAAATAAAATAATATTAAAGTTCTTGTAGTAGAAAGAACAATTGACTTCTATTAAACATGTGTGTACTAATGCTCGTGAAGAAAGTTACAACAAATGGGTGGCATTATCAAATGCTTGACAATCAAAGTATTGTTATTTAAAAAGAAGTCAGAGATAATTTTGGCTCGCTCTTTACATGCATTGCAGTAAGAACTAAGACACTAGCTACTACTTAAAAAACAAATGAAAGTAATGTTATTGGGGAACTAGTGAAAACACAATCAAAAGTACGATTATTAAAAATTAAAGTCAAAGAGAAGATGGCTCGCTCTATACAAACAGTGCCAGTTAAAAAACCAAATCAAAGTATTATTATTATTAGTGAACTAGGGGAATCTCACCCAGCGTTCTTTGCGGGAATTAAAAAAAATGCAATGATCATAAGGAAAATTTTTATGATATCATTTCTACTTGATAGAGATATATGAGCTTATTACGAGATAGTTGAAATAACAATTAATGTATTGAGTCGTGTATTGAGTCTACACGCTAATTTTTAAGACCAAAGTGCGAAATTATTTGACTTGCTATATCTCGTACCGAGTATAACCCCCCCCCTAGTCCTGTCCACCTGTTGCTTCACTCCCTGGCCCGCTCAAAGTTCCTTCAATGTGTCTCCACAAGTATCATAACTCCTATCGCATACATTTTAGATTTAACACTCCAAAGAACGCGAACGTTCTTCTTTTAATTAAGAAAGAATGCAATGATCATAAGAAAAGAGTTTAATCTTATCATCTCTTCTCGACAGGGATATATGATCCTAATAGAGAGATTACAAATATCATTGCATATACACGATGAGGGACATGAGGATAATTGAGTGTTATATAAACTTAAGGCTTGAAGCCTAATAGAGAGATTACAAATATTCCAAAAAAATGATATCGTAATGGCCAAAAACGGATAACTAATCCGTGCATACATACATATACTATGTCATGTTCACTGCAACTGTAGGTATCATGTTGAATTTTCCAAGATGCTACTGTACAATGTAGCACACAACTGGCTGCTTATGTTAATGTTGTCCCTTGACTGTTGACAATCCAAAATGAAAAGGCCTGTCTTCGCTCTTCAGGGAGGGTTCAGTTCAGTTCAGTTCCTTAGGGCCATGCCGACAGGTTGGAGGTGTTGCTCCGGATCCCGCTTACGCCCAAGTCGGCACTTCTGAAAAACTGAATAGTTGTATGAGTTTTAATTTTAGAAAATATTGTATCACCAGAAATTCAAAGAACATGCAGTCAAGAAAAAAACACTTACCTTTAGTTTTTTGGGTGATGCTGCTATCAAAAGTCGCAAGGCTTCCTTCACTGAAATTATTTACTGTGGAAACATATTGTCCTTCAACCAATTCTCATTGAGATATTTTTATTTCATATACAATTTGTTTGGGTAAAAATCACGTGTTATGCAAACATTTATGTGGTACGCATCCACCTCCCCATGTCAATCTGAACAACAGAAAAGAAATTGATTTATATTTAATCATCCATTGATAGCTTATAAAACTAAATATGGTCCAGTGCTATGATCAAACTAAATATGTAATCTAAATGCTATCTCCATGAGTAACTGATTCAAAATTGGAGCAAGAGGATAGCTGCCGCATATATTGTTATCTAGAGATGATTACCTGATTTATATTTAATCATCCATTGATAGCTTATAAAACTAAATATGGTCCAGTGCTATGATCAAACTAAATATGTAATCTGAATGCTATCTCCATGAGTAACTGATTCAGAATTGGAGCAAGAGGATAACTGCCGCATATATTGTTAGCTAGAGATGATTACCTGATTGCACGCTCATTACAGGCTATCACAGGAGGTAGTGAAATTTCTAGACAAAACTTCGTGAACTTGGTAACCCTCCCTTCGCACTACTTGAGATATCGGTAATCTTCTCTGTAACGCATGGTAGAAGCTACTTTCAGCTCAAAAATATGTCCACTTTTTTTAATGTGTGGCGGCTGATACATGAATCCGGGGCTGAGAAGTACACCGTATTCATCCTGAAGGACCTGAGGGAGACCGAAATGGTAGGTGGTGGCATGAGGCAGAATCCCTACAGACATAACAGGAGAATGGAGCTTTTTGGTTCAGGGATCCAGGGATGAGAGGACAACATGCTGATTTTTTCCCAGGGAAGAATATAAGAACTGAGAGGACATAAAGTAAATGTTGGAGTATACTAAAAAGTAACAGTCGCACGCCTTACCGTGCAGTATCGTCTATGAGATTGTTGTAGTATTCCAAGACTTTTGGGTTAATCTTTCATCTCCCAGCTACACAATGGCATCACAATTTTTCATGAATATACATACATCAGAATTGTGTTCATTTTTTTTGTTAAAAGGAAAAACTTACCTGGAATTACCCTTGGCCAAGCAATGGACAATCTGTAAGCTGGAATTAGCCTTGGCCAAGCAATGGAGAATCTGCAAGGATCTAAACCCATCTCACGCATGAGCTTCACAGCTTCCTGACAACAAAATAATTTCGATGCTTCCCTTATGTTCATCAGAACTCTGAAGCTGCTACTGCCTACTGTAAATTGCAAGCACTATAGGATACATACTTTGTAATGGTGATACTGATCCGCTGAAACATATGCAGTTGACCCATAGTACGAATAAACCTATCACCAAAGACAAATTTCAAAACCTTCAAGCTGTTAGCATGACTTGAAGCCTGACAAAAACCAACAGTTTTTCAAAGTGTATTATATTGATAGTAGTTATCTGAAGAAATCATCTGGATGCTTGCATCTTATCTGGATGCTTGCATCTTAATGGGTGAAGGTCTCCCAAATGCTGGGTGTTCTCCCATCCTCTGCAGCTGCTCCTTTCACCAAAGGTTTTTCAGAATAATTGAGCTATTTAGAACCAAAGTCCAGTAAGTAAATAGTTTCTTTTTAATGAGCAATCTCAGGGAACTATTATTATCACGCTACCTAGAAATAGATCCTACTCGAGGAGGAGCACGGGAAAAAAAAATATAAAACTGAACTAATATATCCTACCTGAAAGTGTACGATGACCAAGTAAGTACAAAAAGTTCAGATGATATGCATTATATATTGCACAAAAATTATGACAACAATTCAAGGAAAGCCATTGCCTGATCAAGATAATGAACTGACAGTAAAAGGTATAGTACTGTAGCATCGAGATTGCAGATACTTGTCATTTTCTATACTGTTAAACATGCATGGTTGAGTTGTACTAAGCTAGGACGGTGATTAGTAGAATATTAATCAGGTCGAGATCAGCTCTAAAGTATAAATAAGATATCTCTATGTTATGGGGAAAAACTCATACCTCAGATTTTGTTATTTAGTTGATATAATCATTGACCTACGTTGACAAACCAAGGTTGCTGGCTGGTAGAAGAATTTATGCAGCGAAATTGCATATCAAACATATAAAGAAACAAAGAATTAGATAATGAATATGAATGTCTCATACTAATATAAGTATAACCAATAATATATGGCCATATGATAGAATATAAACAGATTTCAAGAAATACCAACAATAATAACTTCGAGGTATTCATAATCTGGATCGTTGGTGTCAAGAACATCCACCATTAAGTATTATTTCCTGCAGTAGCAAGGGACAAAAAAATTTTTTCATACAAATCTACCTTACTGGCAATTAATCAAACACTATGCGGACAGGTCAAACTGAACATTCAGAACGAAAAGGATATATGGATATACATCACAAAGAAATAACTGCAAACGCATGAAATATCTAAATCTACTCATGGAGCAAAGATCTGCTTCCTCATGGGAAAGAGTATTGAAAGGAGAGAATACCTCGGTCAGGTGCACACCACAGGGGCCTTACGGAGGGCACACCCCTGCTGGAAGCAGATCAGGATGAGAACCGTGCAGATTGTAGACTGGATCGGAGGACTATTAGGGGCGATGTGAGTATTAGCGAGTGGGAAGGATCGAAGGTTGCGACAGCAAAACCGCACAGGATTTGGCCGATGCAAAACCTGCATCCTTCACCGTGGCCAAGATCGGAGGAGGCCAGGAGGGAAGCAGGGGAGATCACGTACCAATGTCGGCGCGGCCGGCGGGTTTGTACTCCATGGAGAGGTGAGGGGCTCCCGGGGCCAGAATCGGGTGACCATGGACCTGCAACTGCAAGGCAATTTCTCAAAACAACTCGCGGCTGGGGAGGGTCGGGTCACGCACGTCTGAGCCGACGCGGAAGGACTGGACAGCGGAGATGGCGTTGACGGCGACACAGAGGAGCGCAGTGGCGGCCGTGACGACGCTGAAGCAGCCGCAGACGATTAGGATCGGGTCGGAACCGGCGCGCACGGGACGACCCTGCCGCTGCAGCGCTACCGCGGCGTGTCCCCGCCCCACCGGCATGCGGCGAGAATGAGGAGAAGGGCCCGGCCCCAGGCGACGACGCGGAGGCGGCCGCATTCGCCATGGCCTAGGGTTTTGGCGCTTCTGGTGGGCTTGGATGGATTCGGTGAGGAGGCAGCGTCTTCGGGGGCAATGGAATCAGGAGCGGGAGGAATGGAATCGGGAGGGATTGAGGCGGGGATCGGGGAAGGCGGCCGGTGGATGCCGCGGTGGGTTCAGGTGGAGGGGGAAGCGGACGGTCAGCATTGATGCTACCCAGGCGGAGGCCGACGGTCGGAGATTCCGAGATTCCAGCGAGAGGTAGGGGAACAGGCCGCGCGGGACGCGAACGGACAAAACAAATAAGGCGACGACGCACAAACCTAAGATTTCAGTGATTTCAGTTTCAATTTCAGTTATCAAATCCAGTACCAGAGGGCTGAGAAATACCTAAGCTAGAATAGTAGGGAGCTCCTATACAGGAGTTATAGATAGATAGATAGATTAGTAAATACTGTATAAGTGAAAAAAATTAAATGTCTGAGCCCAGGTTCGAACTGGGGACCTTTAGTGTGTGAGACTAACGTGATAACCAACTACACCACCCAGACAAATTGTGACTGAGAAATGAAATTAAAAGCTTATTAACCTTTCTTTTAAAAAGGGCCCAATATCTCCAGCCCAGCACAACATGTGCGTACGTAGCTTCTAGTCTCGTCTCGTCCCTCCGCTTCTCGCTTCCGGCGCTTTCTACACACGAGACACGACGCCTCCTCCAGCGACCAGGACATTTCAGCGATGCCGCCAGCGGTCCCGAGATCCGACAGGATAGTTCGCCGGACGGCGATGGTCGGCGCAGCCACCGCCGCCTACTTGCTCCTCACCGCCGACTACGGGCCCAACTACCCCAACCCTGTACGTGCCGTACTCATTTCCTACGACTGCACACTCTTAAATTAGTTTGATTGTGAGTGAAAAGTTACTATACCTTGGATTATGCGTTTTGTAGCTAGCCTTTAGTCGCTATTTGAATATGTTCGGCTGAATTGTTTTTGTGCTTGATAAGTTGATATGCCGTCTGATGCCGATACGTTATAAAAGAAAAACATTATACAAGTTGTGGTTGATAAATTCAAGTGAACAAATATTTGTTTGGGATAAATGCAACAGTAGGTAATTTGATTTGGCTAAACATAAGCAACCAAACAAAGAGACTCTGAATTCTAACCTGGATTTGGGTGCATGTCAATGATTGCTAACTGTTCAGTGATCCACAGAATGAGGTCTTCCGTTGTGTTCTGTAATAAGTCTTGTTTCTTGGTTGTTCTACTCTACTCAACAGTCAACGTATAGCTTCAGTTTTGGAGAGAAGACGACAATAAAAACTTCCAGGATACTTTTCAGTTTTCTGTGAGTGCTAGAGGCCTCTTCCCAATTTTACCAAGAATAAGATGTTTATACAGTAACTTTTGTATATCCTGATGCTTCAATTAGGCATTTTACCTATTATAGTGCTACAGCTGATAGATGCCTCAATTTCCTCGAATGCAGATAAGGGGTGCCATGGAATCGTTGCCTCTGTTCTCCAAGTCCAAATCAAACACAGACAGAGACAGAGATGTTCCTCAGGCTGCTCAAAAAGATACAAGTAACATGGAGCCAGATGGTAAGGTAGCAAGAAATAGAAGTGCATCGCCATGATAATGTCGGTTACCCGGCAGTTGTAAACTTGTAATAGTTGTCATGTATCCGGATTCAGAGGCAGCTATTGCTAGCGTGACCTGATAATCGTTTAACTTTGTTACTGTTGTTCATTCATTTTTTTTTTTTAAAAAAAAGAAACAAGGCTAA
The DNA here is from genome assembly GCA_015847255.1 of Hyparrhenia diplandra. Lineage (NCBI taxonomy): Eukaryota > Viridiplantae > Streptophyta > Magnoliopsida > Poales > Poaceae > Hyparrhenia > Hyparrhenia diplandra. Next base: position 104,928 of record JADLZK010000567.1, on the reverse strand, counting down.
ACATGTTGACACGCGCGTGAGCCACATCACAGTTATTCTACTAGGCTTCTCATCGGCTGATTGTTTTCACGGCTGATTTAATTCAGCTGTTTGAATAGTCTTCTGTGATACGGAATAAACCACAGTGCGCTGTTGTCAAAAAAAAAAAAAAAAAAAAAAAAAAAACCACAGTGCGCTGAATTAAATAAAAAATGCCTAAAGAAACATAAAAAATGCTTAGGGAACTTTCAAAGTCTAGGTAAAAAAGACACATATAAAATATACTGCTCAGATAAAAATGTTTAGGGCACCCATCACATTATATGGATGTGAGAGCGTTTTCTTGGATGTGTATCACAGTTATATTTTGTCCCTAATAATGTTTAGAAACGAGCATGGATCCATAACTGTGCCCACTGTTCCTTACCGTCTACTGATGTCCTCCGCTCGCTCGATCACTCTCGATCTACTGACCCTCATCCTTTTTCCTCTATTGTTGTTCCCTCTCTTCCTCCTACACAACTCCCTATGCCCTTGTTCGCTCACTCTAACACCATCTGCGCATGCGTCCCTCCTCTCCCTTCCCTTGTGTGCCGTCCCCTCCTGTTCCATTCGAGAAGAGATGATAACACCTACATTTGTTTGCTTTAATTTTGGGAGTTCATCGCACAAATGTGACCAAACAAAGTCCAACCAAAGGTCGTCCTAGTAATATAGTGACCAAAGCAACGGTGAAATGCTTGGCCGCCAATGAGCACACCACGAGACTATGTCATAGACCTCACAACAAGCACAAATTCGATAGAAGTGTAGCATTCACAAATACAATGACATGAACTATTGGCATGTCAATTGTGGCTTAGGCTTATGTAGTCACCCATCCTGCAATCATATCCCCACTCTTGACTTATTGGATGACACCATGACTACACGAGTTACCGAGTCTACCGATGAAGGAACCAACCTATAGAAACTAGGGACATGAATGAAGTACAAAATTAGAGTTGAAGAGGTAAAAAAATCAAAGTGGAAGCGGGTTTGCGACCATGACTTCCCTACCTAGAGTTTCAGTGAGGCAACAAAGTAGGGGATACTCCAAGATACTAAGATAGCACACCGGTCATGAGGGAAAGCTTGTGAAGCAAGTCATAAAGGAAAAAGGGATGAGGTTTGTAGATTGATTTAATGTAACTTGGAGTTCAAAACCGTGATGGAGAAAAAATGTTGAAGCCCGAGAAAAAACGTTAGGCTCCCCGGCGCCCGCTCCCGTGGGCGACTTCGGCGGCGCCCGCCCCCCCGCCCAAGCTCTCCCCCCGGCTCCTCCTCCGGCCGTCGTCGCCGCCTTGCTTTCGCCGCCGCCGTGCGGCGGTGATGGCCTCAACAAAGGGGCGCCGCCGCCCCGCCACTCTCCACCTCCAAACTCTTCCACCTCCCCCCCTCCATCTCGGTCCCCCTCCGGCGAGCTTGCCGGCTCGGGATGGCCGGCCCGGCCGGATCCGTCCCTGGGCGGCGCCCCCCAGATCCCTTCCGGCGGCGGAAGACCCGGCAGTTCTTCGCCCGGCGCGTGGGGGCTGGCGGGGCTCGGTGGTGGCTGGTCCTTGCTTGGCCCCACCGGATCCGCCCTCGCGCCGCACTTCCGCCCGTACCGGACGTCGGCCGGCTGCTGCGGGCGCGTCTCCTCCTCGAGCCGGATCCGCGACGGCCCGCCGGATCCGGCGCCCGGGCTCGACACGGTAGGTCGCTCCTCTTCTCCGACGCCCGGGTGGACCCGGCCGGACGGCCCACGGGCGGTGCCGCGGTTTGATCGCCAAGCCTTTGAGGCCCCGCGGCATGGCGACCATGGGGACCTGGTGGGGCGGCTCTGGTGGAATGGGCGAAAGCTCGCCGGCCTCGGCCGGGCAAACGACGGTGGCGCTGGCGCCATACACCTCCCCTCGGGGCGCCGTCATTATTCCACCGCAAGACACCGTGGGAGGCCGCCGGCCCAACCCTTCTTCTTAGCGCTCGTCGGCGGCGGTGGTGGCGCCGCCGTGGTGGTGGGGCCGAGGTGATGCCGGGCAGCCGGTGGCTTCATGGTGATGCTTCAAGCATGCCGGGCTCACCTCACCGACGTCGGCCTTGGAAGTTGGGTTTCTTGCGGGTTGGGGTCGGGACCTCTGGTGCTCTCTATTGCGTTGTCGGCGTTTGCGAACGTCGATCTCCTTCCCGAAGGCAATGCATGAGCTCTCCCGCAGCTACCCCTTTGGTCGGTTTGCTCGCCGTGCACTTGCTGCGCCTTTTGAGCCTCGGCTTTCTTCTCACCTAGGTATGTCTAGTTGGTGTTCGTTGTAGCCGTAGTCAAGGTCGCGGCCGTTGGTTCGGGCGGATGCTTTGCCGCCGGTATCTTGTATGAGCTTGTGCTTCAGTATCGGCGGATGCTTTGCCGCCGTTGTGGTCGTCGTCTTTCCGGCGAGATGCTTTGTTTGCCGAGGTTGGTTTGGACGGATACTTTGCCGCCGGAATGTTAGCGGATGCTTTGCCGCTACATGGTCGTGTTTTTGGCGGATGCTTTGCCGCCGTGGTGTTCCGGTGGATGCTTTGCCACCGAGGTTTTCGGGCGGGTGCTTCGCCGTCGAGGAGGTTACGGTGGATGCTTTGCCACCGAGGTCGCGGTCTTTCCGGCGGATGCTTTGCCGCCGAGGTGTCTCATCTACGGCTTCGATCACCATTAGCTACCTAGGTGTCGAGTTATCCTTTGTATAGGCGCAGACTTCTTTGGGGTTGTTAGATGGAGGGTTCCCCGCCCCTCGCTTTTCTTGCTTTTCATTTTTTGTGTTTACGGTCTACGTTGGTGTTTTCACCGTGATGTCTTCTCGCATCGGGGTTTGTTGTATTTGGATTTGGTTTTCCTCTTCTTAATTAAATACGGGTGAACGGTCCGATCGCGAAAAAAAAAGTTCAAAACCTTTGTAACGTATAGTATACTAAGTTATATGAATTTTTACTACAAAATGGATTTGTATAGTTTATATGCGCTTGCTTTGTTCTTGCACTACAAAATATCTAGTGATAAAGAACTTTTGTCTAACTTAGATGTAGTTTATAAAAAATATTGACATATATAATATGAAATAAATGCATTATCAAAATATATTTCAAGTCGTGTCTAATGAGTTTTGTTTGATGTTACATGTGTCATTTGGCAGCATTTCTCGCAGAAACTTCTCCATGTGACATTCTCCTCAATCAAACATAAAAATGCACACAAATTCTCATGGGATCAAACAAGAATCATCATTTCTCTATTTTCATAGTAGCTATAAAGATGAACTTCTTGCAATTCCTTATTCAATCACCGCCAAAATCAATTTAGAATAGTTCCCTCCATTAGAGAATGAAGGAGCTATAGAGCTAAGAATTAGGGAGTGAGACTACACCAAACAAACATGTGATGTTTATGCATTTTTTCAATCAAGTTCAAAACAAGAGTGAAATGCACAAGTAGGTACACGAACTTGTCTTCTTTGTGCCAAATAGGTCCATGGACTTAGAAACCGACCATCTAGCCCCTCGAACTTGCGAACCCGTTCACCACAGGTCCATAGAGGTTTTGCATGGCGGTTTTGCATGGCGAAGATGGTGGTTTTGCAATGGCACTATAGCGATGTTGACATCGGCACTTCTTTTTAATTTGTGAAATTAATATATTTTTATTCAGAGCTCCAAATATAGCAAATAATATATCAATTTTGATTGTCTCGACGAGCTTTTGCAATGGAGTACTCCGTTTTGTTATTTGAGATAGTTCTATTTCATGTAAAATTAAATATTTCTATAAAACAAGTAATATTTTATTCTCACTTGCAATCTGATATATATGTGGTCGTGGTTCGAGTTCCGATATATATTGCCTATTTTTATTGTCATGATTCAGAAAAAAAGTGCAATTGAAATTGATTAAGATTTAAGACCCTAGCTTTACGTCCAAAAATATATTATCTGATCGATGCATGCATGTGAACCTGCAGTAGGCAGCGAGCATCCGGTACATCGTCCGGACGATCAATCGGGCCATCCACCGCTCCGACGCCTAGCTCTCTCTGCTTCGCATCCGCAGGCCGATGCATGCATGCATGCATATTTTAGCTGCAGCTGCGCCGCATGCGCGCGATCGATTGTCCGCGCAATATATACATATTTAGGGTACCATGTTTTGGCCTAAATACGTATATATTGCACGGTGCCTAGCTTGTATATAAAACGAGTATTAAATTTCACGGTAATATATACCCTATGTATATTTACGGCCAAAAACCGACAAATATGTATATATCCGGAACTAAATCACGACCACATATATATCGATTGCAAGTGAGAATAAAATATCACTTTCGTTTTATAGAAATATTTAAGTTTTCACAAAATAAAACTATCTCAAATAACAAAACGGTGTACACCATTGCAAAGAGCTCGTCGAGACGATTAAAATTGATATATTATTTGCTATATTTAGAGCTCCGAATAGAAAGATATTAATTTCACAAATTAAACAAAAGTGCGGGTGTCATCGGCGACGTCGAGATCGCTACTGATCTTATGCAAAACCACCATGCAAAAACCGCCATGCAAAAAAACTCTATGGACCTCAGGGTGAACGGGTTCGCAAGTTCGAGGGGCTAGATGGTTCAGTTTCCAAGTCCATGGACCTATTTGCACAAAGAAGACAAGTTTTTTACGTACCTACTCTGCATTTCACTCCTGAAACAACTATAGTTAGGAATGAAGGCAGTAGATATTTTAAAAACGGCAACGGGGTGGATATAGTACAGTACAACTTCAGGGTTGTTTCTGTAATTTCCGCAAAGTATCTCTGTCTTCCAGACGAACCCGCCTCGCTTCTCGGCTCCCGTCCCCTCCGCTTTCCACCCGCCGCCGCCGCCGCCGCCGCCGCCGCCGTGCCCGGGCCCTTGCTCAGCATGTGGGGTAGCACAGACGGCGGAACGCCGGAGGTCACCCTCGAGACCTCCATGGGCGCCGTCACTGTTGAGGTACCTCCCCTCTCTCCCCTCGGCTGCATCTCCTCTCTTTCCGCCTGTCCCTTTGCGCTGGGCCCTTCGCTTCTACTGCTGGATTGAATGCTGATGGTCCTACTCGATCCGTAGATGTACTACAAGCACGCGCCCAAGACTTGCCGGAACTTCGTCGAGCTCGCGCGTCGCGGCAACTACAACAACGTCATCTTCCACCGCATCATCAAGGTATCTCTTGAGTTTCTTTCCTGCTTGTGTTGTCTGATCTTGGGTACTTAATGAGTCCTTGTGCCTGCTTAGGATTTCATTGTGCAAGGTGGGGATCCTACTGGAACCGGCAGAGGTGGCGAGTCCATCTATGGGTGAGCAGTCTGTCCTCCCCTTGATTTATTCTTGAATCAACGACTATGTTGTTTCCATAGTTGATTTTGAATGCTAGCCTGCAGCAACAGTAGATGTGTACCCAGTATCGGATGGGGTATAAAGCATAGTGTTGGGAAGGATTTTGCCCTGCTATCTATGTGTCTTATTGTTTGATTAACAATTGCATCGTCACATTGGTAGAGTGAATGCTATCTTAACTACTCTGCTTGTACAACAACGTTTCATCAGTGGCCTTAATACCACTGTTTTTTTTGGCTGCTAGCTTGGGCAAAAGCTAATTTGCTGGACAGCTGGTAATATGTTTCTTTTCTAGGGCAATCTGTAAGATTAAATTGTCTCTGCTATTCGTTCTCTTTAGTTTTAAACTTGTGATCCTGTCTTGCTGCTGTCGCTTTCTCTGCAGAGCAAAGTTTGAGGATGAGATAAAGACTGAGTTGAAGCACACTGGGGCTGGAATTCTGTCCATGGCAAATGCTGGTCCAAATACAAATGGAAGCCAGTTCTTCATAACTCTTGCGCCTTGTCAGTCACTTGATGGTAAGGATAGGTGTCTGCTTTTTTTATTGTGTGATTTCTTTGACCTGTGTCAACTTTTTTCACTTTGTGCTGAAAAACATGACGACTAACTGATTAAGTATATATTGTTTTTGGTGTTGTGCGCATATGAGCTGTAAACAAAAAGACATTTTCACTATTTTGGCCCTTTCTAATAGAATGGACCATAAAGAAAGCTGATTAAACTATAGAGAAACAATGTTGACTAAAACTGAGTTAATTAAATTAAAAGTTTTGGAAGACATAAGACAAGGTCCTAATATAAACTGTTTAAAGATCATGATGACTACATAACTTTTCTTTTCCCACTACTGTTTTCATCTGATATATTCAACGTTAGGAGTTCTTCCCTCTTGAAATGTCAGTTGTCAAATCTGAATTGGTGGATAGATAAATAGCATTTGGGATGAACTTTTCTTCATTTACTATGCCTGCAGTTTCATACAATTAACATGATATAATGTTCCAGGGAAACATACAATTTTTGGGAGGGTATGCAGAGGAATGGAAATTGTTAAGCGCCTTGGTAGTGTGCAGACTGACAAAAATGACAGGTAAACTTTTGCATGTGATCTCTACTGAAGAGAAGGTTTTACTTAGGGCATTGGCATAGGTCTATCATCGCAGGCCACAACATATAGTGTGCAACTGTGCATGACAAGTTTCTTGATATGTGTTGCCTGTGTATTTGAATGAACACTATGGCGCAATTGATTTCTTACTAAAGAAGAAGATATGCCTGCATTTACAACCACTGATTAGGAAGTTGCATCGCATGTATTGTATGATGCATGATGATTAGACACTAGTCTATATAGTAGGCAAACTATATCCCTGTTTTGTGGAATACCATGTTTCCCCTTTTTTTGCTCTGATAGTGAACCTCCTGTTTTGGTCTATGATGTCTGAATCCGATCCCTGTTTACGTCTGCTGAACTTTCTTTCTTACCTTTGGTTGTTTTAGGCCTATCCATGAAGTAAAAAAATCTTGCGAGCCATCGTCAAAGATTGAAGCATCGCCCATATGTAACTCAAGAATGTTGGTTTAGGCTTAATAATGGTCCCGTTCATGTAAGTTGCCGGACCTTTGGGAAAAAGATGAAAGATACAGCTAGTTCCGGCCTGATGACTCTCGTCTCTGGTGATCTGCCTGACTGAAAACCTACCTGATGAGTCGTTTGTACCTTTTGAGCAAGAAGGTGTTTGAAACAACTTATATGCTGCATGGAGTATGCTGCGGAAAGATTATTGTAGCATGGGTTCACCCAATATTTCTCCTTGTTGATGTGATGCGATGGTAACCCAATATTATTGTAGCACCGTATACATGGAACCTACCATAGAATAGAGTAGATTTTTTTTTAAAAAAACAACACTAATCTTCTCTAATATACTCAGCAATTAGCAATTAGCATTCTGCTGCTGGCTGCAGTGGATCGATTTTTTTCAAACTTTTGCATGATCCTCCATGCATGAATCCAGTAGTATATACATTACATGGAAGGCATGCATTCAATTCATATCTATATACCTACTCCCTCCGTCCACAAATAAGTGCACTTCTTTTTGACTTTTATCATTCTTATTTGACCATTCGTCTTATTTAAAAATTTTAATAAATATTACTCATTTTGTTATGACTTAATTTATCATTAGAGATATTTTTTATGTTATGACAAAATAAGTTATATTTATTAAATTTTTTAAATAAGACGAATGGTCAAACAAATTTGAGAAAAGTCAAATAAGTGTACTTATTTATGTATATATTAATAAATGGTAATTGTTAGATTCGTGCGTCCGTCTCAGTCCGTGCCTTCCGGATGGCATGGGCCTGCGGCCCAATAGAGGCATAAAGCGATGAGTCTTGCGGTCTTGCCAAATAAGCCCGGACACGCAGAATCTTCTGGACAGCTACATGGCTTTATATCGTGGAAAAAGTCCATATTCCCTCCCCTAACTATCACGAAAGTTTACTTTTTCTCCCTCAACACCAAAACTGGACAAATCACCCCTCAACTTTTCAAACCATGCAAATTACCTCCCTCGAACGGTTTTGAGGGCGGTATTACTACGATAACAGCGGTTTGCCTTTTTCTTTTAAAAAATAATTTCGGTTGAATCTTTGAAAAATCATAGGAAAAAAGTCTACTTAACCCCTGAACTATAGGGCTGTGACTACTCCTTTCCATCAACTTTAAAACCGTCTAACCAATAACCTAAACTTTGGCATACCGTCTAAATCACCCCCAGGACGGTTTTTTTTGCGGTTTTGCCTACGTGGCGTCCGGTATGAGCGGTTTTGCTGCGTGGCGTCTTGAGGTGGAATATGATGCTGATTTGGACAATTGATCGGTGGGCCACGCTAATTACGAACACAGCGGTACAAGTGAACATGACAAGGCGCTAATTTTAGCGGGCACTAGTGCAAGGAAGAAGGAGTGATCGAAATCGCAGTGCGTCTCATCGTCGGTCTTGCGCCTTTCGAGGATCGCCGCCGCCTCCTCCATATAACCGAGGCGTCCTTGCATTGCTTGTTCCTCGCTCGTCTAGTGTCCGGTGGCCGCGCTTGATCGAGCTGGAATGGCGAGCTCATCTTCGGCTACGACATCGACATCTCCGGCGGCGTCACGTCCATGGACTCGTTCTGGCGCTTCTTCCGTCCGTGTGCGCCAAGGCGGAGGCGAACAAGGACACCAACCGATCTTGCAAGTTCGACGACCAAAGCCAAATGGCGGCGCTCTTCACGTCGTCGCTGTACCGGCGGCGCGCGGGCGTCGTTAAATGGCGGCATCGAGGGCGGGTGGGGGTGGCGCGTCGGGCTCGGGCTCGCCGGCGTGCCGGCCTTCATCATCACGATGGGCGCGCTGGTGCTCCCGGACACGCCCAACTCCCTCATCGCCAGCGGGTACAACGACGCGCCGGCGATGCTCGACAAGATCCGCGGCAACCGGCGGCGTGCCGCGGCGAAACGACGACATGGTGGCGGCGGCGGGAGGCGGCGCCGTCGAAAGCACCCGTGGCGGAACATCCTGAGCGCGGTACCGGCCCAAGCTCACCGTCGCGACGCGGGTCCCTTTCTTCCAGACTCACGAGGGATCAACGTCATCATGTTCCACGCCCCGTCTTGTTCACGACCATCGGCCGGCGACAACGCGTCGCTCATGGCGGCCGTCATCACGGGGCTCGTCAACATGTTCGCCACCGTGGTGTCCATCGTGTGCGTGGACCGGCCGAGACAAGGCGCCAGCTCTTCCTGCGGCGTGCTCATGTGCTGCGCTCGTACACGCCTTGACGACGAACGAAAGTGAACTCGTTGGGCAGGATCCTCGCCTGAGCATGCCCCCCGGTGGGGCGTAGTGCCTCCCGCGGATAGTCACCGTTGCGCGAGGCTCGATGGCGGTGTTGTACATGACCCTCAGTCCGGCCGTGAATTCCGTCGAAACAGAGCGCGTGGCGGGGACATATCCCGGCCTTGGCTTTGGCCGAGACCAAGAGAGCGCCTTGATGGGAGGCGAGGAGGAGATCGGTTGCGGCGGACAAGGATCCGTGGACGAGGAGGTGGGCGTGGAGGGGGTGTGGAGCTGGTTGAGGCGGATGGATGGCGGCACTTTGACCAGACTTCTCTTGTCGCAGACGGGAAGGATGGAGATGAAGTTCACAAGCGGGACCCACATGACGGTGAGAATAGCTGCGGCCCCAAGCGCCACCGTGGCAAAACCGCTCCACGTTGGCCGCCACGTAGACAAAACCACCCAAAGAAACCGCCCGGGGGTGATTTAGACGGTATGTCAAAGTTTAGGTTATTGGTTAGACGGTTTTAAAGTTGATGGAAAGGAGTAGTCACAGCCCTATAGTTTGGGGGTTAAGTAGACTTTTTCCAAAAATCATAGTAAATTACAGAAAAAAATCATAAAATAAAAAAATCAATTTTGTCGGACTCACGTGATTAGATATATACAATAAATATATAATATGATATACTTTAATATAAAGTTTTTACTACGAAGATTTTGTCTTTTCTTTTTCATTTATTTGGTCAATCTTTGAAAAATCATAGTAAATCAAAGAAAAATCATAACAAGGCAAAATTTCTCAATTCGTGGGTTTTTTACGTTTTTACGCCGCCTACCACTTTTGAGAAAAAAAAACCTCTCCCCCCCCCCAAATATATACCGCTCCCCTTCCAAAGTAAAAAAAACGCCTCATCTCTTTCTCCCTCCCCGCCGCTCTCTCCTCTCGCTGAAAATGGCAAATAGACCATTATCAAAAACGGGCCCGCAATTTTGCCATCCCGCAATTGGGTGCAAGGCGCGCATTTGCCATTATGAAACCAGCGTTCGGCGCAAATATGCCTGTGGGAGCCCAAGGTTAATTTCGTTCCGGTTTACCCCTCCCTTCACTTCCTTATCCACGAGCACGCCTGAACTGGAGTTTCACGGTCTTTCCTCCGTTCCGTTCTTTCTCGCTCGTCCTCGTGGCGCCGTCGGCGCTTAGGGTTGGCGCCGCCGCCGACCCCGGCCCCGCCTTCTTTGCCGCCCGCGAGCTACGCCCGGCTGAAGCCGGTAGGCTGCTTCCGCCGCCCTCAATCCGCCTGGGCGGTATGGAGTGCCCCCATTGCCATGTTAGATTGGTCCGCATCGAGCAAGAAGACGGCCACCTTCGGCAAGTGGTTTCTCAAGTGCCCCAACAATATCTATGTAAGCCTTTCTCTCAAGGCCATTGGTGGTTTCTCGGGGTGCACTTCTCTGATTGATCTGTTCGTGCGGGGTGATCCAACCACATGTGGATACATTCGGCCGAAGGTGCCTGATGTCAAGTTTGAAGCACGGGATCACGGACCGATGGCTAAGAAGGAAGCATGTTGTGATTTCTTCTTTGTGAATTCAAAGCCGAAGTTGCTAGAATTGATGCAAGCATTGAAGATGAAGCTTGCGAGAGCCGTCTCAAGAGCCAAAGAATGGGGCAAAACAAGTTGTGATCGACTATCCTATTTTTATGTGCTTTGTTGGTGTCCCTGATAGGGATTGTGTTGGCATGTATGTGGAAGTGAAGTATGTAATGACATTAAGAGCTTTGTAATGACAGCTTTGTAATGACATTAAGAGCTTTGTAATGAAGATGTTTTCATCATGTCTCATGTTTCACTTGTTTGGTATGGTATTGACATAATGTTGTTTGAATTTAGAGAAAATTTTGCGAGTTTCGCTTCAATTTAGAGAAAATTTTGGCGAGTTTTGCTTCAATTTAGAGAAAAAAATGACACAACAATATATAATAGACATAAAGTCTGAATTCACACAATACATAAGGTCCGAATTCATACAAGGTACATAGGTTCAGATTCATACAATACATAGGTCTAAATTCATGGTCGACATACATGTCCGGATAAATAAGGTTACATGTCTAGGTAACATTGGATAAATAAGGTACGTATACATGTCCGGATAACAAATCATCAATTGATTTTCAGCCTCCTTGGCTTCATTTTCTTTCTTTGGGCTCTTCTTTGGCGGTGTCTTGTCCGGTGAGGCAGCATTGATGGAATCGGGCACCTTCACCTAGCGAGGGGCCGGAGTTGCCTCGCAATTGCCATTATGAGTCATTTGTTGATCTTGTACAAGATTACAAGAATGATTATTATTTTGTCCCATACCTTCTTGTCACCCTATTGGGGCTGTTTTGTATGATCTGCTCCCTTGTGAGCCTTGTGGGGGCTGGGCGGTGCATTTGTGGTCTGGTGCAGCCATTTCTTCAATGGACAATGCATTTGGGGCTGTTGCGGTCATTTTCAAGTAGCATTTGGGGCTTTGGTGCGGCCGTTTCTTGATAGCATTTGGGGCCGGTGCATTCTCACCCTTCTTTTGCTCTCTTTGTTGGAATCTTTGCATTCTCACCATACTTTGTAGTATTTTTTCCTTGGCTTCCTTGGTCTTTTCTTAGTCCCATTAAGACGACATTTGTAGCTTGTTTCAAGATGACCCAATTCTCCACAACCCTTGCACTTTCTTTTGCCTCTAATCATTTGTTTCTTTTGGCTTATTCGCCCTCATCGCCAGCCTTGATTATTCGCCTTAGTTGCTTTGCTTCCTTGGGTCGCCTTTTTTCCTTTGCCGCCACCACCTTCAAGAAAGCTTTTTATCCTCAACTTTTCGTACCTACCAGATCCTTCTTGTCAAGTGGCGCATTAAGCCCAAAAGGCAATTCAACATTTGGCCACTTTGGATCTATCGTGCAATGGCTCTATAAGTCTCTTATAAGTCTGCCTCGAACCTCTGTCTGACAGAAATACTCATGGACAAAGTCCTCCATAGGTACATTAGCACACGGTGCACTTATAATCAAAGCCAAAGCATGCCGGGCCGGGGCTTACCGCATCTTTGCACTCAAGACAAGTGCACTCATGAAGATGAGACTTGACAACATGCCTAGTGTGAGTGTTTGAGGTGTCCCAGATTTACAGTAATAAATGCCACCATCTACAACGTCAAGTGCCCAAGTCCTCTAGTCCTTGCTTTCAACCGCCGCACAACCTTCTTTGGGAGAATCTTTCCACTCAACCTCTCTCAAATTTTTCTCCTTTTTGCCCAAAGCACCATAATCTTCTCTCTCTCGGTTTGTCACAAAGCTCAACAAAGGGAAGGTCTTTCCAAAATTTGATCTAATTGTTAAACACTTCACAAGGTTATTAGTGATATAATCACATTTAATCTCGATTGAAGGCAGATCTCATCCACGCCTTGTAATGGTGAGCCTTCATCCACACCAACACTTCGGGACTAGCAAAAGTGATTGAGTTGTAAAAATAATTGAACACCGATTCTCTGTAAGTTCTTCTTTGCAGATACATCTTTGAGAATACCTCACCACCAAACCTTTTTGATAAAATTGTTCATCGATGTCTAAAAAGCATTCCCTATGTTCAAACTTTATGGAACACATCCTTAACTTGCATTTTCAAGACCTTTGCATGCATCGATGAAATAGCCAAAACAGGGAAGATCTCCTATGGCCTTACGTAATCGAGTCATAAACCAAGTCCAATTATTTGTTGTCTCACCATCAATGAAACCAAAAGCAATCGGGTACATCCAGGTTGTGACCATCAATACCACAAGCCGCAGCCTAAATGACCATTCCATCTACCATTAAGTGCGGTGGAGTCTACGCTTAAGGTATGGTCTCATCCTTCTAAAAACCATCAATGCAAGGTTTTAATGCACGAGAAAAATCTATGAAAATAGAACCTCGCCATCTACCTCCAATAAGCCAATCTCAATAACACTTCCGGACATCTCTTGAGAACCTCTCAGCTTCCAATTGAATAGTAGTAGTAGAAAGCTTTCTTCCCATTTGCCATAGATTTCTCTCAAAGCTACTTGCCCTACCTCTCTCAGACAAAGTCATAATGAATTTTGCAATTGTAGTCACGCTCTAAATCCTCTTTGAGTTCCGTAGGCCCCATAGTTACTTTCCTCCTAAGGCGATGTACCGCCTTTTGAAGCAACCCAAGCGTGGGTAGGTGTGGTAGTCTTCCTCTTAGAACTTGCATAACATTTATGGTCATCAAGAAGCACTCACACCTGTAACAAATAATAATTTAGTACATGAAGGGAAAATAATACATAAAGGGAAATTGTATGCAAAAAAATGATGACAAGGAGAATGCAAGTTAGTACCATGACATTTGCACCCATCGGGTTGCCTACTTACGACCAACAATATGCCAAGGACAACCTTCGCTTTTGCAACCACCAATGTATCTAGTCTTATCTGTTTTGACAATGTCGAGCTCAAACTCTTTATTTATAGCAAATTGAAGCATAGCCATTCTAAACTCAATCATGTTAGGATAGACGGTGCCAAGATCCATTATGGGATGATCTCGGATCATGCAACACGTCCCCTCCCCGGTACATTGTCATCAACCTCAATGGCTGCCCCAGTTGTATCAAATTCCTCCAAACCTCGGTCCTTCCGCCAGCGGTGCTCGCCTCCCGAGATTCATGTTCTCACGAGCGCTTTGTTCATCGGTTGCCTTGTTTGCCTCATCCTCGGCCGCAAACCCCAACATTTCATACATCACCTCGTCATCCATAATCTCAATTCTTCCCTCTTCGTCTCGATTTTCCTCGATGTGTAGCGTATCCCAATCAACAAGAGTAGTGTGCATCTGGCGTACAGGAGGTTCTACCGGTGCTAAGCTAAGCTCGGGCTCCCCCATCGAGCCTAGTATACAAAAAAAAGAAAATGTGGCAACGTTAGATTACTTGCCACACTTTTGGACTATCATCTACTCGATTCGGCTTGACGTTAAGATCAGCTAGATGACACTAGAACACATACCCTTGGAGTAGATCGGGCAAGTTTTTCCTCCATCGCCAGGCGGCGGCCTCACCGGGTCGAAGGTGGGGGCGCGTGGCGGTGTCGGCCTCAGCCAGTCGGAGGTGACGGCGGCTGGTCGACGACCGAAGGGCCGCCGGCGGCGCCAAACCCTAAGCGGCGGCGTGGCGGGCGGCCTTGTCGACCCCACGAGCGAGCGAGCGAGCGGCGGCTCGGTGAATTTCCCGACCTGAACAGCCTCTTGCGTGCCTGTGGATAAGGAAGTGAAGGGAGGGGTAAAACTGGAACGAAATTAACCTTGGGCTCCCACAGGGCATATTTGCGTCGAACACGGGCTTCATAATGGCAAATGCGCGCAGCCCAATTGCGGGATGGCAAAATTGCGGGAAGCCCGTTTTTGATAATGGTCTATTTGCCATTTTCTCCTCGCGCTCTCTCCCACGCTGCGAGACGGCGACGGCGCCCCTCCTCCCCAGCCACCGCCCTCCTCTTCCCCCTCTCCACGGACATGCCCCTCCTCTTCCTCTCCCTCTTCTCCCCCATCGATCTCTCCCTCTCCCCCATGCTGCCGGCGTTGCTGCTCCCGGAGCCCCCTCCTCCCTCCCCTCTCCTCGCTCAGAAACCCTAACCCTAGGGGCGTGGCGCCCCCCGCCGGCGGCGGCGCCCTCCCCCCGTCCTCCTCCTCTGTCGGCACTTCAAAAAGGATCTTCAGGAAGCCGGAAAGTGTGTGGGTGAGTTCCTTTCATTTTGCCTCCTGTTTCTTTCTTTCATGTCTTAAGAAGATGTGCAGCACATTTGGTTTGTTCTTTTGTTTCTTTTATACATTTGCATTTCTTAAAGGCTTACCTGCTTATCTCAGTAGTCGTATTAAGTTTAAATCATATATGCTGATGCAGCGGTACTGGACTTAACATCTGCTAGCTATCCCAGCAACTCCAGATGGATCATGTTGCTTCTGTTCTTATTGCTCGCGTGTATTAGATATACCATCAAAAGGTTACCTATCCGCCTCCTTTCTCGGCTTGGCAAGTCTTCCTTTAGCTATCTACATACTGACTTGCAAATTTAAAATAAATGTTTTTTGTCAATCTTATTTAGTCATGTTGGGTCCTATAGATAAATAAATTCAGTTTGTACAAAATCTTCATACATGCTTTATTGTGTGCAACTAATACATTTAAGTGCTTGATCACTTTTTACAGTATAGCCATAGATTCAAACCTCTGAACTGAACATTTGTTCTACCTGCTCAAGTAGCTTACGGTTTACCACCCTAAGCACCCTAAGCACAGATGACCTCACTTCAGTAAGAGGGTAAATGCAGACATAATAACAGCTAAAGGTTACTTTCATTTTTTTTTTTTTTTTTGTATGTGTAGGTCTCTCTTTGAGTGAAGTTTGTAAAAGTAACAGCAAGGTTGTTTGCTGTCACTTCTCTTCAGGTGGAAAGTTACTACCTACTGTCGGCCATGACAAGAAGGTAAAATGTTGGTAGTTTCTCATGCAGAGAGGGGATGATTAGTTTATCATTTCGTTTCATCAAGGCCATCTCTGTTACCTATATGCACTACTGCCTTTCCACGGCCAGTAACGAATTTTTTGGGTAATAAAGATCTATATCGTTTAGTGGTAGTGTGAAAGGTCTCAATTGATTGGTAAAAGGATTGTTATACTACAATTGCCATAAGCTATATGGTAGCCTGATTGTTCCCAGAAACTATTGTTTTGTATTTTGATAAATATAGATAATTAGTGCTCTCTACCTTGGAGCAATTGCAAATTTCCATTGCAGCCATATTACATATTGATAATACAGTTCTTGAAATTCTATCAGTAATTCTAGACATAAAGAGGCAATTTATGGAAAACCAATACACCCTGCCTGTTGATCAACGAAAAAAATTCTATCAAGCATTGTCAAACCTGCCCCATTGTTGTTTACAATGATGTATAAAACTGAATGTTGCTAGCTACGTTGAATGTTTAAATCAAAGTTTGCATCACAGGTAATGCTGAGTTAATTTAAGCTTTATTATAGTGTCGAGGTATTCAAATTTCGGATGGCTATGAAACATAGAAGAGTTTCTGTTTATTTGTGTGCGAAAAGGATGTCTACAGTCAACACTTTCTTACCAGCATGTCTAAATTGTCTATTTTATATACATTAGAATAGCCCTGTATATGTGAACATGCTTCTGTCTTCACTGTATGTGCTGATGTGCTGCAGCCAGCCAAGGATGTTTGCTTCATTGAGGTATCCATGCATGTTTGTGCACAAGACTCAATATTGATGGTAAATTTGGCACGTCATTCTTTACATTTTCAGATCATGGTAGAAAAAATATTATATGCTACCTACTATCATGTTAGATGTTTGGAGAAGTTGCTCCTGTATTGTGGTCAGGCTTCACGCCATGCGCCTGAAGATTCTAAAAAGCTAGAAACCCCACTGTCAAATTAATTCTACCAACCTATTTTTTTGTACCAATTAAGCTATTAGCATCTGTTTATAGTGCCTACAGGGTTACATTTTTTTGTCAGTTCGATCCTGGTAGTTTTTGTTTTCTCTTTGTTGACATGTGCTTCGTGATGATATAATGATGAGCAAAACTTTTACTTTCCTAACTGATACCTTTCTTCCTTGGTTATTATGGCAGCCATTTCCTGAGAGGGAAACAAGTTTGTCTCGCTGTTGCAAAGATGGACATAAAAAGAACATTTGAGAGCACCTACTGTCCCCTTCTATTAATGTACATTCAAATGTATTTGTATGTAGAGAATATTCTCACTTTCATAAGTTTATGTCAACTTTTCAAGATTGCTTCCCTAGATCATAGGATCGGGAACATAATTGAAATTGGACATTGCCATAATGAACTGATCTAAGCAATTCGACATTGCCATCAAATATATCTTCATATTAATTTGACTCTGATGTCATTTCCCTGAATATCCTTTTTGTTTACTTAGCGCTCCTAAATTTTATCAAGTGGTGGAAATATCATAGAAATGCCATCATGGATGCTCAATGTATGTACATATTGGTCGTTTATTCCATCATTAGACATTACAAAAGACTACTTGATTTCGGCTACAGCCGTGTACCCAGTGTGATGTAAACATTTGTGTCTAAATCCATAACTATGTGTAAGACTATACTTCCTAGATCTATTCTACCAAAACGGTAGGGGACTAAGATCCACCTCTCCTACACTATACTACATATATATGCATCCTATAAATATCTATGGGACATTCGATCTTCAATATACATCATCCAAAACCGTCTTTTAATTGGGTGCGCAAAGGCGCGCCAATCTACTAGTAAATACATATGCTTACACGCCAGTATTATACTTGCCAGTGCTGCAGGGGTATGCTAGTGCATACCTTAGCATACCCCGTCACTAGGAGCTAGCCAGAAAAGCTTTGGCGACAGAATATAACAAATAAAAAAGACGGCCACACAGCACATGCGCGTCCTTCAATTTAGTACAACATAAGTTACGTCCCTAATTTATTGGCACGTAGTACATGATAATCAGTACATTCGTAATGAGAAAAATAATTAAGGAAAAAAAACAGCAGCTAAGCATGAGCGGATATTTCTTAGTAACTGAAGCAGCAACTAGCCTGTCTGAGGGTGGAAGGGCGAGGGTTCCATATAGCGGAATTCGGCTACACCCAGTCGTGGTGAGATGAGGGCGAGGGTCCCGATCCAATAGTTGTGGAACCTGCGAGGTAGCAACCGGCGGAAGTTAAAGAGCGAGGAAAACTGTTCAAAAGCATGTTGAAATAATAGCCCTGATGTGACGTGTGAAAGGCCGCCAATAACTTACTGGCCCAGCTGAAATAATAACAAGAAGCAGCAGTAGAAAATAATACTAGTAGAGTAAAAAAAACCCTATTTAATCACATACATGCGTGCATCATGATCGGGTTTCCTCCCCTCGTCCTTTTCCATTCCGTGGCTGAATCTTCATGACCCCACCTGTGGTTATTCGAATTTCTTTTGTTAAAAAAGAATAAAAAAAATGCGAAACACAGCAGCTCAAGAAGGTTGAATTGGATGGAATTTAGTACAGGGAACAAATACATGTGCGTACTGCTAGTTAGGTGCATACCTCTCCAGATCGTATGTACCACGGTACACAATTTGGAGCGTGCGGTGGTTAGGATGTGCTAGGATTGTGCGCCTTAGTGCAGCCTCCTGTTTCTCCACGTGATCCTCAAAGGCGTCATAACAAGAGAAGTTAACTTTGTCATAACAAGAGAAGTTAACTTTGACTTTCTGAAGAAAAAGGAGGTACTCCAAGCCGAGGTCCTCACAACTAATGTTGTTCTCCTCTAATTGCTCCACACTTACAGCAAACTCAAGCTCCTCGAGCTTTGGAATAACAACGGTGGCTGGTACTATTACTCTGCAGTCGGCTTTCTTTCTACTTGTACCAATAATGTCCATACCGGTTGATAGTAAAGGGAAGATAGTAAACGAAGCCTTCAGATCATCATTTGCTACAAACTGGACTGTTGATAAAGGCGACACCCAGGATTTCATCTTCTGGAAGTAGCCATCTGCTTCATTATTACTACTACTGGTTATTGTTGCTGTTGATGACGTGTCCAGGTTCAGGTAACAGAGCTCGGGCAAACTGCCTAGTGCCTTGAGACCCTGTTCGTCCATACTATCAGCACGTATCTCCAAGTGGGTGAGGCTAGGAAGATGTGCAGAATTAATCCATGATGGCAATCTGGGGAACTTAATACCACGAAGAAACAAACATCGGAGATCTCCAAAGGGCACCCATGCGTCCCAGGCATTCAAGTCAGCAGTAGTAAAACTAGCATCCAGTGTTAGATGCTGCATCTTCTGGAGACTGCCTAGAGACTCCATCAAATATATCTGTGTGCTCTCATCCATCACTCCGATGTCATCAATCATAAGCACCCTGAGTTCACATAGGTTGTCCAGATCCTTCACAAACTGGCTCTTGGACTTGTCAAACATGCCAAAAGAAACTTATCTGTAGCTCCTCAATGATGTCAACTTCCTTATTACCCCATCTGGTGCACGGGCCCTCAAAGAACGTAGGCAAACCAACTGTGTGAGCATGCCAATGCTACACGGCGGTTTTGGGAATTGAACATCCTCCAAGTCCAATATCTGTAAAAATTTCAGGCCGCCTATTCCTTCTGGGAGGAGCTTGTCAATCCATGAATCTCGTATCCCAAGGTACCTCAGATGGAGTAGATTTCCAATATACTCAATGTTGTCATCTTCACTAAATCTGCAACCCTCCAAAGCAAGCACCGCGAATGAATTTTAGCCTTGGATGCAAGGCCCACTTATCGATATCACACTGCAAAACTATATATGACCTCACTTGTGGCAGGTTCACATGAATATCTTGTGTGAGATCTAGTTTTTACGTTTTTCGGAGGCTAACCGGCGTGCCCGGCTTTGTGATAATGTACCATCATCATCACTTACAAAGTTTTCTTCATGTGATTTGGAAAGGATGAGATCAAGAACCATATCATGAATACGACAACCATCCATGATACCATAGACTTTAGAATCCACCCTTTGAATCATGCTTCTGTTTATGAGGTCATGGAAGTATTCCTCTCCTACCTCAAACAACCCGTCCTGGTTTCTTCTCAACAAAGCCTTGGCTATCCACTTCCATATCAAAAGAATCCTTATCGATAAGATAATCTTCAGGAAATACACTTAGGTACAACAAACAACTCTTCAAATGAGAAGGAAGGTCATAATAACTAAGAGACAATATATGCATAGTGTTTTCCATGTGCCTATCATTCTTATCTTGATAGAAACTAGGAGAGTTGCAGACCTCAATCCATTCTCTTCTTGATTTGCCCAATAAAAAACTCGCCATCGTGATGATAGCCAACGGTATACCACCACACTTCTTTAGAATTGGATCAGATATCTCATGTGGGTGATTATTTGGACATTTGTCTTCACCACCAAATAATCTTGTATAAAATAACTTCCTGGAGTTGTCATATGAAAGTGGTTCTAGCTTGTAAACCTCATCAGCTTCTTTGGCAACTTCAAATTTCACGAGTAGTTATGATTACTCTACTGCCACAATTATTTTCAACAAGAGGCGACTTTATTATATCCAAAGATTGAGGCTCCCATATGTCATCAATAACAACAAAATACCTATCCATACAAAAGGGCAAAACAATTAGAAAATATAAGTCTTTTGGCATAATAATTATAACTGAAGTTATCTGGTCGGACAATAACATAATCCTTTTGTTCCCTTTTACATATCACAATAGCTTTGTCCTAAGTCAAACATTATTAACTTTGACCATCAATTTAAAAAAAGGTTCATGACATAAGGATTATGCTTGTAAATTCACTATGCGACTAATATTTCATAATATATAGTATGCAATATATATGGTATGAAACTATAATATTTTTTAAAGGATGGTCAAAAGTAGTAATGTTTGAGTTAAAATAAAGTTAATGCGACATTAAAAAAACAGACTCAGGAAATAACTACTTTATGGCGACTCAAGAATCTTTCTAAAGAGATAGGAAAAAATGAGTCAATGTATGGTAATCTCTATCTACATCTACAATTAAAAAATACGTCGCAGACTTCGTCTACCGCCCGTGGTGAAGCCGCGACTCTCGTGCCCCTTGGTGCTTTTTACCTCCCAGAAGTCAATTCTTTTTAACCGATGAATTATATATTAAAAAATGTTAATATTTATAATACATTATTAGTGTCATTAGATAGATCGTTGAATACTTTTTCATTATAAACTTGTTTGGAAATATAAATGTTACACGTATCTAGTCAAAGTTGAAAAAAGTTTGACCGACACGTATCTCATAATGTCAACTATTTTAGGGCGAAGGGTAGCCGCTAGGCTATAGCCATGGCGGCTCACGTTGAGGTGGAGATGAGGAATGCACATCCACACCATCGCCATGCCCCTTACGCTGCGCCACCTTCCTCCCGAAACTCCCTCATCCATAACACTAGATCCTAGCCTCCCCAGCCAAATTGTCACTAATAATTTGCAAGATTCAAACACACTAAAGGAGTATGAGAAAATATTGATAACTAAAGACATGCTTAGACATGCTTAGACACAAACATATTTTTTTTGCTCACGACATAAGATTTATGTCACGAAGATTTATCTTTGGCGCAAAAAGGGTCTCTAACCTAGTGGTTAGAGCACCTCGATAACACCAATGGACACAGGTTTGATTTTCCGTGTGGCCGAATTTAAGCAGGCTGCATTATTAAAAAATTTTAAAAATAGGCTGGGACTTCCCTTGTTGACTTAGGTCAAAAAGATTTATCTTTGACCATCAATTTCAAAAAGTTTATATAGGTTCATGACATAAGATTTATGCTTTTAAATTCACTACGATAAATATTTTCATAATATATAATCTATATGTTATGAAACTATAATGTTTTCTTACATGATGGTCAAAAATAGTAACGTTTGACTTAAAATAAATTTAATGTGACGTTAAAAGGGAATAGATGGTGTAAATAATTACTGATGGCGGCTGCTAACTGGACAGGAGCAATGAATCAACGGATGTCAACTAATTATAATATATGGAGTTAATAAATCCTTGTGCATATAGCAATGTGCAATCTAAATGTAGTAACATATTTGTGTTAGACTTAAAGTTTATTACTACACTTGTAAAAGTGTAGTACTATATTATATTCTAGATATTTGTTGTTCATTAAACCTTTGCAAATGAATATGCAATAAACTGCCATGCTAATGACTTCGGCCCTGTTTGGGACCGCGGCAAGCAGAATCGCGGTGCGTTTAAACGAAACGCGGCCCTTCCCTCGCTTCTCGCTTCTCGCGGCGCGTAGTTCATTTTCCGCTTTTTTTTCAGTTGGCGCGGCCGTCGAACGCGCGTTGGCCAACCCCATTTGGCGGGATTTTTCTGCTCATTCTACTCATAAGCTGAGCATAAGCGTTCCCAAACAGGGCCTTCATTTTGTTGCTCCCTCATCTTCCAGCATCCCCAGCCTCCTCTCGTAGTATATCAAATCCCCTAGCCTCTAATTTGTACGCCAGGTAGCCGAAATGTAGTCCCAATGGCCCAAGGCTCTGAAATCCTAACCTAGTTTTTGTTTATTCATACACACTATGGACACAAAAAGAATGAGAAAATATTGATAACATGCTATAACAGATAATAATGCAAAATCGTCGGGTGGCTTATTCATACCTCTTTGTTTTAAGGAAACCACGGAGTTCATCGATGAGCTGGTTTTCATCCAATGCTGTGTATTTCAAATCTGTGTATCTTTCCTTGTCGAGATGAATAAGAATGTCTCTAAAGAATTTCTTCAAGTCAGGATCTTGGCCAGCGGGAACAAAAGCCCCATAAGCAAATTCAAGCTTATCATACACGCCTTGGCAAGAGTAGTTTTGCGAGCCCACCAACTCCCACAACGAAACAATCTTCATCTTCTGGTTGGACTCGTCATCCCCCCTTGGCGACACCATGGATATGAGATCGAGCTTGACTTGTCGATGCCAATAATCTGTGATGCTTCTCTGAACATAGCGGTAAGGCGAGGATCGCTGGTCAGCGATGATGCTGCAGGCTTGGCCACAATAATATTGCTAGCTGAGTATCTTCCATGCCGTTCGGTCACCTCACGGAGATTCTTCTTGATCTTCTCGATGGCACCAGCGATCTTGTGGCGCTCTTTGCTCTTCTTGAACAACTTGGTGGTCTTTTCAAACAGACCTTTCAACAAACTTTCCTTGTCGGCGGGATTATGACTGCCCTCGACACGCACAAGGTAGGTGTCGAGGATGTCCTCCATGTCATAAGATGCCTCCCGGACTTCGCGCGCCCAGATCTTGACAAGCTCGTCAAGCTGATCCGGACGCACCTCGGCAGCCTTACGGAGCGCAGCGTGGGCACTCTCGAGCTCCAGCACGAGAGACCCGACTTGATCCTTCACTCCCGTCTGCAGCTTGTACTCCTCCGTGAGCAGGTCCTTGAGCTTGGGGATTAGGCTTCCCATGGCACCCACCACCAGCTCCATGGCTCTAGAGGTTGGTTGGTTACTTGATTGCTTGCTTGCTTATTTGTGCGTTGTGCAAGTAGTTGCTTGGTGCGTGACCCTGCCCGCATCGGTTGAATATATGAATTGGTTGGTGCACCCACCAAGCAGGCAAGGCGGCCGACCTGGGGCAGGGATGGACCTGGGCAGGGACGATGGCGTCGGCCTGGGCAACGAGGATGGTCGGAGTGCCTTTTTATACATGAAATTGTGGCTCGGACATTGATATGTAGTGCCTTTTTATATTATTCATCCCTTTTTTTCTTGAATTTTCCATATTTATTTTCTGATTTTTTAAGACAGGGTTTCTTAATTATCTGTATTAATTGGTGTAGTCTAAAATAGCTTTATTGAAGATAACCGGTTCTCTTCCCTGAGAAAATCCTGCCAAACAATGGCAAAGCCAGCTTTCCCGTGTGCGTGGATATCTTCCACGCGGTGACAAGGGGATCGATGATCCAAACATATTCACTGCCAGGCATGAACTAACCGGACCCTGACTGGGAACCTGACCCTGTCTGGGAACCTCACCGTCGGCGTCTACTCGGCGTACAACAAGATCAGTGTCCGCACAATATACTACTGCAGGTCTCTCACCGTGGGCGACGTCAGCGGCTCCTCAAGTGCCATGTGGTCTGCCCCCTACAATTGAAAGAAAACGTTGCCGACGCAGCAGACGCACGGCAAATAAACTTTAGTTTACCGTTAGCAATAAAATATATACCGGAGGAAGAACTATGCGATACGGATTTTTCTTCTTGCATGGCCTCTTTGATACAGCACCATGATACAGTGTATTGGGATATTGGGGAATAGGCTCCATCGGTATTCGCAACCATTTCATTCTCTGATTGTGACAAGAATTTATCTTTTTTTCTAATGTATATGGTGAGAGTTAACGTGATGCCTAAGTTATGTCTCAATTAGTAATATTATGATAAGGTGTTTCATCAATGGCCGTGCGCACGGCGCGAGATGCCTGCCATCTGAAATAAAGAAGGAAAGAATACCTTGCCGACACTGATGGAGCGAAGCTATCCACTGAAAATGTTGGTTTAGTGGCTAGATATCAGGTCGAACATTTTTTTTGCTTTAGTGTCGTTACGTCGCTTGACGTGACGGGCTTCAGCTTCAGCTTCAAGCGTGCATGTCTGTTCGCTGTTCTGCTGTCAAGAATTCAGGATAAGAACGAACATTTTATTCCAGTTCCAGCATTATTGGACACCATCACACCACAGAAAAACGATGAGACTGTATGCTATGTTTTGAGAGGAATCAATCAAGAAAGAAGACGGCATCGTTGTCAAGCCTAGTCACGTATACCTGTAAAACCGAACTTTGTTTCCTCGCAGGACCAAGGTGCCACCTGCTGGACAGCATGGTCCCAGCCGAGTCACCAGCCGAGTCTATCCATGAGCATCCAGCCATCCCGTTCCAAGCTTTCAGAGAATCCTTTAGTTGCTGCCACCAGCTCAGCAATTACCTCAAGAATCCTTGAGAGAGATGAGCCGGCAAGATGATGACGACCACTGTAAATATGTGAAAAGAACTTGATTAAAAGAAGCTGTGTCTTTGATCTATCAGTGTAGTGTAGGCCTCTTTTTCAGCTTGCCTTTCCACAAAGGAAATGCTGGAGGAAAATGGAGGTTCCTAATGTGTGGCTACTTGCTAAAGACGTAGGAATCGAATTTTGGGAGTTGGGACCTAATTATTACCTTTATAGCTTTGCTTCTATTCTTTTCGCAGTGCGCAGTGGGTAGGCATCCTCGCTGCCGGATTCTCCACCTTTGCCGAGTGGGGAACCCTTTGCCGAGTGTTTTCCATTGGGCACTCGGCAAAGGGTGACTTTGCCGAGTGCCAAAGGCTTAGGCACTCGACAAAGACTCCATACTGGTAAAGGATCTTGTGGTGCAAATTTAAATCAAGTCAAATCTGAACTGCAATTGATTGTAATATTTGAGAAAAATGTGTAGAAAATTGATACATACTATTCAACCCACATTGATGCCTTACCTATGAAATCAAAACAAAGTTCAAACATCTTGTTAAGGAAACATGACCATTAACGCATGCCCGAGTAGTTTTTAAATTCTACAAAAAGAAAATAAAGTCAAAAAATAATGAAATTTGACATGATGTCATGATAAATTTCGAACAAGTTATCACGCACATTGTTACAAACTGAAACATCTCGGAGAAGATTCATGATTGTTGAGAATGATATGGTATGATTTGGAGTGAAAGTGACAGTGAAGTTGTGGTTTGACTCTGAAACTTTTTGTACAAGCAATTATAAGTCATTTTGACTTTTTTTTCATCTATTTTACAAGATCCTCCATGCATGAATCCAGTAGTATATAGTTATATACAGTACATGAAAGGCATGCATGCATTCAATTCAATTCAAGCGATCGAAACAATTATTAATGCTAATCACATTAAATTGGAACGTAACTAAGCTAGTTATGGCGTTTTCCGGCCTGTTTAGTGGCATGAATGGAAACTGGGTGCTGGCCATCGTGATTATTTCTTGATTCCTTCTTCTGTGCCTCGACAACTACATCGTCGCCTGATGCCAAATGTCTGTGTGTGCAGGGGCGCATGTCCCCCCCTCTCAACTTCCATTCGATCTGCTTCAAGATTCGTGCAAATACCACCCCTAAAAGTATAGTTTGTGATGGTTAGTTTCCGGATTCCTTTTTGTGACGATTAGTTTCCTACCTTCATGTATTGTACCGTCACAAAATTTGTGATGAAAATGTCCTGGAGACCCACTTGTCTCTGGGTCCCTAATGGTGTACCATCTTTTTGGATACCACCATCTTGGGGGGGTGGGTGTGACGCGGTATGTAAGGGATGAAGTCACTGGCACGGAAGGCCCACTGTCAGCCACATGTAAAGGATAGAGTATTGTTAAATTACATGTAGGAACTAAATTTTGACCATGTATTATTTTGTACTTTCTTTATAATTCTATTAAGGAATGTTCATTAGTGCTTATGTATGAGTTTAGGCCATTCAATAAGCTTATATGTATATAGGACACATTCTTCTACACATATGTAATCTTAAGGCTTGAAGAAAGCACAACAATTGATCTCTCTCCTATCAATTCAGTCAGCATAATAATATGGGGACAACGGCGCGGTAGCCGCCTGCAGTACAACTTGATCATTCTGTTCATTATGTTTTTGGTAATTTTTTGTCAATCAATTTTGTGACTTCAAGCGTTTCTAATTGCTGCCCAAACCAAAAACCGGTGGCTTATTGTTACACAACAAGGAAAGAATACGAGGACGTTTGCCCTGTGTGCAACCCTACATGTCCGCCAGCACCATATCCTCTTGGAAACTGGAAAGGTAACGTTAACAACTGATGCTAACTTAGTACTCCCTCCGTCCCTTTATGTATGTCGCTCGTGAAGCGTGTGCGTGAGGGAAACACGGTTTTCTAGAGACAAACATTTAGGGACGGAGGGAGTAGACACATAAGAGGTTATGTGATCTTAACCCTAGGCATCAGTGACGGACCCAAAGGGAGGTCCATCAACACCCCTGGCCCGCCTGTCATCCATACATACTAGTAATAAAATTGGTAAAAAAAAACAAAGAAAACATATAAGCCGAACAGAAAAATGAAAAAAAAAAGAACAAAAAAAATTTCGGTGCATCTTGCTCTAGAGCTGGGTTCGCCACTACTAGGCATCGAGCAGAATAATGTACTCATTAATTAACAAGATATAGTTAAATAATTGTTATATCGTTTGCTTTGCTGGCTTCTTTTGATACTATATTAGTTAACATTTCAAGTCTAAAGATTAATCCTTCATCGATATTTTCTTAATTTTATTTTTGAATAATTTATACAATTTCTGCGGCAACTATAAGAGCAAGTCTGCAGGTCAACAATAAGTGTAGTGGCTGAATATTTAATTATTAAATAACTTTATTGGGTTTTTTAGAAGTACACATTACAACGCAGATGCTCACAACACGCCGCATAATCATCCCTATGAATACACATAGGCAAACCCTACCCCTATGAGCACCTCCAAAATCGAGCACCCGGCAGCGGATCGGAGATTCTCGAAGTCACCATTGGCGCCTCGTCGTCGGAACGTCTCTTACCACTTAATGCATAACGCCGGTAAATCCTAGGAAAATCCGGGAAAAGATCGCGAGCACCAAGATTTGAACCCCGGTGGGTAGCGTCCCCTTGGACCGTCCTACCATTGGACTACAAGTCAATTCGCAAATAGCTTTATTGGTAATTTTATGTAGTTATAGTTAATGTGAGCTTGAAAAGACTAATGGGCCTAGCCCGTTAGTAATTGTAAACCCCTCATATAAATATGAGGGCAACTATTTTGGATGGATCAAATAAGAACAATTTAGGGTTAATTCCCTACGACCTCCTGCTCCCTAGCGCCGCAGCCCCCGCCCGCGCCTTCGCCCCCACTAGCGCCGCCGCTGCGCCTATGCCACGTCACATCCATCATCTTCCCCTCGCATTGGCCGGAAACGGTTTGTGACAGATTGGTATCCGTGACCGGGCGATCCAATGGCCTGTGACTAGATCAAGCAACTCATGGAGGACGTCAACAATATCATCAACAACTACATCGTGGTCGTGGAGGCGTCATCGCCGCCATCCTCAGCTAAGTACGTTCCGCCCTCCAAGCGCTCTCTCCTGTCTGTGGACACCAATGAGTTCACCATCCGCCCGGCGCCTCGATTCAACAACTCTTCGACCAACAGACGGAGGAAATTTCTCCATAAATTCTCAAACGGAACACTAATAATCTCAAATTATTTTTTACGGAATATGATGGTAAGGGGAGATCCTTCGCTCTGAATGCGATAAAGTTTTTCTCACTCGGTGAATCAAAGACGGTGATCAGATTCAGCTTGCTTCGTTCCACCTTCAAGGAAACGCACTATCTGGTTTATTCGTTGGGAAACATAATTGGGTCGACCAACTTGGCGAAATTTTCGATTAGCAATCAACGAGGCGTTTTGGTCACCAATGCATAATCATCTCGGCGACCGGCTCACGCTAACCGGGAGATTTAGACGCCTATACAAATAAATTCACAGCCACCTTTGAAGAAGGTAAAACAACTCTCACCTCAACAACAAGTTCTTCTATATGTCATTGGACTTGCCCCTATAATCTAGATAGAAGTACAACTACATCAACCACCAAATCTAGAGGCTGCTATGGCTTTAGCCGACGTTTCTATTTATCAACACGTTGACAACGCTCAAAGGTACACAACCGTCGAAATACTGAAAATTCAGATATCGGTTTATGAATTAACCGGCATTACTACATGTCCTACTATGCAACTAATGATCACAATGAATGGTACAAATTTATTGGCTTTATTGGATTCCGGTTCGACACATAATTTTGTGGATTCTCACCGAAACGAAACTAGAACTACCAAGATCCCCATCATATCCATCTCTCAGGAGTTGCGGTGGCCAATGGGGACCATATATCTAATGTTGGAAGGTATAATGATATTGAGTTTCTATTGCTAATGAAAGTTTCAAAGCGGATTTTTACACATTAAATTACACGGTTATGATGTTGTCCTCAGTGTTGAATGGCTGAGCTCTCTGGGAACCATTGTTTGGAATTTTAACAAAATGATTATGAAGTTACGCATAAGGGACAACCCGATCATCCGCACACGCGGTTTATCTAAAGGTGAGGCTCTTTCATCGGTATTCATGTCCTCTCCTCTGATCCGCCGATGGAGCCTCTATATGCATAAATTTCAGGAACACTTCAAAGAACCTTCCGATCTTCCTCCCAAAAAGAAGCTATGATCATCGTATTCATCTAAAAGATCGACTCAACCCGACGGTTATGCGTCCTTACCATTATCCTCAAATACGAGAAAAATGAGCTAGAACAACGATTAACGCGACATGAGGTATCATCCGGTATAGCACATCACCATTCTCATCTCCTGTTCTCTTCAAAGCAGGACAAAACATGCATACCTGTCATTGCTGAATTATTGGATGAATTACAAGGAGCCAAATTCTTGATAAGCTAGATCTTCGCTCAGGTTATCACCGGGAGTACGCATGCATCCTCCGGATATAGAAAAGACGGCCTTTAGAACTCACCATGGGCACTTTGAATTTCTGGTAATGCCGTTTGGTTTATGCAACGCGCCTTCAACCTTCCAAACCTTGATGAATGATATTTTGGGACCATTCCTGCACAAATTTGTCCAGGTCTTCTTCGATGACATCTTAATCTTGACAAGTCTTGGACTGAACACTTAGCTCATGTGGAAAAGGTCTTCAAGTTACTATCATCACACCACATCTTCTTAAAAAATCAAAATGCCTCTTTGGACAATCACAACTTGGCTATTTGGGACACATTATTTACGATCTTTGGGTGGCCGTTGATCCCCGAGAAGATAGAGGCAAGAGCTGCATGACCAATACCTACAACTCGGGGAATTCGAGAGGACTCTTGTGACTTGCGGGTTTACTCTGAAAAATTCATCATGAATTACGGTACAATTGCTCGACCACCTACAAACCTTCTTAAAAAGGATTCATTCCTTTTTTTTTTTTTTTTGAGAATGACGCAGCATAAACGCAGACGCTCACAACACGCACGCACACTCACCCCTATGAACACACGTCGCAAACCCTACCCCTATGAGCACCTCAGAAGGACCGAGCACCCGGCGGATCTGGAGATTCTCGAAGTCACCATTGGCGCCTCGTCGTCGACGGAACGCGTCGCTTACCACTTAATGCATAACGCCGAAAAATCCTGGGGAAAATCCCAAGAAAAGGTGCGAGCCCTTTGGACACCATTAGCAACATCGGCCTCTAAAAACCTAAAGAGAACATTGTCCTCGGCGCTAGTCCTTCATCTTCCGGACTTCAACAAACTATTTGTGGTCGAATGTGATGCCTGCAATACAGTGTGCGGGTGTTTGTATTGCACCAAGGTAATGGACCAATTGCTTATTTCAGCAGAAGGATGCCTGACAAATACAAGAAGTTGGTAGCTTATGAACAAGAACTCATAGAATTTGTGACAATTAAACACTAGAGGCCTTATCTCTGGGGCCGCCCCTTCATCATAAGGTCGGATCACTACAGCCTGAAATACATATTAGATCAGCGTTTATCCACTATTCCTCAGCACCAATGGGTTAGCAAACTACTGGGTTATGACTTCGCTGTGGAATACAAACCGGGTAAAACCAATGTAGTAGCAGATGCACTATCCGGATAGAATATTGAAGAATCATCGGTAATGGCTATCTCATAAATTCAATTTGGGTTATTTGACCAATTGCGTGTAAGGAGATTGCGTTCGGTGTTGAGGCAATAAGTCTTATTGATTCTATAATCAACGGTAAAGATTCAAAATTTTGAGGGGTCTGCAATGGATTGATTTTGTTCAATAAAAAGTATGGCTTTCATCAACATCCAAACATCTTCAAACAATTCTACACGCAAATACTTCGATGCCAAACATATCCCAATTGTATAAAGGTTCGTCTACAGTTGGCACAAGATTACTACCGCAAAATACTTCGATGCTAAACATACAGAAAGACAATTTGAAGTTGGTGATTATGTCCGGCTCAAATTATTATCTCGATCTGCGGCAACCATATCACCATTGTATAAAGGCAAGCTCTCTCCCAAATACTTTGGACCCTTCAAAGATTACAAGAGTTATTACTCCTGTTACATATGAATTGAATCTACCAAATTTGGGACCCGTATACACAACGTCTTTCATGTCGGTATGCTAAAGCCACATCGGGGAAGAGATACCTTACGAAATACGAACTACCCGCATACACGAAGGTACACCAGTCCCCGAAGGCAAGGACAACTTCAAGTGCTTATTAAATGGAAAAATAGAACAACAGCAGATGCTTCGTGGGAAGATGTAGAACTATTCAACAAAATGTATCCGGACTTCCAGCTTTCGAGGGACGAGCCGAATCTCTATGCGGGGAGAGATGTCACACTCACCAACGATCCGTCCGAGATAAAGCGTAGTGACTGAATATTTAATTAT
The DNA here is from genome assembly GCA_015847255.1 of Hyparrhenia diplandra. Classification (NCBI taxonomy): domain Eukaryota; kingdom Viridiplantae; phylum Streptophyta; class Magnoliopsida; order Poales; family Poaceae; genus Hyparrhenia; species Hyparrhenia diplandra. Next base: position 73,457 of record JADLZK010000567.1, on the reverse strand, counting down.
TAAATAGATTTATTGGTAATTTTATTTAGTTATAGTTAATGTGAGTTTGAAAAGACTAATGGGCCACGACCGTTAGCAATTGTAAACCCCTCATATAAATATGAGGGCAACTATTTTGGATGGTCAATCAAGAACAATTTAGGATTAATTCCCTACAGCCTTCTGCTCCCTAGCGCCGCCGCCCCCTGCCAGCGCCGTGCTGCCCCACCGCGCCCGCGCTGCCCCCCTCTGCCGCCCGCTCCACCGCTACCGCCGCTCGCCTCGCCACGTCACGTTCATCGTGTTCCTCCTCGCGTTGACCGGAGGCGGTTTGTGACAAAACGTATAATAAGTTAGCTGTTTGGCCAGCTGCTTCCTTTGCTATACGATTATATAGAGCATTTCCAAAAGACTAGATAAATCATTTTATAAATATAAATATGGCTATTATTAGCAAAAATTTTTTTGTCTCCGATAGGCTCTCCATCTCATTTTCCAAATATAGACACGAGCTATTCCATGCATTTCACTTGGCATACACAACGAGTGAGGCTCGTTCGCCAAGTCCGTGTACGTGGTGCTCTAGTATTTGGATAGCTATTTTTATTTAGAGAGCCTCTAAATCTTGGGTTTTAGAGATTTAGAGGCTCCTGATAAGCTGGCTGTCAGGTGGATGGAGGAGCCAAAAGACGATTATATCGCCCCACTTCAGCCAGATGCGGGCCCTTTTCCTCTTGCACCATGTTTTCGCTCAGCGGAAGAATGAAGTGCCCCCTAGCGCGCGCTCTCTCACACCCATATTTTATCCGTCAAATTTTTGTGACGTGGACACACATTCAGTCCACTGACTAGGCATTACTATACTTGCTCTAACCGGGCCTCAACCCTCACCTGATGTAGAAAAATAAATTGGACTAAGATAAACATACGAAGGCCGGAAACGATTGTGTTGGCTAAAAACAAAAAAAGAAGTGAAGAGGATGCATTTGTGAAACTAAAAGCACCTTTTGTTCTAAATCATCAGATTTTTATGGGATGGACAATTCACCTAAGTCTCAAGATCTGAAGCACCGTAAAAATATATATTTTTAGATCAAATTTATTAGTGGTTCTCAAATTTAGCAGGGAGTATCATCCAAATCCTCCAACCCAAGAAATGTCATTTCGTCTCCCTAAACACTCAAGAAAAAACACCGTTTTAGGGTCCTAAACTTGCTCGGGTGCTATCTAACGCCTTGTTCGCGGGACTACCAACGCTTATCGGTCATCCAGGTCAACAATACTTTCTCTCATGGCACGAGTCGGTTAGCGTACCTTTCTCTCGTCTACTACTAAAAGACTCAAAACAAATCGTCGACCCGACCTTTCACCCCGCCTCCCCGTGAAACACCGCCCGGCTTCACCTCGCCCCTGCGGTGAAAGTCCGCCCGGCGCTCCCTCGCCCCCTCGCACGATCCAAAAGAAAACCGCCCAAGAGATCGCCGGCCCCGCGTCGAAGTCCCCGACACTGCCTCGCTCTCCCGCACGACCCGAATCCCCGGGTCGCCGCAGCTCGGCGCGCCCACACCGCCGCCCGTGCACGACGCCAGCTCGTCCCGCGGCCAGCGCCCGACGCTATCCACCGCTTCGTCTCCCACGACGCCAACTGCCCCCACCACTTCCCTTCTTGTGCTGGTTACATCGACGCCGGTGCCTTGATCTGGTATGGTGGCGCTCCAATCCGGCAGGAGTAGGGCGGATTCGACGGGGATAAGGCCCTTCGATTCACCCAGGACGGGGACGACAGGGCCCAAACGTGGTGGGGCGCCGGCGGCAGGATCCGGTGAAGCCGTTGTGTGCCCGGCGCCGATGCAGATTGCAGCCGAGAAAAATCTACCGAGGCACCCGTCAGGACATGCCGGTGACCACGAGCATGAAGACCGTCGATGGTCAAGAAAAGGCATTAAAGCATAGTGATATTTTTTCTTGGCTGTTTAGCAGGTATGAACACTCGTTGCCTACTGAGAGTGTTGGTTGCCTTTTTTTTTGAGGGAAAGAGTGTTGGTTGCCTTCATCACCCACCCTATGCTCATGTACGTCTACGTCTGACTCTAAGTGAAAGCAACTTTGCCTGATTTAGGTAGCAGTTAGTAGTAACTGTTTGATTTTATATGTCTTGAGTAGAATGTCTGAAACAACATCAATGTTTTCATGGGTACCCTGACATGCCTATATCCACCATTTTGCAGGCTAAGTGCTGAGGCTCATGAATATTGGCTGATTGCAAGGACGAAATGGAAATTACGTGCCTTGAGAAACAGGCAAGAAACTGCCTTTCAGGTGCAGACTTAAAAATTCCTACTTCCATATTAAGAGGAAGAACAGAAAAACAGAGGTGCTTACATGGACAAAGATGCTTGTTTATGCAGCACTGTCGACTAATTTAGGTAACACTATCAGAAGAATGGTCAGTAAACTGAAACAGTTAATATTTTCCCTTGAACTTAACACTATCAGAAGAATGGTAAGTAAACTGAAACAGTTAACATTTTCCCTTGAACTTAGTGCTATTAGAAGAATGATGTGAAGTGCTGTGATCTGATGCATATCATTTATTCTGTATAATTCCTATAGCACCTTGTGATGACACCTTTTATATATATATTTAATACAGAACTAATTTCTTCGGTGTATCATTGCTTCTTCAGATTAATCCACGTTTTGTGCAAAGGTTGCTCCACAACAGAACTGCTGACGGCAGGTTAAGATGGCCATGTGGACGAGGACGAGGGCGGCAGGAGTCATTTCTTCTACTACCTCACCGGAGCTGAGGACGCTAGCACTAGCACGCTGCCAAGTCCAAGCCATCCCCTGCCCAACGTAGGTCTGATACATTATTACTCACCTGAATCACCCCTCTTGATGAATATGAGGAGGGTTTCCACACTGGCTGCCTGGCTGGTAAAAACCTGAAAAATATTTGATTCAGGATCAAACATCACTCCTTAGGCGCAGCTCCATACTTGACTAGAGATAGACAAAGAATCTCATGTGTTTGACCGCTTGGATGAGTTAATGTTTTAGGCTGCACCTTTGATTTTCGTGTTGACCTCTGATAGCTTTTCACATTCCTGCAATCTTATGGTTAAGAGGTGTTGTGATTCCATGAAAATATGCTTTCCTGATCCGCTGATCTGTTTGATCAGATAACTTTTGAGATAATAACCAGACCAAGGTGCATAAGAACCAGCAGCATCTGAGACAGAGCTTTCAATCTTGCCCTGCTGCTGGTGATAGCTTCTATACAGTCACCCACACTAACTGGCAGGCACTTGTTCCTTGGACGCCGGCAGTGTTTGGAAACAATGGCAGGCGCACATGCGGTGAACATCAGTGAGCATCCAAGCCTCTCTATGGTACTGAATGCACTGTGATCTAAAGAGGGCAATGGGACACATGCCGAACTGTAGTTTTTTCTAATTAATATCATGTAATTACTCTCTCTGACTAATTTCTAATCTTTCATCTTTTAGTGCTAGACTGCTTGTGTTTTCTAGCGTCGCACTAAGTTTTTGCGTTTTTATTCAAACTACTGTAAATGAGCAGAACGAGAATTCTATATTGCCAACATAGAATGAATTCACATTGTAACTTGTAAGCATAAATTAACTTTTTAAGTCACACACATATTAGAAGAATTTTAGAAGATTTTTATTTCATGTGTGTATAAGAATATCTTGACATAGGCAAAACATGGAATACAGAGGCGTAGTAAACACTTTTATTATTCGCTAAAGTTGATTGCTACCATTTCCGTGAACTTGAATTGTCTGTTTCAGTGTGATTGCTCAATTAACAACAATTGTGATATAATAATTATTATGGTATTATTTTTTATTTGTTTTTCTTGCAACGTACAGATATTTATCTACTCACCTTATAGTATGTCATGAGATGTTTTGTATACCCCGAGTATACAAAATAAATCGTCGACCCGGCTTCCACCATGCGAATCCCACGTCCCGGCGGTTCCCCGTGTGTGCATTGAGCGGGCGCATGTCCTCCAATCACGCCACCGCAGCATCGCGCCTATTCTCCCTCTCCCTGGCGCGAATCCGCTCCTCGCACATTCAGAAACTGACCTTGTCGTTGGCGCCCGTGCCGTCGTCGTCGCCTCCGCACTTGCTCCTCACCGCCGCCTCCTGATCTGCCTCCATGCCACGAAGCTGCGCCGCTGGAAGGCCATGGGGAGAAGGAGAAGGCCCTCGGTCGACCTCGATGTTCGTGCCAAAGTCAAAAAATCGGAAGAAATCTCAAGTAGAGAGTACAACACCCGTTGCAACGCACGGGCATTTACCTAGTAACAAATAAGCACCAACCACTAGCCACCAGCCAAACGAATAGGTTGTAAGACGTGCCCAAAACCCGCTCCCTAGATTGGTGTGGCAATGTGGCTAACTTGATGTTGACATGGCCCCACATGTAGCGCCTATATTATGTTAGGTTGTTAGGTCGGTACTTCTCTTCCACTTTAGCGACGGACAAGGGCTCGGTTCTAACTAGACATGGCATTTTATAGGGCAAGCTAAAAAAAACCTGGCTATCAAACAAAACAAACTTTATCAAGTTGGGTCAGATTTTTTTGGGCCAAACCTAAGCCTAGTGGGCCACCTACTCCCTCCACTCACAAAATAAGTGCACTTCTTTGACTTCTACCATATTTGTTTAACCATTTGTCTTATTTAATTTTTTTATATAAAAATAAATTAAAAAATATTATAAAAATATATCCAATGCTAAATTAAGTCATAACAAAACAAGTTATATTTATTCAATTTTTTGAATAAGACAAATGGTCAAACAAGAATGGTGGAAGTCGAGGAAATGCACTTATTTGTGGACGGAGGGTGTATGCATTTTCAATGAGAAAAATAATTATAATAAATCTTTTATGTAGAGCTCATATCGAGAAAAATTTCTAGACAATCCAAACCCTGTCCATTAAGATTCAAGGGTCGAGCCAAGCCTAGCAGGCTCATCAGGCCAGGCCCATGGGCCTGGCTAAGGACATGCTTGAGGAGGTGAAGAAAGGTCCATGGTCGGGCACATGACTCTTGTTGTGGTGGTCATGGTAGTCTGGGAGCTTGGGAGATGGTGGTCGGAGAGGTTGAAGGCGACGTGCTCAATTCGGTTGACAGCATGTGCTCAAGGAGATACAAGTGGCAGACTAGCAGTTGGCATAGGCTTTAGGCCCATTTTGGTTTAGAAAAGTCCTAGGACTTTTTAGTACTGCAGGACTAATAAAAAAGTCCTTCTAAGAGAGTCTTTTTGATACTAATAGGAAAAAAGTTCCTAAAAGTCCCTATCTGTTTGGTTTCTCAGGGACTTTTTAATCTCGAGGGACTAAAAAGTTCCTCAACCAAACAGGACCTTAGCTCATTGGAGGAGATGCAACTCTCTACTTATTGTGAGAGAGATTGGTGCCCAAAAAAAGAGGTGCTATTAGGGGCTCATCTCCAATATGATAGTTTTATCATCTCCCCCGACAAGCTCCTCATCTCTGACTCGTTTCTTTCCTCGTTTTCATCAACTTCTGACGAATTTATATAAGATTTTAATTTTATTGTTCCTTGACGCTTTCGTTGCTGAATTTCTGCTGCCCCGTTTCTAAATTAATTTCTTTGAATGAAGTGACGAAAGTTCTAATCTTGTTAATTATCGCCCTAAAAAGCAAGGCTGCAATGGAACTCTCTGCTGAACAATCTAACACGACAGTTTAACGTAAGCTTTCGCCTTGCAAGTTGCAACCAGTCAACAAGTTTGCCTAGCAGAGAAATGGACGGACGACTATTTGTGTGCGCGTGTGAGAGTAGCCATTGTTACACTCCGTAGTTAGTCTTCTGCATGGAACATCTGCACGGCCTACCATGGCGGTTTACACACCTTGATCTACAACCAGGCATGTAGGCACTTCAACACTCGGAAATTGTAGAAAAAAAAAATTAGGTGAGGACCATCCCTATCAGGACGTGGTGCGGACTATGAGCCTGCTTAGTTGGCATTCAATTCTTGCCAAACTAAAATCATGACATACCAAAATTGTGGTCATCATCAATTGGTTCATTGCCAAAGAATTAGCATCACCAATTTTTATGCTAAAGTTTTGGTGATGCTAATTCTTTGGCAAGTCTCTAGAATATTCTTAAGCTACATATAAAAGAAAATTTGGCCACCTTTATTTTAGCAATCAACCAAATGTTCACCTATATTTTTTTTTTTCCTTAACTTTGGCAAACATTATTTGACAAGCATAAGTTTTGGCTTACCATCATTTTGGTTGGACAAAATTTGGTAGCCAACCAAGCGGACCCTATATTTGGTTGACATGTGAGCCACTGTATCATTTTAGCTGCGAGTATAGTAAATCGGATGCCCCATGATCCACGCATCAGTTGCACATCCACACGTATAGTTTATTTGTGTCCACTGGCTTAATCTTGTAAACCATGTTGATTATCGAGCTCGATTGACAATTGGCCTCTTGTCATGAACCAGATTTGGGCCACCCCCGAGTGGCTAGATGGGCCTAGCGCAACGCCGCCCGGCCCGGGAGGGGGCGGGGGGCTGCCTTGGCCAGGGGGCCCCCCTTGCCGCCGCCACCTCCTCTCTCCCGCTACGAGTCGAGTTAAACCCCGGATTCAAGTTAGGATTATCTTAGGTAGTTTTTGTGTGCAAGGGGATATCTCATCTATAAGGGAGACCCTTATTAGGAAAGAATAAAAAAATAGGATATGCTTGTAAAAGGTATTCCAATCGTATAAGGAAACCTTATAGAGATTGCTTAGATTACAAGTCCCGCTATTCGGGCTATATAAGCAAGAGGCATGTAATCTCTAGGGATAAGCAAGCAATAAAAAAATATCTTGACTCTTCAGCTCCCCGTGCCGCCGCCCCAGCCCGCTCAGCGCGCCGCCCAAGCGCGCGCCGGCGTCGCCGCCCGCCGCCGCCCTCCCCTCCTCGCCATGGCCCCTCCCTCTACCTCGATCCTCGTCTTTGCTGCTGCTCGCCGCCGGCGAGAGCTGCAGCCCCGTGCCTCCATCGCGGGGCTTCGTCGAGCGAGGAACACGTGTCGGATTCGGCCGAATCCGACACCTACTAGGAGTGTACGTGGATGATGACATCGGCTCACCAGGCAGTTCAAGAGATTAGACTATCTAGGGACGATCGTCATAGGCATGCACTGATATATGGCAAAAACGTGTTCAATCGGTCGTCTTAGCTAGCACCATATATGTACATGGATTTCAGTGTGTTGCTTACTCTAACTCACCATGATAATTGGGCAGCGACGAAACCTTTGGATGGAACGTACGAACAGCAATGGATAAAGAATGTTGTGTCTACTCTTTTGGAGGTGGTAACAGCAGTGGCGAATCTAGGATAGCCTAGCTAGGGCGGTGGTATTGTGTAATTGCGTATGCACATGGAGGCACCGGGTGACCGGCCACCACGTGGTTTCGTAGTCCTTTGGTAGACTTCCTGCGTGGGCCGACTTACATGGGCCTTTCTTGGTAGCGTGCTCTAGGATTCCACTAGTTAAGTTTTTTTAGAACTGAGCGATAGCTCAGTTGGTGTGCGTCGCGGGTGTGCAGGCCACCCGCCCGGGTTCGTTGCTCAACATCGGCACCAGGTGTCTCACCGGAAACAGTGTTCCCAGTCTTCACTCGGTTTGATCTGAGTGTTTGCCTCTTCGCGTGGGACGTTCAAGGGGAATGCGACGACACACCTCACCGCCTATGGAGTCAATAGATTCGGTGATCACAATAAGGACACGATCTTCATATCTATGTGTAATTATAGGTCTGGTTGTACACGAGTGGTGTGTGTGGTGTGCATGTGTAGTGTGGGTGTGCGTGTGTATAAAAAGATACTACAACCGTACCCAAATAAGAGGCAAATCCATAAAAAAAATAGTTTTTTTGCCTAAAAAAAGAGTAAAATCTACTGTAGGTCCCTAAACTTGTCTCGAAGTCTCATCCAGGTCCATGTACTTAGAAAACTAGGTAAAATGTGTCCTTAAACTTATTTAAACGTGTCATCTAGGTCTAAAACCGGGTTTGGCGGGCGGTTTTGCTACAGTACCATTAGTTTTGTCTTTTTTTTTTTCATTTCGGTTGAATCTTTGAAAAAACATAATAAATTATAGAAAAATCATAAAATAGAAAATCTAAGTTTTTTTGAGTTCACATGAGTATATCTAAGGACACGGATGACACGTTTAAACAAGTTTAAGGACCTATTTGCCTAGTTTACTGAGTATATGGACATGAATGAGACTTAGAAGACAAGCTATGAACAATGTATGTGCTAAGCTGGCACAACAAGACATTCAATATGACATGGCAAAGACCTAGAACTGCTACAAAAAATGAGCTAAGATGACAAGGACTTAGAAGTGAGATTCAAAACAGGAGAAGCTGGAGACATAGAAGCAATGCTGTGGTGCACAGATACCATTGCACACGCATATATAGATCCCAAAAATTTACACTGCACTCAAAGCTGTGTGTTCACACAAAGATAGTCTACTTGACAGGCTACCACGTGGTTTCGTAGTCCCTTGGTGGACTTCCTGCGTGGGCCGACTCACATGGGCCTTTATTGGTAGTGTGCTCCAGGATTCCACTAGTTAAGGTTTTTCTCCTAAAAAAAACTAGTTAAGTTTTTTACAATAAATACAGATGCTTACACATTATTATACCTAAATATAATAATTAATGTGTATTATATTATGCTTGCCGGTACGGAAGGGTATGCTCGTGCATACCTTAGCATACCCTGCGGCTCTGCCACTAGGTAATAACTAGCCAGAAAAGCTTTGGCGACAAAATATAACAAATAAAAAGGACGGCCACACAACACATCATGTGCGTCCTTCAATTTAACACAACATAAGTTATGTCCCTAATTTACTGGCACGTAGTACATGATACATTTGTAGTGAGAAAAAATAATTAAGAAAAAACCAGCAGCTCCGCATGAGCGGATATTTCTTAGCTGAGTAAATGTCTGAAGCCTGTGAGGGTGCAAGGGCGAGGGTTCCACAGCGGAATTCGGCTAGACCCAGGCCAGGTCGGCGTGAGAATTGAGATGAGGGCGAGGGTCCTGAATAGTTGTGGAACCTGCGAGGTAGTGGCAAAACCAGCGGAAGTTAAAAGCGAGGAAAACTGTTGAAACTCATGTTACAGAAATAATTGCCCAGATGTGAGAGCTGAAATAATAACAAGAAGCAGCAGTAGAAAATGCGGTGTAAAAAGCACTATTTATTCACGTACATGCATGCATCATGATCGGGTGTCCTCCTCCCCTCGTCCTTTTTCATTCCGTGGCTCAAACATCAAAATCCCTGTGGTTAGTGGAATTTCTTTTGTTAAAAAGGAATAACAAAATGCGGACGGAACACAGCAGCTCAAGGTTGGATTCGATGGAATTTAGTATAGGGACAAATACATGTGCGTACTACTAGTTAGGTGCATACCTCTTCGTAGAATTAATTAATTATTATTATATCTCAAAATTTGGAGCGTGGGGTGGTTAGAATGCGCTAGGATTGTGCGCCTTAGTGCAGCCTCCTGTTTCTCCACGTCATCCGCAAAGGTGCGGTTACAAAAGAAGTGAGCTTCGACTTTCCGAAGAGAAAGGAGGTACTCCAAGCCCAGGTCCTCACAGCTAATGTTGCTCTCCATAAATTGCCGCACACTTACACCAAACACAAGCTCCTCGAGCTTTGGCATAACAACGGTGGCCGGTACTATTACTCTGCAGTCGGCTTTCTTACCAATAATATCCAAATCGTATGCTGGTTTAGATAAAGAGAAGATATTAAACGAAGCCTTCAGATTATCATTTGCTACAAACTGGAGCGTTGAACGATATGACAACCAGGATTTCATCTTCCGGAAGTAGCCATCTGCATCATTATTACTACTACTGGTTATTGTTGACGTCGATGACGTTGTCAGCTTTAGGTAACAGAGCTCGGGCAAACTGCCTAGTGCCTTGAGACCCTGTTCGTCCATACTATCAGCTTTTATCTCCAAGTGGGTGAGGCTAGGAAGATGTGCAGAATTAATCCATGACGGCAATCTGGGGAACGTAATACCACGAAGAAACAAACATCGGAGATCTCCAAAGGGCACCCGTGTATCCCAGGCATTCAAGTCAGCACTACCATAAATCCTAGGAAAATCCAGTGTCAGATGCTGAATCTTCTGGAGACTACCTACAGACTCCATCAAATGTATCTGTGTGCTCTCATCCATCACTCCGATGTCAACCTTAAGCACCCTGAGTTCACATAGGTTGCCCAGATCCTTCACAAACTGCCTACCCATGGCATAAACACTTAGCTGTAGCTCCTCCAATGATGTCAACTTCCTTATTACCCCATCTGGTGCACTGAACCTCAAAGCACGTAGGCAAACCAACTGTGTGAGCATGCCAATGCTACACGGCAATTCAGGGAATTCAGAATTCTTCACGTCCAATGTTTGTAAAAACTTCAGCCTGCCTATTCCTTCTGGGAGCTTCATAATCCCTGAATGTATCCCAAGGTACCTCAGATGAAGTAGATTTCCAATATACTCAAAGTTGCAATCTACACGAAATCTGCAACCCTCCAAAGCAAGCACATGAACGGATTTTAACCTTGGATGCAAGGCCCACTTATCAATATCACACCGCAAAAACTATATATGACCTCACTTGTGGCAGGTTCACATGAATATCCTGTGTGAGATCCAGTTCTCTATTTCTGGAGGCTAACCGACGTGCCCGGCTTTGTGATAATGTACCGTCATCATCACGACAAAGTTTTCTTCATGTGACTTGGAAAGGATGAGATCAAGCACCATATCATGAACACGACAACCATCCATGATGCCATAGACTTGAGAATCCACCCCTTGAATCATGCTTACGTTTATGAGGTCATGGAAGTATTCCTCTCCTACCTCAAACGACCCACGTCCTGGTTTCTTCTCAACAAAGCCTTCGGCTATCCACTTCCATATCAAAGAATCCTTATGGATAAGATAATCTTCAGGAAATACACTTAGGTACAACAAACAACTCTTCAAATGAGAAGGAAGGTCATAATAACTAAGAGACAATATATGCATAGTGTTTTCCATATGCCTATCATTATCTTGATAAAAACCAGGAGAGTTGCAGACCTCAATCCATTCTTTTCTTGATTTACCCAATAAAAAACTTGACATCGTGATGATAGCCAACGGTATACCACCACACTTCTTTAGAATTGTATCAGATATCTCGTGTGGGTGATTATTTGGACATTTGTGTTCACCACCAAATAATCTTGTATAAAATAACCTCCTAGAGTTGTCATATGAAAGTGGTTCTAGCTTGTAAACCTCATCTGTTTCTTTGGCAACTTCAAATTTACAGTAGTTATGATTACTCTACTTCCACAATTATTTTCGAGAAGAGCTGACTTTATTATATCCAAAGATTGAGGCTCCCAAATGTCATCAATAACAACAAAATACCTATCCATAAAAAGTACAAGAGAAATTAGAAACTAAATTAATGCTATCTGTTTTTTTTTTTTTGAGAATGACACAGTTCTTTTGGTTCCAAGAATAATAATTATAATTAAAGTTATCTGGTCAGACAATAACATAATCCTTTTGTACTTTTTTACATATCGCATTAGCTTTGTTCCCCTGTCAATTGCAACTTATGGGAGCATTATATTTGGTCACATAAATCAATGCTTCGTATCAATATCGTCAAATTGCTGTTCAAAATTACAAACAACATCATTTTTTGATAATAATAAAACATATATTTAGATTTGAATTATCAGTGTTTTTTGTTCCCGTTACAATGCATGGGTATGACTTTTATATTATTAATTAATATTCATGCATGTCTAATGAAAGCTCATAATATTGATGATTGGATGGCTAAAACCAAATTTTTTGAAACATTGTGCTGAAAAAAATTAGTTTTGATAATTATATAATTTTTTGATAGTTCATGTATAAATTATGATAAACAAAAATTTTGTTCAACCCACGGCCATATGGTCCTAGTTAATTATAATATACTGATTCCTTGTGCATATATGCAATGAGCAATCTAAGTGTTGTAGTGTCATCGAACAATATATTTGTATTAGATTTCAACTTCATTACTTCCGACAGTGAAACTAAAAGCGAATACTAAATTTGCATGCTAATAATCACTTCATTTTTTTAGCTCCCTCGTTTCCCCAGCCTCTCCTTTTTACACCGCGCGCGCAGCCCAAAACCCAGCCCCAACGGCCCAAGATCATGATTGATAATAAAATTGAAGGATTGAAAGACACTAAGGACAGGAAGTAAGAGGAAATATTGATAACATGCTATAATAGATAAATTAATGTGAAATCATTGGGTGGCTTATTCATACCTCTTTGTTCCAAGGACCTCACGGAGTTCTCCGATGAGCTGCTTTTCATCCCATACTGTGTATTTCATTTTAGTGTATTTTTCTTTGTCAAGATGAATAAGAATATCTCGAAATACTTTCTTCAAGTCAGGATCTTGGCCAACCGGAACAAAAAGCCCCATAACCAAACATGGATTTAAGCTTATCAGACACTGCCATGGCAAGAGTAGTTTTGCCGAGTCCACCAACTCCCACAACGTAAACAATCTTCATCTTACGGTTGGTCTCGTCATCACCCTTGGGTGACACCATGGATATGAGATCAGCGCTTGACTTGTCGATGCCAATAATATGTGATGCTTCTCTAAACATAGCGGTAAGGCGAGGATCAATGGCCCGCGATGATTTTGCAGGCTTGGCCACAATAACGCTGCTGGCTGAGTATCTACCATGCCGCTCGGACACCTCCTGGAGATTCTTCTTGATCTTCTCGATGGCACCAGCGATCTTTTTGGCGCTATGCTCTTCTTGAACAACTTGGTGATCTTTTCAGCCAGACCTTTCATCAAACTTTCCTTGTCGTCGGGATTATGACTGCCCTCAACACGCACAAGGTAGGTGTCGAGGATGTCCTCCATGCCATAAGATGCCTCCCGGACTTGGCGCCCGGATCTTGGCGAGGCTCGTCAAGTTGGTCAGGACGCACCTCGGCAACCTTGCGGGAGCGCAGCGTGGGCACTCTTGAGCTCGAGCACAAGAGACTCGACTTGATCCTTCACTCCTGTTTGCAGCTTGTACTCCTCCTTGAGCAGGCCCATGAGCTTGGGGATTAGGCTTCCCATGGCACCCACCACCAGCTCCATAGCTCTAGAGGTTGGTTGGTTGCTTGCTTTGTGGGTTGTGCAAGAAGAGGTGACACCAATTCGACTCAGAATTTGGTATGTTTGTGACTTCAAGAAGTGCAATAATGTTCGATCATCTCGTCCGGTACAAGACTAAGTAAATCTAGTAGGTCAATTATAAGGCAACCAAACAGAAGACGTTTGTTATTATGTTGGTGAAGCACTTCGCCGTATTGTTGTATTGTTCGGGCATAGCAGGTGGACAAAATTATCTTGTCGTTGAAAGCAAAGTTTATGATAAATAAATAACTCCAAAGAAGTGTTGGTGGCATGGTCCAATCAGAGCAAATTTGATCAGTACTAATAAATAAATGTTACCAAGAAATTTAATAGCGACTGAGGCCGGCCGGCAATTGCTGCTAGGCGCTTTTTTTGCATATAAATCACCACAGGTCCACAACTGGCGGAGCTGATGATGGATCAGTAGCACTAGTTTACAAACGGAGTGCGTGGCGAAACTGATTGGGCTTGCTTATCACTACCAATGAGGCCAAGAGGTACGCTGCGCATGAGATTTCTTTTTTCCGTGTCGAACTGAGTCCAAGGCCTGAACCCAAGCAGAGGACCGATCAGACAGTGTTGCTCCGTAAGAAAGTAGATGACATGTATATACTTCCACCAAGTTAAAAAAAGTCAGTTTCGGACAGAAACATGATCTTCGAAGCATACCTTAGACTTTTTATTTTTTATAAAAAATATTTATTAGAAAGTGATATATGTATATTTTAAGATTTTTATCAAAAATAATGTAAGCCCATCATTTACTTTGATCTGACGGTCTAAAATTAGGAGAAACCAGATGGGAGGAGCTGTGCACCAGCTGCGGCACATATGCAATGCGCGGGCGCGGGCACCGAGCTTCCAGAACAAGGTGAGTCAGTTCAGCCTAACAACGCCAGTGCAGAGGAAGATGGTGGTAACTGCAATAGAGGCCCGGTGAGAGAACTTTTAAATTCACCTTCGTACAAGAAGAGGTAAACGTCGCGCCCTACACATCTGAATTTCCATACTCTACTCGTATCCCAAACTTCTTTTACTCCATTACAAATTAAGGCAGTCCGTTATGTCAACTTTTAATATCCTCACCTAGAATGTTCAGCTTACTGATATCCTCACATTCAGTCTAAAAAAGATCCAACTTTGTACAATGCAGAAAGAGGGGCAAAGAAGGGCCAAACTCATGCTTAAATTCGGTTGACAACATGTGCTCAAGGAGATAGAAGTGGCAGACTAGCAGTTGGCATAGGCCCTAGCTCATTGGAGGAGATGCAACTCTCTTCTTATTGTGAGAGAGATATTGGTGGACAAAAAAAAAGAGAGGAGCTATTAGGGGCTCATCTCCCCCAATATGACAGTTTTATCATCTCCCCGACAAGCTCTCGTGGGGTGCAGGGGCACACCGAAGATAAATTAGTTGTCAACGTTGAGCTAGCAGCGGCTGCTGCTCCGTCATGTTGGTCAGTAACCAGCAAACCTCCTCAATTCCTCATAAATTTCCAGGTTAGGAAGTAAAATAGCATAATGACATCCTGTTGGAATTGCCTCGGTTAATCGACTCAGCAAGTTATTTTACTGTCATATTTCTACTACATATACAACCAGCGCATTTGTTCTTTTGTTTCTAATGCTGCAACTGAAGTTACCATATCATGAACCTAGACAGGGGTAAAGCTTCTAACAAATCAAACTCTATAAGCTTGTACCCACATTTAATTATCTTACATTTGTCTACAAGTCACAAACTGCAAGTGTCAATAAATCAGACACCCGGAGCTTTACCTCCTCTCCCTCCCTCTAAACACAGATATCGCTCACATCAATCAACCTACAGTATATCAAGTATATCAGTATTGGTCTGCATCAATGGAGCGTGCCGCCTTCTTGGTCATTGGCTGCAGGGGTATGCTAGTGCATACCTTAGCATACCCCGCCATTGTAACAACTAGCCAGAAAAGCTTTGGCGACAAAATATAAAAATAAAACAGACGGCCACACAACACATGCGCGTCCTTCAATTTAGTACAACATAAATTACGTCCCTAATTTATTGGCATGTAGTACATGATAATCCGATTCGTAGTGAGAAAAATAATTAAGGAAAAAAAACAGCAGCTAAGCATGAGTGGATATTTCTTATATCTTAGTAACTGAAGCAGCAATTGGCCTGTCTATGAGGGTGTTTGGGCGAGGGTTCCATAGCGGAATTCGGCTACACCCAGTCGTGGTGAGATGAGGGCGAGGGTCCCGTCCTGAATAGTTGTGGAGCCTGCGAGGTAGCAACCGGCGGAAGTTTAAGAGCGAGGAAAACTGTTCAAAAGCATGTTGCAAAATAAAGGCCGATGTGACCTGGGAAAGGCCCCCAATGACTTACTAGCCCAGCTGAAATAATAACAAGAAGCAGCAGTAGAAATAATACTAGTAGAGTAAAAAAGGACTACTTAATCACGTACATGCATGCATCATGATCGGGTCTCCTCCTCCCCTCGTCCTTTTTCATTCCGTGTCTGAATCTTCATGACCCCGCCTGTGGTTATTCGAATTTCTTTTGTTAAAAAAGAATAAGAAAATGCGGAACACAGCAGCTCAAGGTTGGATTGGATGGAATTTAGTACAAGGAACAAATACATGTGAGTACTACTAGTTAGGTGCATACCTCTTCATTGCGAATTTACCATGTATAGTCCTCAATGTGGAGCGTGGGGTGGTTAGGATGCGCTAGGATTGTGCGCCTCAGTGCAGCCTTGTGTTTCCACACGTCATCCTCAAAGGCGTTACGACAATAGAAGTGAACTTTGACTCTCCGAATACAAAGGAGGTACTCCAAGCCGAGGTCCTCACAACTAATGTTGTTGTCCACTAATTCCTGCACAGTTACTCTAAACTCAAGCTCCTCGAGCTTTGGCATAACAATGGTGGCTGGTACTATTACTCTGCAGTCGGCTTTCTTTCTACTTGTACCAATGTCCATACCGGCAGGGAAGATAGTAAACGAAGCCTTCAGATCATCATTTGCTACGAACTGGACCGTTGAATAACACGACACCCAGGATTTCATCTTCTGGAAGTAGCCATCTGCTTGATTATTACTACTAGTTATCGTTGCTGTCGATAACGTTGTCAGCTTCAGGTAACAGAGCTCGGGCAAACTGCCTAGTGCCTTGAGACCCTGTTCACCCATACTATCGACATATATCTCCAAGTGGGTGAGGCTAGGAAGATGTGCAGAATTAATCCATAACGGCAATCTGGAGAACATAATATGACGAAGAAACAAACATCGGAGATCTCCAAAGGGCACCTGTGCATCCCAAGCATTCCAGTCAGCTCTAATAAAATCACCATCCAGTGTTAGATGCTGCATCTTCTGGAGACTGCCTAGAGACTCCATCAAATATATCTGTGTGCTCTCATCCATCACTCCGATTTTATGAATGTTAAGCACCCTAAGTTCACATAGGTTGCCCAGATCCTTCACAAACTGCCTCTTGGACTTGTCATCCATGTCAAGGGCACTTATCTGTAGCTCCTCCAATGATGTCAACTTCCTTATTACCCCATCTGGTGCACCGAACCACAAAGCACGTAGGCAAACCAACCGTGTGAGCATGCCAATGCTACATGGCAATTCTTGGAATTCAACATCCTCCAAGTCCAATATTTGTAAAAACTTCAGCCTGCCTATTCCTTCTGGGAGCTTGTTAATAGGTAAATATTGTATCCCAAGGTACCTCAGATGGAGTAGATTTCCAATATACTCAAGGTTGTCATCTTTAAAAAATATGCAATCCTCCAAAGCAAGCACACGAATGGATTTTAACCTTGGATGCAAGCCCCACTTATTGATATCACACTGCACAACTATATATGACCTCACTTGTGGCAGGTTCACATGAATATCCTGTGTGAGATCCAGTTTTCTATTTTTGGAGGCTAACCGACGTGCCCGGCTTTGTGATAATGTACCGTCATCATCACCGACAAAGTTTTCTTCATGTGACTTGGAAAGGATGAGATCACGCACCATATCATGAATACGACAACCATCCATGATACCATAGACTTTAGAATCCACCCCTTGAATCATGCTTACGTTTATGAGGTCATGGAAGTATTCCTCTCCTACCTCAAACAACCCACGTCCCCGGTTTCTTCTCAACAAAGCCTTCAGCTATCCACTTCCATATCAAAAGAATCTTTATGGATAAGATAATCTTCAGGAAATACACTTAGGTACAACAAACAACTCTTCAAATGAGAAGGAAGGTCATAATAACTAAGAGACAATATATGCATAGTGTTTTCCATATGCCTATCATTATCTTGATAAAAACCAGGAGAGTTGCAGACCTCAATCCATTCTTTTCTTGATTTACCCAATAAAAAACTTGCCATCGTGATGATAGCCAACGGTATACCACCACACTTCTTTATAATTGTATCACATATCTCATGTGGGTGATTATTTGGACATTTGTCTTCACCACCAAATAATCTTGTATAAAATAACTTCCTGGAGTTGTCATATGAAAGTGGTTCTAGCTTGTAAACCTCATCAGCTTCTTTGGCAACTTCAAATTGACGAGTAGTTATGATTACTCTACTGCCACAATTATTTTCAACAAGGGCCAACTTTATTATATCCAAAGATTGAGGTTGCCATATGTCATCAATAACAACAAAATACCTATCCATAAAAAGTGCAAGAACAATTAGAAAATATAAGTCTTTTGGCATAATAATTATAATTGAAGTTATCTGGTCGAACAATAACATAATCCTTTTGTTCCTTTTACATATCACAATAGCTTTGTCCTAAGTCAAACATTATTAACTTTGACCATCAATTTCAAAAACAAATATAGGTTCATGACATAAGGTTTATGCTTTTAAATTCACTATGCGACTAATATTTCATAATATATAGTATATACAATATATATGGTATGAAACTATGATCTTTTTAAAGGATGGTCAAAAGTAGCAATGTTTGAGTTAAAATAAAGTTAATGCGACATTAAAAAGGAGCGGAACTCGTGAAACTTCGAGAATCTTTCTAAAGAGATAGGAAAAAATGAGTCAAAGTATGGTAATCTCTATTTACATCTACAATTAAAAATACGTCGCGGCCTCGTCTACGCCCGTGGTGAAGCCGCGACTCTCGTGCCCCCTTTGGTGCTTTTACAAGGCCGATAGATGGACTCCTATGTTGAGAGTGCCAACCCCTCTCGCCCCATGCACATCGATCTCGCCTCTCTCTCTCTCCGCTCCATCTCTCCCCACCCTTGGAAGTGCTAGCGCCGCCATGTACTCGTTTTCGTCCCCAAAATAGATGTCATTCTTACCTTCCGAGAAGTCAATTCTTTTTAACTTTGACCAATTATATATTAAAAAATGTTAATATTTATAATGCATTATTAGTATCATTAGATAGATCGTTGAATATTTTTCATTATAAACTTGTTTGGAAATATAAATGTTATCACGTATTTTCTAAAAAAATCTAGTCAAAGTTGATAAGGTTTGACCGACACGTATTTCATAATGTCAACTATTTGGGCCGAAGGGAGTAGCTTGACTAGGCTATAGCCATGGCGGCTCACGTTGAGGTGGAGAGATGAGGAAGCGCACATCCACACCATCGCCATACTCCTTACGCTGTGCGCCGCAACTTTCCTCCCGAAACTCCCTCATCCATACCACTAGATCCTAGCCTCCCCAGCCAAATAGTCACTCATAATTTGCAAGATTCAAACACACTAAGGGTATAGGGAGTATGAGAAAATATTGATAACATGTTATAACTAAAGACATGCTTAGACACAAACATTTTTTTTTTTTTTTGCTCACGACATAAGATTTGTCACGAAGATTTATCTTTGACCATCAATTTCAAAAAAGTTTATAGGTTCATGACATAAGATTTATGCTTTTAAATGCACTATGATTAAATATTTTCATAATATATAACCTATATGTTATGAAACTATAATGCTTTCTTACATGATGGTCAAAAATAGTAACGTTTGACTTAATTTAATGTGACATTAAAAGGGAACAGATTGTGTAAATAATTACTGATGGCGATATATATGGAGTTAATAAATTCTTGTGCTTATAGCAATGAGCAATCTAAATGTAGTAACATATTTGTGTTAGACTTAATCTTTATTACTGCACTTGTAAAAGTGTAGTACTATATTGTATTCTAGATATTTGTTGTTTATTAAACCTTTGCAAATGAATATGTAATAAACTGCCACGCTAATGACTTCATTTTGTTGCTCCCTCATCTTCCAGCATCCCCAGCCTCCTCTCGTAGTATATCAAATCCCCTAGCCTCTAGTTTGTACGCCAGGTAGCCGACATGTAGCCCCAATGGCCCAAGGCTCTGAAATCCTAACCTAGTTTGTTTATTCATACACACTATGTACACAAAGAATGATAAAATATTGTTAACATGCTATAATAGATAATAATGCAAAATCGTCGGGTGGCTTATTCATACCTATTTGTTTTGAGGAAAGCACGGAGTTCATCGATGAGCTGGTTTTCATCCAATATTGTGTATTTCAAATCTGTATATCTTTCCTTGTCAAGATGAATAAGAATGTCTCTAAAGACTTTCTTCAAGTCAGGATCTTGGCCAACCGAACAAAAGCCCCATAAGCAAATTCAAACTTATCATACACTGCCTTGGCAAGAGTAGTTTTGCCGAGCCCACCAACTCCCACAACAAAACAATCTTCATCTTCTGGTTGGACTCGTCATCCCCCTTGGGCGACACCATGGATATGAGATCAGAGCTTGACTTGTCGATGCCAATAATCTGTGATGCATCTCTGTACATAGCGGTAAGGCGAGGATCGACGGTCCGCGATGATGCTGCAGGCTTGGCCACAGTAATGTTGTTGGCTGAGTATCTACCATGCCGCTCGGACACCTCCTGGAGATTCTTCTTGATCTTCTCAATGGCACCAGCCATCTTGTGGCGCTCTTTGCTCTTCTTGAACAACCTGGTGATCTTTTCAGCCAGACCTTTCATCAAACTTTCCTTGTCGTCGGGATTATGACTGCCCTCAACACGCACAAGGTAGGTGTCGAGGATGTCCTCCATGCCATAAGACGCCTCCCTGACTTCGCGTGCCCAGATCTTGACGAGCTCGTCAAGCTGGTCCGAACGCACCTCGGCAACGTTGCGGAGCGCAGCGTGGGCACTCTCGAGCTCCAGCACGAGAGACCTGACTTGATCCTTCACTCCCGTCTGCAGCTTGTACTCCTCCGTGAGCAGGTCCTTGAGCTTGGGGATTAGGCTTCCCATGGCACCCACCACCAGCTCCATGTCTCTAGAGGTTGGTTGCTTGCTTGCTTTGTGGGTTGTGCAAGAATGCCTCGCTTCGCCCGCGACCTTGCCCGCATCGGACTGCTTGCATTTGTATGGATTAGTTGGCAATAATGCATCACAATCACATGCACTGACATTATAAAACAAATTATTTTAAAGCATGGGACAGCTTGCATTTGTATGTATTAGTTGGCATAGTCATTGAACTTGACACATGCGATACAATTTAACTTGGCATTACCAAGTTGTAAAGCATGTTGGTTAGGTGCGTTCGTGTTAGGGGTAGGTAGGCCTCCAAGAGGTCAATGTCGTGGAGGAAAATACAAGATTTTATTTCTTACGGAAGCATGGTAGAACCATCCATGGACGTGGCGAGCTACTTCCAGGGCCAGCTGCAGGACGTGGCGAGCTACTTCCAGGGCCTCCAGATCCCGGGTGTGACCCTGCCTCCGTTGCCTAGCTCGCTGTTTGCTCCTCCCCCGTTTCCCGTTCCTCCTCCTGTAGGGACTCCGGTGAGTATATGTTGTTATTTATTTATTTGCCTTGTGCAGCTCACCTGCATGTACTAATGAGATCGCCTCTCCTTTGTGCAGCCCGCGGTCGTGGTTCGAACCCGACTCCTCCCGGGTGGCCCTTCTCCACCCCATCCACCCTACCCGGTCGGCCCGACTCCACGATTACACGTGGCGGTGGCGTTCCTCCTCGAGCACGCGCCGGCCCACACTACGGGCTTCCACACGTCCCTCCTACACACCACGGGTGGGCGTACCAATTGGCGCCGCCTTGCACGGGTGGTATCCGGGGCAAGGTGAGGGCCCCTCACACTCTTCGCACCGGGGAGGACACGGGTCGGGGCAGTGAGTTGCTGCTGATTATGTTCCGATGGATTTCTTTTGAATTTTAGACATGTTGCACTGTGATGGATCTCGTTTGGATGTTGGACATGTTCTTTTTCGTTTCGATGTTGGACGTGTTGGATTTGTGCACTATTTGTGATATATGTGGATTATATATGTGAATTTGTGAGATATGTGGATTATATATGTGAATTGGTGATATATGTGGTTTATGTGTATATATGAATGCTAAATGTATATGTATACATGTATTTGCAGCAACAATCAACAGAAACAGCAAAAAAAATATGAAACTCTCAGTTTTGCCGAGCGCGGCACCGACTCGGCAAAGCTGGGTACCCTGCAGGAAAAATGGCGGGTTTGCCGAGTGCAAAGGTGGCACTCGGCAAAATGACCATAACTTTGCCGAGTGTCATCTGTACTGCACTCGGCAAACTGTATTTGTTTTTTTTCGTAAAATATATACTTTGCCGAGTGCCAACATTTGGCACTTTCGACAAAAGAACCTTCAATATGTAACGACCGACGTTGGGTTAAGCCGAGTATCGACACTGACACTTTCGGCGAACCCTTTCGCCAACTGCCCGACATTTGGCACTTTCGGCAAAGATTCGTTTGCCGAGTCAACCTTTGCCGAAAGTGGCCATCGCCCGAAGTTTGGCGTCGGCAAAGTCTTTGCCGAAGTCTTGAACAGCCTTTGCCTAGTGCGTGCGTGCGCACTCGGCAAAGCCGCCGTTTCCTGTAGTGCCAGTGAGTTTGTATGCAGGAAAGATGTATATTTTTTAATAAAAGGAATTAAATTATTAGTACAAATTGTACGTGGAGCCGTCCTGCCAAAAAAAGAAACAAGAGCAGGGCTAGTGGTAGATTAATTATTGTACAAACCTAATCTAGTTGAAAACTCGACCGGTTTCTTAATCTTCAGAACAATAGATATATGTACTAGTGCTAAACTCCAAACAGGTCACACCAATCCGACACAGCATTTAGTTTGTTTGTGAATTTTAGAAGTGCATTATTGTTTGGTCATCGTCCAGTTTAAGACAGGTCCATTATAAGGCAAACCAAAAGAAGAAGACGTTTGTTATTGTATTGGTGTCTTGCCATATTGTTTGGGTGTAGCAGGTGGAGGAATTGGTCTTGCGGTTGAGAGCAAAGCTGCTGATATATGATATATACTAGTAGAATGCGCGCGCCCTTGCGCGCGGAATTCATAGGCAAATGGTGGGCAAAAGATGTGGTTTTGATATGGATCAGGAAGAGGAAAAGAATATGATTATATTGGACATGATCATATATCATAGAGTGATTACACAAGGCTCGCGATGATTTACACCCATTGGAAGGGCTGGACGACAATGATACGTGACAATGAGATCTATGTTTATATTTGAAAAGGAATCAAAACTTTGGAAAGATAACATAGATAACATGTGCTGCAATGACCGTACACACACTTTACTAATTCATGGGTACTGTCACTGGGGGGAAGTTGTAATCTAGACGTGAAAGATTGTATAGGAAGGTAATCGTATAGTACTGCGAACCATCTATACCTACTAATAAAGAGAGAAAATATCAGTACCACCTTGTTTTTCACCTTTTTTCCTGCCTTTTTCTGCCTGTCCGCCCATAATATACCGGACTCTCACATGAAAGGAAATACCGTAGAAGGTAAAATTTCTATCGCTTGCGTGCCTGGTGGAGACAAAGACCGGATACAACACGTATTTCAAGCGCGCACCGAGCACACATCTTCCCTCCATCCGCGTCACAGTCGTATTCCTGAGCGCACGAGGGGTTTCCCATGCCACGTTGATCCATATATATATATCTCCTCGATGCGAAGCCAAGTTGCGCGCTGTCCAGGGGAGACCATCATCAACGTCAGCGGCTGCTGCGTTTCAGGTATGGACTCATCCACTTCGATTCTGGCAGCAAGTTTCGATAGGGTGGTAGGGCGCCCGACGTGATTGCCCCGCGGATCATCAACGCCGGTGGCTGCTAGGGTGCCCGACGTGATTGCCCGGCCTGCTGTTTATCAACTCCGGCGGCTGCTGGGTGCCTGACGTGATTGCCCCGCAGTCCGCAGATCATCAACGCCGGCGTGGCTGCTGGGGTGCCCAACGTGAATTCTTTACCTGCTCTGAATTCTTTGCCCCGCTGATCATTGATGCTACCATACGAGCAACAGCAGTAGCTAGCATACACGTCGGGCAAAAATTCAGAGCACGCAAAGGTAGCATATGTTTCTGAATCTTTACTCTTCACGTTTCAGTACATGGTGCTTCATATTTTATTCCTAATCGAATTGGTCATTGATCTATTCATCTTTATTTGTAGTATTGCTCCAAAGGAACAAAGTGAATACAGCCGGAATTGACACCTGATTGCTGATCGTCGGGCGATCTTGACGCGGCCGTGTGAAGGTGTAGATGGAGATTGGGGCTATTTGGGGAGTAGTAGGGAGGAAGAAGAAGAGGAGGAAGAAGAAGAGGAGGAAGAAGAGGAAGAAGCGGCGGCATGAGGCGGGCGGCGTTGTCGCTACGGGAAGGGCGGCGCTGTTGGGCGCCGGGCGCCAGGCGCTGCGGCGCGGCTACAGAGCGCGCCGCGAGGAGGCGGCCAGACGCAGGGCGGCTGCGGGGCTGACGGCGACGCGTGCGCTGTGGAAGGAGAGAGATTGAGAGCTAGAGAATCGGAGAGTTTTTGGGTGTTACCCCTTCAATTTTTCTGATTAAGGTCCAAACGACATACAGCTCCCTTTGTATTTATAGTCCAGGGAAGACTTGCACGCTTAAGCAATCTCTAGGAGATTTTCTTATAGATTGAAATACCTCTCTCTCACAAGCAACCTATTTATTCCCTATTTTATTCCTATCTTTATTCCTTAAATATTCCTTACTTAATTGCGGCTAACCGACGCGGACGCGTTACGGGCGGGCGGTGGCGGCGGCCGGCCGAGGTGCGCCAAGGCACGCTGGGGCCTTGGGCCCTAGACGGCGCGTTCCCCCTTTGTTGGGCCCTATTCCGCGATCTCTTTTTGGTTCATGACATGTTGCCCGAATATGCGGGTTCGTGGTAATTTTTCGTCGTGCGTGGCAAAATAAGGCTGGTGGCTCCAACTTATGATTTTGCCAAGCCAATTATGCCAAATTCTTGGAGATGGACAATTTTCTTCTCCCCATATTATTTTGCAAGTTGGCAAACAATAAGATTTGGTAAACCAAATTTGCCAAGAGATGCTTTTATGTAGCTGAAGTCGTTTTGCCATATCCAAACGGTCCTTAGTTCATGGTTCTTAAAATTCATCTTCGAGTTAAATGAAGTATATTGGTCTAGAGATACTATTGTTTTTTTTTCTCCCGTTGCAACCCACGGGCATTTTTGCTAGTAGAAAATAAAAGCTCCACTGCATTCAGAACATCTCAATAGTTCCAGTGTTTTAGAATCTACAGGGTTGCACTATCCACTTACCCTATTTCAGTTTTTTCTTTTCTATTCCTCTATTTTTGGAATTACATTTTCTATTCCTCTATTTTGCATGCATTTTTCTGGTCATCTATTTTGCATTGCTCTATTCCAAACAAGCTGATAGTTGACCTCAGATGCACCTCTGTCGCTCCTTCGATGGTAGTGGCACACTGGCACCTGCATTTCCCAGCTTAGCAATGATAGGGTTGGTGCTATAAAAGTAGTGTGGTATTATGGTACTATGTAAGAACACACTGAGGATGTCAATCGATTCAGGCAATTGGTATAAAAAAACAACCAGTAAATAAAAGTTGTAACTACATTTATGTTTATTTCTAAAAAAATATCCACATAGTCACTTTAGGCAGAGTTAAAGGAGGAAGCAGAAGACATCCCAGGGCTTAGGGGCTACCCAAAAAAAATGGTGCCGGTCATGAATAGATGAAGGGAGTTCGCAATATATTCTAGTAGTCTGGCCCTACTGACATTACCAAATTCATAACACATGTGCTTCTGACCTAAAAAATACCAATAAAAAATGGACATGGATACCAAAACAGATCATGATGAAGTGATGGTATACTTTAAAATAACACGCATGGCAAGAAGGGTAAGTATAAGAAACTAAAAATGAGTGTTGTATGTTGGTGCTAACCTAGCATCTCTATTAGGTAGATAAATACAAATCTAAAAGAACCAAAGAGCCTAACCACCATAATTTTCAGATCAGCTGGCATAATGATCAAAGAGTGTACAACGATACGGTAACGCAAAGGGAAAAAAGGCAATGAGACCGGATTTGAATAGCATACCAGATGTACCACACTACAGTTGAAAGGAACCCTTCCATATGCACATAACCTGATTACATAGAATAAATCAATTATATCGAAGATGCTAATTTGAACAATGAATAGGAATTTAGCACTTTCTGCACTCACAGAACTATTGGTCCAAAAATGCTAATTTGAACAATGAATAGATAGGCTGGGCAAGGGAATGGAAAATGGCAGCCAGCCATACACACAGACGCACTGCTTATCTCCTTACCTGATTGCCAAAGTATAGCTGCTCACTGTACCACTGGTTGTGGCTAAAAACAGCAAGCCAAACCCCTCGAATAAGAGCAAATCCAATCAAATCGAGTCTAAAAAGTTGGAAGTAATTGCCTAAAGTTGCACAGAATAATTTGGGAAAGAAAAAAGAAAACACCACTTTGCAAGAATTCAACTTAATAAATCTTGTGGAACAGGGTGATTGTAAGAATTTTATGTAGGTGCGTTAGATGGCAGTTAAAACTGAACCCACAATGGAACAAAGTAGGCACTGCATTTGTCTTAGTATTTAGTCAAGTGAAGTTGAGACATATTAATACTTAGAATTTATCAAGTTTAGATTCTCAGCAATTGTAGCTGCTGCAGTAAGATTTGTGTTCAGAAATTCACCTATACTTGGCTGAGCGACGATCCTGCTGAAGCTGGTATTGCAAATAAGAAAGATCTTGGACACCAGTGTAGAAGTCAAGGCTGAATGCTGTCAATGAAGAAGATAAATAATAAAGAAGATAAACAATAAAGAAAATAAGCAATAAAGACTACACAGTAGAGTATTAGTCAATAAAAGATGGTGTGGGCATCCAATTCCAAGAGCAATATTAAATTTTGTTCAAATGACAGGAAGATTAACTGGGAATGATGTACACATACAGGTACCAAGTATCCATCTAACAATTTTAGAAACTACATGTCTTCTAGAAATGTTGTAATTTCAATATATTTCGGGAAGAAACAACCTACAGCAAGGAAATCTCCATCTCATGCACACAGCTCTTCGATCACGCTAACTGTTTTAGGGGTCATGACTTAATTAAAGACAGTTTGAATTGCCACCTTTCCTTGATCCTTGGTGGCGCCGAAGAACTCCACCAGGTTTGAATTGTGAGTAAAGTAAAGCCACAAAAAAAAAACGCAACTGATTCAGCTAAACATGTTCAATCTTCTATGAGGTTCACTGCATTAATTGGAGAGAAGTACATACCTCTCATTTCATGATTTCACTTAACCTTTGGGGCACTCTCAACTGGCATCTTGTTATTTTAAAGATGAGACCTAAATTTGGTTCACACAAAACAAACCGATACAACAACAACAACAAAAAAACATTTATTTTGGACCTTTGATAAACTATCTCGGGAATAGGGTGTGTGCTCGTAACCTAAAGTATATAATCTGATTGCACAAGCAAAGATGCCATACAGATGTGATCGAGGCCTAGAATTAAGAAGAATATATCTATCACTTCATGGGCAATAAGCAAAAGCTCGGACTGCATAATAATGCACCATTGATACCATAGGCAATGATCATAAAAAGTATAAGTGCAAGAACAAAGGCAATAATTAGATTAATGGTGTGCCATTGCCTCAGTTATCACAAAAGAAGCAGAGAGGCTCCAAAGCACACAAAATAGAATAGATACAAAAGCAACAGAAAAAAACCGGCAAGCAATTGATTACCGCCTCGGCAAAAAGGACGCAAAAATTGAATTAGTGCCTCGGTTACAAAATGGCAAAAAATCAACATTCTCATGATCGCCCTCCTTTATAAGAACACCGGACAGATGTGAAAGGAAGAATCATCATAGCTCATAAGCATTGCCTCAGTAGAAAAACAAAGAGGAGTAAAATGAGGAAGGATGGCCCATGATCACTACATGAAACATTTATATCGTGTATTCATCACAGCAAAGCACCCTATTCCCTCAAACTAATCTAGTAGCAAGAGGAGTGTGTACTCATCACTGGACATGGTCAAGATCATAAGCACTACAATGCACGAACAAACGAAACAAATGCATCTGACATGGCGTTACGCTCCAATATATTCTACAAAATCATGAGCACCGCAGTTGCACTAAATCAAATATCATTGGCATGGTCATATCCTCGGATCTATACCATAACACCTAGGTAGTCTCGGAAAGGAAACCTTTAAATTTTTAGAGGCCTCAGAAATATGTCAATTGTCATTTGAGCATGAGCCTAGGGTATGAAGACATCAAGATATAAAATGCCAAGGCACTCACAAGAAGCTGATCATCGGCTGCTATTGTATTGTAAATTGTAAATCATATAAAAAGTGTCCGAACTGTTTCATCATGGACATAAGAATAGAGAAACATTTATAAATTTTGGAGGCCTCGGAACTAAGTCAATCGCCATTTAATTATGATCCTGGAGTATCAAGGCATCAAAATAGCTGGGAAAATGCCAAGTCTCTCACAAGACATGATCCTGGAGTATGAAGGCATCAAAATAGCTGGGAAAATGCCAAGTCTCTCACAAGACACTGAGCATCGACTGATATTAGTTCATCATGGGCATAAGAATAGAGAAATCTATACAAATTTCAGAGGCCTCAAAAATAAGTCAATCGTCATTTGATCATGATCCTGGAGTATGAAGGCATCAAAATAGTTGGAAAATACCAAATCTCTCACAGGATATTGATCATCTACCGATTGCACGTAATAAAAGCGTCTCGAACAATTTCATCATGGGCATAAACTGAATAACTCACATATGCAAATACATTAAAAGCGTCCCGAACAATTTCATCACGAAAGCATAAACCGACCAACTCAGGTATGCGGTCACAACTAAAAAGTATGAAATTGACAAATCAAAAATTAATTTTGCTACCGTGGATGCCCCCGTAGCGGCCAAAGGTAGCCCAATTGTAATTAAAAATTGTGTCAAAAAATAAGGATAAGCGGCTAGGGTTTCGCTGCAACGTGCAAACAAATTCATCCATCAGATAGATCGCGTGAACAAGGGAGGGGAGCAAGCCTCCCAAAAACGCCGGAGATAGATCCCGTGAGGGAGAAGTAAGAAGGGAGGAAGAGGAAGGGGAAGAGACCAAACCTAGGTCGCGACGCCAGCGACGAAAAAACGGAGCGCAAGCGGGGGGCCAGACGCCGTGGGGAGAGGTGCGCCGGCAGTAATCGGGCGGGCGCCCGGCCGCCGTCTGCCGTGGAGGGACGATGGCGGGGGCGCGACACCGTGCCGAGTCCGTCTGGCCTTCAGCGCCACCGCCGCCACGCCGCCAAACGAAGAGGAGGGAGAGGAGGAGGGACGAGGGAGGGAGGGAGGGAGAGGAGAGACGGCGGAGACCGAGGGGAGAGCGGGGGCCACTACTACAAAAAAACGTTGTTTTGTCCCGGATGCGTTTTACACTACTGAAAGCAGCTTCTCATTTTGAACTCGATTAAAGTTCCTATTAGTTCGGTTGGAACTACCAACCGAGTAAAGCTCTTGGAGGAACGATGTACGAGGCATCTTTCATCCGAGGAAACCTTTAGTCCCAGTTCTAGCCAACAACCCGGACTAAAATAAGACATTTAGTCCCGGTTTGAAATCTCAAGCTTTTAATCCCGGTTTGAGAGTAGGACCGGGATGAAATGTTTTGGGTTGGGTTGGATATTCCAACCGACTAAATCTTTTTTTTTTAGGCAACATCACTTTTGCACAAAAGGACCCCGAGATTTTATTATATTATGACCAACATCTTTAGCGTAATATAGAATTACGTTTTCGAACATGAATTAAGTAGTTTTGGTTTTCTTTTATTCAAAATATGTTTTCGCTTTATTAACACATTTGCGTATTCCATGATATTCTAACGTGGTTTTGGCCTCAAACTTTTTTCCACGCTTTCACATGCCCCGTGTGCGTGAACCGCCAAGTTTGAGAATTTTTTGAATTGGTTTGGTATTTTTCTAGTTTAATCGAATTTCCGCCTTGAAGTTCTCTAGGTAATTATAAGTTGAACTGAGTCCACCCCAAAAAGATCCGAAATGGTGCCAAACTTTGTGAGAAGGTCTCTTGTGCCCTAGGAGACGGTTTTGGGGAGGTGGGTGGAAAGTCCTGTTGTTTTCCGTACGAAACTTCGTCATGGTTTGTCGCACGCGGTATTTTAGAAAAATACATGAATTCAAATAATCATGAAAAAACCTAAGGTTTTGCGTGGGATCATATTTTGGTTGTATATGAGCACCAAAAAATTCAAATAATTTCAACACCGGTAGACCCAACGCCCTTCACAGAGGTATCACGCAAACCTTTCACGAACAATGTCTCTACACTTAGGTTCTCCATGATTACGAGGTCCACGCATTATTCCATGTGGTTTTGGCCTCAAACTTTTTCCACGCTTTCACATGCCCCTGTGTGCATGAACCGCCAAGTTTAAGAATTTTTTGAATTCATTTGATATTTTTCTAGTTTAATCAATTTCCGCATGAGTTCTTCCGGTAATTATAAGTTGAACTCGAGTCCGCCCCCAAAAAGATCCGAAATGGTGCCAAACTTTGTGAGAAGGTCTCTTGTGCCCTAGGATACGATGTTTTGGGGAGGTGGGTCGAAAAGTCCTGTTGTTTTCCATACTGAAACTTCGCCATGGTTTGTTGCACGCCGTGAGAAAAATGGAGTAATTCAAATAATCATGAAAAAACCTAAGATTTTGTGTGGGATCATATTTTGTGTGTATATGAGCACAAAAAAAAAATTCAAACAATTTTAACACCGGTAGACCCAACATCCTTCCACGAGAGGTTTACGCAACCTTTCACGAACAATGTCTCCGCACTTAGGTTCTCCGGGATTCTAAGGTCCATGCGTATTCCAAAGTGTGATTTTGGCCTCAAACTTTTTCCCACGCTTTCACATGCCCTGTGTGCATGAACCGCCAAGCTTAAGAATTTTTTTGAATTGATTTGTTATTTTTCCAGTTTTAATCGAATTTCCGCATGAGTTCTCCTCGTAATTATAAGTTGAACTGAGTCCACTCCAAAAGTTTTGTGGAGGCCGGTAATGAAAAATTAAATATAACATTTTCTTAAAAAAATTGTGCCTATTATATAATTTACTTGGCAAATAACAAAGGTTTAACATATAAACAAAAAAATATGTATAAAAAGTGAAACTCTGCTTATGTGGCGGGAAGTGAAAAAGTCACCCTTCTTTAGTCCCGGGTGGTGATAAGAACCAGGACGAAAGGTCCAAATTTTTCAAACCCGCGCCAAAAAAAAATACCTTTATTCCCGGGCCTTACGAGCAACCGGGATTAAAATGTCAAACCTTTAATCCCGGACCTAGAGAGCAACCGGGACTAGAGGGTCTGTAGTTCCGGGCGGCACCTAAACCTGGGACTAAAGGTGGCTCGGATATATACGCTCCTTGTCCTCCTCCATCCCTCCATCAGTCATTCGCCTCGATCCAGCTCGTCTTCGATCTCGTCTTCTATGCCGCCGCTCGCCACCCGACGCTGCCCCGACGCCGCTTGCCGCCCCGACGCCGTCCGACGCTGCCCTGACGCCCGACGTCAGCCGTTTGATCTTCCCGTAGAGAACCAGCAGCCAACGGACCTGGAGCAAAGAAGCAGCAGCAGCCGCTCAGATGTGCTTGCCGCCGCAGCTGCGCAGAATCCAGATGCGCAACGGGAGGGAAGGGAGAATGCAAGCAAAGGAGGGATTCGGTGCAGGAATCTGGTATTTGTCAAATCAATTTTTGTGAGTTGCGATTTGGAACAGAGATGCATATTCCGTAAGCTCTTGTTTCGTTCTTTGTCAGTTATTTGTCAATTGAAATGAAATAGAGATGCATTCGAGTCACTACCTAAAGGTATTTGCATGTGCATCTGGTTTGGAGAGAAGGATTCAAATCTCAGTTTCGTTCCGTAAATTACAGAGCTTTATTGTAGAATTGAGTTTCAGGCAATGAGTTAACTCGTGGACTGGTCTGCACGTTTCTAGAGCTTCAGTGTCCACAATTGAGTTTCAGAGCTTTAGTTCAAAGTGCAGTAGCAGCATGTGTGAACTCCACCCCACGGCACGAGCACTCACCTAGTAATGAAAAAAAAAGAATACAAGAATAGAAGACTTGATCAATCACAAAGATGATGAAAAAAAATTATGCGTTGTATTTATTATATATTATTTTATTTTTTCGCGCATATGCCATGTACATGACAAACTCTCAAAGTCATTGCTTATGCCTATTATGTGTACATGCAATATTAATGGTCCAATTATTTTATATTTTGTTGCGCGCAGGTCTTGGATTCAGGTCGTTCAAAAGCATAATATGAATCGCAATACACCATTTACCATCAACCGAAATAAAGTAAGTACTATATATCTTATTTCAATTCCTCTATAATATCAATTTATCGGATTGGATGACAATTTTTTTCTCCTACAGTGGGCTCCGAGGCAGCCACAAGGTACCAATCTTTGTGGATTCTACGTTTGTGAGTTCATAAAGTTCAACTCACGTAGAAGCACCCAAGAGGAAAACCAAGTACGTGTATTACATATATATATACATGACAATATATATTTACCATTATTATTATTGAACACATATTTATATACTAATAATTTTTTTTTTTTTTTCTAATTGAAGACGAAAATATTTGAAGAGCGTAACCATAGAGAAAACTCATCTCCAAGCAATGCAAGAGACCCTGGCAGGATTTATCAATGACGAGGTTTTAACAGAAGGCGCTGAGTTTTACTATGACCCTAATGAAAAAAGTGGCGTCCAAATCCGGGCCGAAGGAGCCAAATTGGCGTCCAAATCCGGAGCCGAAGGAGTGATGTTGAACTTTGTAATTGAGTCCGCACTTGGCATTATATATGTAGGACGGTGAACTTGTAATCGGCCGATGAACTTGTAATTGGCTCTAAATATGTGGCATCATGACGATGAAAACAATATATGCCCGCTTTTGATGTATAATATAGAATCGTATCCGAAACTTTCCCTAAATGCGTATATCATTTGTAGTGTACAATCATATTCGAAACTTCCCCTGAACGCGTATCATTTGTAGTGTAGAATTGTATTCGAAAACCAAATTTAAAAGCAAAATATATCATGAAATTAAAAAGAAAAAGAAAAAAAAAAAGAGAGAGATTTAGTCCCGGGTGGTAACACCAACCGGACTAAAGGTTATTATTAATCCCGCTTCGTATTCTCACCACTTTCGATTTTTAGTCCGGATCGTAATCCCGTTCAATTTACACTATGGAGAACCGGGACAAAAGAGAGCGTTTGTGTACTAGTGGGCGGAGGTGCGGGCCGAGGCGTCCCGCGGCGGCGCGCGTCGGGAGGAGGGACGGAGCGGACGAGAGAAGTTTCTTTTTTCTTTTTTTTTTTTTTTTTTTGCCGAGAGAAGAAGATGGGGAGGCTATATATTTAGTGTTGGGTATCTAAACAGTAGTTAGGAGTAGATTTGGACGTTGATGAGATGATCAGACGGTGAAAACTAATTTTGCTACCGTGGATAGCCTCATTAGCGAGGAACCCGCGCCGCTTTGTAGAGAGTAAATATATAAATAAATAACTCTAAAGAAGAGTTGGTGGTGGTGCACCATCGTGATGCATATACCCATGGACCGCATGGTGCAATCAGAGCAAGTTTGATCAGTGACAAATGTTACCATGAAATTTAATTGCGCCTGAGGCCACCGGCTCTCGCTTATAGGCGCTTTTGCATATATATCACCACAACTGGCCAAGTTGATGATGGATTAGTAGGACTAGTTTACAGGCGGCGTGCGTGGCAAACCTGATTGGACTTGCTTATCCATGCTAATGATGCCAATGAGGTATACGGGGCGCATGAGATTTCTTTTTTTCCTTGTGGCGACTGAGACTATCCGCACTCATGTTTCTCTATTTACTTCACTCTATACATCTTTGGTAAATCAAGATTCCCTCATTTACGATCTTTCTTCCGCACTCATCCCTCCCTTATATATATCTACTCTATACCAACACTCATCAAGTAGGGCCCACTTAAAATTTTATCTAAATATATCCAAGTGAGATCTAGTTTTGAAGTATTTATTGAAAACGAATTTAATGGTGTAATCGGAATTTAATTTGGGGCTTTGATTTACAAGTTATAGCATTTTTTTGAGTTGGTACTCCTCCGTTTTCCAAATTGTAGTTCATTTTGGCTTTTTACAGATTCATTTGATTTACTATGTATCTGCACATAGTGCATAACTGTGTCGCATAAAGAAAATCAATGTATCTCGAAAAGGTAAAGTGAACTATAATTTGGAATCTGGAGAAAATATCATCATTGGGACCCGTGCTGATGCTCTCGTCTCTCTCCACTCTCTCTGTGCGTGCGCGTCGTGGGGGCCAGATTGAGTTTTAGCGTGGGCACGGGGAGTCCGCTGTCTGTACCGAAACCTGCTGTCGAACTGGGAGGTAACGGAGCCGTAGCATACGCCGCTGCAGAGATTTTTCCGCCATCGCGTTCCTCCAGGAAGCTGTAACGGACACCGCTGCAGATAGTCTGAGTCCAAGGACCAAGGCCACAGAGAACTCAAAGGGACAGGGTGCCTTGCCATTGCATCTGCTCTGCTCAGCTCTGTTTCTACTCCGGTCTACCTTCCTCTTTGCTCAGTTCACATATTTCCTATATACGATGCACAGCTTTTGCCATGCTTCGAAGTATTATTAATAAGCAGGCGCATTACATATTCATATATATAGGCAGGTCGTGTCCCATGCTTCAGCCTCCACGCACCGGCAGTGATAGTCTGTTCTGGGCTATGCTAGCGATAGAGTCCAAATTATAAATCGTCCTGACTTTTTTTAACTCTAAATTTGACCACTTGTCTTATTCAAATAATTTGTACAAACTTAGTCAAATTTTAGTCATTCATGAATAACATTTATTAATAAAAACAAGCCACGACAAAAGAAATGAAAATTTATATAAATTTTTAAAAATAATACGAGTGGTCAAACTTGAGGATAAAAAATCAAACGACTTATAATTCGAGATGGAAAGAGTATATACTAGCGCTAAACTCCGAAGAGGTGACACCAATTCGACTCAGAATTTGGTATGTTTGTGACTTCAAGAAGTGCAATGCTGTTCGATCATCTCGTCCAGTTCAAGACTAAGTATATCTAGTAGGTCAATTATAAGGCAACCCAACAGAAGACGTGTGTTATTATGTTGGTGAAGCACTTTGCCGTATTGTTGTATTGTTCGGGTATAGGCGGTGGACAAAATTGTCTTGTCGTTGAAAGCAAAGTTTATGATAAATAAATAACTCCAAAGAAGTGTTGGCGGCATGGTCCAATTAGAGCAAATTTGATCAGTAATAAATAAATGTTACCAAGAAATTTAATAGCGACTGAGGCCGGCCGGCAATTGCTGATAGGCGCTTTTGCATATAAATCACCACCACAGGTCCACAACTGGAGCTTCCAGAACAAGGTGAGTCAGTTCAGCCTAAGGTTGCCTGCACCGCAGTAGTACTGGACGCAGTATACTCCAGTACCGTTTTCGAGAAAATTATCCGCACCGCTGTACTTTGCGCGCTCCGCTTCCCGCCGTTCGCTATTCTCAACGTTTCTCCGTTCCTCCTCCAGGGCGCAATGTGGCATGGGATCCGCCCTCGGCGCGCAGCCCAACCACCCGGCCCTCGCATCACCGCGCCGCCGTCGGGGAGAAGGGAGGCGCCACGGATCCCGCAGGAGCCCATCACGAGCTACCGCCGCTGGACTGGGTCGCGGGAGTGGCGCCGGGAGGCGCCTCCGCCCGGCCGGCTGATCCTCCGGGCCCACAATCGGGCGGGCGCCCGCCGGACCGCAGCACGCCCGAGGGGAGCAGCAGCACGGCCGAGGTGCGCCGCGGAGCAGCGGTGGCGGCGCGGGTGACTCGCCGCCGAGCACCGGTGAGCGGTCCCGCGCGACCCGCTGCGCAGGGAGGACACCGAGGCTTGCTCGGCCCCCTCGGCGGCGGAGCCGGTCCGCCCGCCGCGCGGCCCCGGCGGCGGTGCGGTCCGCCCTCGCACCCTCCCCCACGGTCCCGCCCACCCGCCCTCCTCCCGAACGCCGCCCGCGCCGACCGGCCGGAGCCGACCGACCGCCCGCCGCCCACCCACCAAGATCACGCCACTGATTCGCCATGTGCAGAGCCCAATGGGCATCCGGAGGACTACCGCGGGCGCATAGGCGCTGCATCTTCAGCCGCGTTTACGCCGCCCGCGCACGCAATGCTCGCCCAGCCGGCCGCCATGGCGGAGGTCTACGTCGTCGGCGCCCAGGCTCGACTTCCGCCTCCGCCGTCCCCTTCCTTCTCTCTCCCTTTCTTTCTCACTCTGCTTTCTCTTCCCCTCTCTCTATATGACATGACAGGTGGGGCCAAATGATATAGAGAATGTGGTAAAAGTATGCACGGCTGCAGCAAAACGGGAAAAATATGTGTGAGACCCTGGTGCAGCAGCGATACAGTTTGGTTTTCCCGTTTTCACGGTGCAGATAGCCTAACAACGCCCGATGCAGAGGAAGATGGTGGTAACTGCAATAGAGGCCCGGTGAGAGAACTTTTAAATTCACCTTCGTACAAGAAGAGGTAAACATCGCGCCCTACACATCTGAATTTCCGTACTCTACTCGTATCCCAAACTTCATTTACTCCATTACAAATTATTAAGGCAGTCCGTTATGTCAACTTTTGATATCCTCACCTAGAATGTTCAGCTTACTGATATCCTCACATTCAATCTAAAAAGATCCAACTTTGTACAATGCAGAAAGAGGGGCAAAGAAGGGCCAAACTCATGCTTAAATCACAAACGAATTAGTGCAATCTCCGCAGCAATTGAATCTTCAAAAGAAAGAATGGGGAACCCGTATTTTACCCTTATGTCGGCACAACCTTCAAATCCTACGAGGAAGCCAAAGAGTTCTACAACATTTATTCATGGGAGATTGGGTTTGGCACCAGAGAAGCAAGATAAATAATAATAATAATAATTTTATTAAAAAACTATAATGACTACATAACTAGAAAGGATATAGTTTGCTCATGTGAGGTAACAATCAAACAACTTGTTCTCAACTTGTAACCAGCAAATCTATCGAAAGCTTCTCCCCATACACTTAATACACTGAACCCATACACAAAACATTGCATACAGGGATTCTGCAGGAACCCTAAAGCTGCTTCCATTCGTTCTAGGTGCAAGGCAGGCATTACACTGTGGCATACCGCTGATCATGCCTGGATAATTACCTAGTAATATCTGAGCACAACCATCCCCTGACGCTAAGCTGTGGAGAGAAGAAACAATGGGGTTCACACAGCTTCATAAACCCGATGACAAAAGAATTCATACAAAGGTGGAGGCGAAACAATGTCACTATTGGCCGGGTCTGCAGCATTATTGGTGCCGTATCAGCTGATTCTAATGTCCAAGTTCGAAGACAAGCTGTGAAGAATGTATGTGCTAAGTTGGCACAACAAGACATTCAATATGACATGGCAAAGACCCTAGAACTGCTACAAAAAATGAGCTAAGATGACAAGGACTTAGAAGTGAGATTCAAAACAGGAGAAGCTGGAGACATGGAAGCAATGCTATGGTGCACAGGTAAAAACAAACGAGATTACCTAAAGTATGGCGATGTGCTGACATTTGACACTACATACCAGACAAACATTTACAACCTACCATTTGGTATGTTTGTGGGCGTGAACAACCACTTCCAATCAATCATTTTTGGTGGGGTACTTTTGAATCATGAGAGAACATAGGATTTGACTGGTCATTCAATAATTTCACTGAAATCTTGGATGGGAAACATCCCCAAACAATTCTAACAGGTACCATTGCACACACTTATATAGATCCCAAAAATTTACACTGCACTCAAAGCTGTGTGTCCACACAAAGTTAGTCTACTTGACTAGCTACCACGTAGTTTCGTAGTCCCTTGGTCGGCTTCCTGCGTGGGCTGACTCACATGGGCCATCTATATACCTCTTTAATCCTGGTGAGAGCAACAACAGTAAACCCGTTTCCCTCCGAGACTCAGTTTCATGTAGAATCAATAGTATGACCCGTTAACAGACAGTAACGGGTCCTCATAAACAGTCATACCTGCAATGAACAGTACCAATCCGACCCGTTAACAAAACAATAACGGGTCTCCATGAACAGTCACACCCGCAATGAACAATACTAATCCGACCTATTATCTAACAATAACGGGTCCTCATGAATAGTACGCACCGAATAAATAGTAGCGGATCCTATAAACAATACCGCCCCTTTATTTTTTCCCCCTTATTTCTTCTCCATACATTTTTTCCCCAAATTTCCTCATTTCTCTCCCAACCTTCCCTTAACTCTTTTTTTCCCCATATTTCCTCCCCATATTTTTTTTTTTTCCCAAATTTCTTCATTTCTCTCTCCCAACCATCTCCTCATTTCCCCCCCACCCCCCAATTTTCCTCATTTCTCTCCCAATCTTTTCATCCTTCCCACGCTGACGCGTGGGGTCCCACGCTTGTTATTGGTAGTATGCTCTAGGATTCCACTAGTTAAGGTTTTTTTTTTTCCTAAAAAATTAGTTAAGTTTTTTACAATAAATACATATGCTTACACATTACTATACCTAAATATAATAATTAATGTCTATTATGCTTGCCGGTACGGAAGGGTATGCCCGTGCATACCTTAGCATACCTTTGCGGCTCTGCCACTAGGTAATAACTAGTCAGAAAAGCTTTGGTGACAAAATATAACAAATAAAAAGGACGGCCACACAACACATCATGTGTGTCCTTCAATTTAACACAACATAAGTTATGTCCCTAATTTACTGGCACGTACTACATGATACATTTGTAGTGAGAAAAAAATAATTAAGAAAAACCAGCAGCTCCGTATGAGCGAATATTTCTTAGCTGAGTAAATGTCTGAAGCCTCTGAGGGTGCAACGGCGAGGGTTCCACAGCGGAATTCGGCTAGACCCAGGCTAGGTCGGCGTGAGAATTGAGGTGAGGGCGAGGGCCCTGAATAGTGTGGAACCTGCGAGGTAGTAGCAACCAGCGGGAAGTTAAAGAGCGAGGAAATTAAACTGTTGAAACTCATGTTGCAGAAATAATTGCCCACAGATGTGAGAGCTGAAATAATAACAAGCAACAACAGTAGAAAATGCGGTGTAAAAAAGCACTATTTAATCACGTACATGCATGCATCATGATCGGGTGTCCTCCTCCCCTCGTCCTTTCTCATTCCGTGGCTCAATCATCATGATCCGATCGCCTGTGGTTAGTGGAATTTCTTTTGTTAAAAAGGAATAGCAAAATGCGGACGGAACACAGCAGCTCAAGGTTGGATTCGATGGAATTTAGTACGGGGAACAAATACATGTGCGTACTACTAGTTAGGTGCATACCTCTTCATATACTTTTTACCATGGGACTCAATTTGGAGTGTGGGGTGGTTAGGATGCGCTATGATTTTGCGCCTTAGTGCAGCCTCCTGTTTCTCCACGTCATCCTCAAAGGCGTAATAACAATAGAAGTGAACTTTGACTTTCCGAAGAAAAAGGAGGTACTCCAACTCCAAGCCGAGGTCCTCACAACTAATGTTGTTCTCCACTAAATGCTGCACACCTACACCAAACTCAAGCTCCTCGAGCTTTGGCATAACAACGGTGGTTGGTACTATTACTCTGCAGTCTGCTTTCTTTCTACTTGTACCAATGTCGCTAAAGTGGAAGATAGTAAACGAAGCCTTCAGGTCATCATTTGCTACGAACTGGAGCGTTAAAAGAGGCGACACCCAAGATTTCATCTTCTGGAAGTAGCCATCTGCTTCATTATTACTACTACTGGTTATTGTTGACGTCGATGACGTTTCCAGATTCAGGTAACAGAGCTCGGGCAAACTGCCTAGTACCTTGAGACCCTGTTCATCCATACTATCAGCAAGTATCTCCAAGTGGGTGAGGCTAGGAAGATGTGCAGAATTAATCCATGACGGCAATCTGGGGAACTTAATACTACGAAGAAACGAACATCGGAGATCTCCAAAGAAGGGCACCCATGCATCCCAGGCATTCATGTCGGGATGATGTAAAGAATGCAGTGTCAGGTGCTGCATCTTCTGGAGACGGCCTAGAGACTCCATCAAATATATCTGCATGCTCCCATCCATCTCTCTGATGCTATTAATCTTAAGCACCCTGAGTTCACATAGGTTGCCCAGATCCTTCACAAACTGGCTCTTGGACTTGTTATCCATGCCATGGACACTTATCTGTAGCTCCTCCAATGATGTCAATTTCCTTATTACCCCATCTGGTGCATTGAACCACAAAGCACGTAGGCAAACCAACTGTGTGAGCATGCCAATGCTACACGGCAATTCTCGGAATTTAACATCCTCCAAGTCCAATATTTGTAAAAACTTCAGCCTACCTATTCCTTCTGGGAGCTTGGTAAACCATGTATCTCGTATCCCAAGGTACCTCAGATGGAGAAGATTTCCAATATACTCAAAGTTGTAGTAATATTCACTAGGTATGCAACCCTCCAAAGCAAGCACACGAATGAAATTTAACCTTGGATGAAAGGCAAACTTATCGATATCACACTGCAAAACTATATATGACCTCACTTGTGGCAGGCTCACATGAATATCCCCCGTGTGAGATCCAGTTTTGTGTTTCGAGGCTAACCGACGTGTGCCGACTTTGTGATAATGTACCGTCATCATCACTGACAAAGTTTTTTCTTCATGTGACTTGGAAAGGATGAGATCAAGCACCATATCATGAATACGACAACCATCCATGATACCATAGACTTCGTAATCCACCCCTTGAATCATGCTTCGCTTATGAGGTCATGGAAGTATTCCTCTCCTACCTCAAACAACCCACGTCCCCTGGTTTCTTCTCAACAAAAGCCTTCGGCTATCCACTTCCATATTAAAGAATCCTTATGGATAAGATAATCTTCAGGAAATACACTTAGGTACAACAAACAACTCTTCAAATGAGAAGGAAGGTCATAATAACTAAGAGACAATATATGCATAGTGTTTTCCATGTGTCTATCATTCTTATCTTGATAAAAAACACGAGAGTTGCTGACCTCAATCCATTCTTTTCTTGATTTGCCCAATAAAAAACTTTCCATCGTAATGATAGCCAACGGTATACCACCACACTTCTTTAGAATTGTATCAGATATCTCATGCGGGTGATTATTTGGACATTTGTCTTCACCACCAAATAATCTTGTATAAAATAACTTCCTGGAGTTGTCATATGAAAGTGATTCTAGATTGTAAACCTCATCAGCTTCTTTGGCAACTTCAAATTTACGAGTAGTTATGATTACTCTACTTCCACAATTATTTTCAACAAGAGCTGACTTTATTATATCCAAAGATTGATGCTCCCATATGTCATCAATAACAACAAAATACCTATCCATACAACAAAATTAGTATTGATAATTATATAACACGTTCAGGCATAAATTATGATAAACAAAAAAAGTTTGTTCCAGTTGCAACACACGTCCATATGGTCCTAGTTAATTATAATATACTGATGTCTTGTGCATATATGCAATGAGCAATCTAAGTGCAGTAGTATGATCGAACACTATGTTTGTATTAGACTTAAACTTCATTACTTCCGAATGTGAAACAAAAATGGTTTCGTTGTACCACGGCACCGTGTATATTGTAGATATTTAACCTTCGCAAGCTCACTAAACTTGCATGCTAATAATCAGTTCATCTTGTAGCTCCCTCGTTTCCACCACCCGTAGCCTGTGGGGCATCAAATCCCCCAGCCTCTCCTTTTTTTACACCGCGCAGCCCAAACCCAGCCCCAACGCCTCCGAAATACTAACCCTATTATTTCGCAAAAAATAATAATAATAATATATACTAACCCCACTTAGTCATCATTATGGTCATGATTGATAATTAAATTAAGGACAGGAAGTAAGAGGAAACATTGCTAACATGCTATAATAGATAACTTAATGTGAAATAATTGGGTGGCTTATTCATACCTCTTTGTTCCAAGGAGCTCACGGAGTTCATCTATGAGCTGCTTATAATCCCATACTGTGTATTTCATTTTAGTGTATTTTTCTTTGTCAAGATAAATAAGAATATCTCGAAATACTTTCTTCAAATCAGGACCTTGGCCAACCGGAACAAAAGCCCCATAACCAAACATGGATTTAAGCTTATCATACACTACTTGGGCAAGAGTAGTTTTGCCGAGTCCACCAACTCCCACAACAGAAACAATCTTCATCTTCTGGTTGGACTCGTACGTCATCCCCCTTGGGCGACACCATGGATATGAGATCAGCACTTGACTTGTCTATGCCAATAATCTGTGATGCATCTCTGTACATAGCGGTAAGGCGGATCGACGGCCCGTGATGATGCTGGAGGCTTGGCCACAATGCTGCTGGCTAAGTATCTACCATGCCGCCGGGTCACCTCCTCGGAGATTCTTCTTGATCTTCTCGATGGCACCAGCGATCTTGTGGCGCTTTTTTGCTCGTCTTGAACAACCTCGCGGATCTTTTCAGCCGGACCTTTCATCAAACTTTCCTTGTCGTCGATTATGACTGCCCTCGACACGCACAAGGTAGGTGTCGAGGATGTCCTCCATGTCATAAGATGCCTCCCGGACTTCGCGCGCCCAGATCTTGACGAGCTCGCCGCTGATCCGGACGCACCTCGGCAACCTTGCGGAGCGCAGCGTGGGCACTCTCGAGCTCCAGCACGAGAGACCCGACTTGATCCTTCACTCCCGTCTGCAGCTTGTACTCCTCCATGAGCAGGTTCTTGAGCTTGGGGATTAGGCTTCCCATGGCACCCACAACCAGCTCCATGGCTTTGCTTGCTTGCTTTTCTGCGTTGTGCAAGTACAGTATAACTTGCTTTGCTTGGTGCGTGACCCTGCCCGCATCGGTTGAATATGATGCGGAGCTCTCCGTGTAGATCAGCGATCTATCATGTGCCTGCCTGCACATCCATCCGACAAGTTAACTCTTGGCTCTGACAAAAATATCTAATAATGCATCACATGATGCACTGACATTATGACATATTTTAAAGCATCGACTTAGGGCCTGTTTGGTTGGAGGGACTAAAAACTAGAGACCAAAAGCAGGTTATAAGCTTGGCTATAAACCAAGACGCGTCAGCAAGAGATCAACAGAATAGCCAAGCAATACAAGCCTAAATCTCTTCTACTATTTTAAAGCCATATTTTTATTATCTTTGGGACCACACACCCATCCTCATCCCTACTTACAGTTGTATTCTTTCATGCAACCAGGACGACGAGCATGCAGCGCGGGGAATCGCGCTAAGCGCTCGGCGACGGACCTGGTGTCAAGCTTGTTCTCTCTCCTCTAATCTCTCTCCTCCAAGAGGTCAAAGTCGTGGAGGAAAATACAAGGTTTTTATTTCTTACATGGAAGAATGGTAAAAGCATCAAGTGAGTTTGTATGCATAAAAGGATGTATATTTTTTTTTTAAAATAAAAGGAATTAAATTATTAACACAAATTGTACGTGGAGCCATCCTGGTGTGTGTGTGGGGTGGGTGTGGGGTGGGTGGGGCAGCAGGGCTAGTGGTAGATTATTTCCCTCGTGTGCCGAGCTGCTCATATATATAGACGTTGGCCATTTGCCTATACTACTGCTCACTATTATTGAGAGCATCTTTCTGTCTGCTAATTGGCATCTTTAATGAACTACTTCCTCCATTCTAAAATAGATAACGTTATGGGATATATGTCGGTTAAACTTTTCTCAACTTTGATTAGGATTAGAGCAACCCTAATAATACAGCCCCAAGCCAACTATAAGGATCCTTACTACTTTATCTCAGCCCACCCATATAATAATAAGCTATTCACTGTCCGAAACCTCGGTTCCTAACAAAGGAGGAGGAGACCTCCTCGCTTAAACTCCGCTCATCTGGTGCCCCGAGCATGAGCGTCCAAAGAGTAAAAAAGAGACCGAGGTCTCGCGTGATGAGGGAAACCTCCGCCGGCCGAAGCCCCGAGTGGAGAGTGAGGCTAGGGTGGTAAGTATGATAACATGTGCTCATGAAAACTCAATGCTCAATTGATGTATTCACCAACCAACGCATATGAGGGTCGAGGCCCCTATTTATAGCACTTGATTAAAGCTATAGTCATTTTACAATACTGCATAAGGCATATTCCCCGATATTCGCTATCTAACACATACATGGCGAGGGTAGCAAAGTCCATTTTGCCGAGACGTGTTGGAGTTTCTTCTCCTCCAGAACCTCCGCTTTGCTCCGCTGGACCTTCGCCGCTTCTAGTCTCCGCCTTTGCTTCTCCATTGAGTGATGTTCATCTTCTCTCCGCCATGCTTGCACTAATTCCAGTCGGAGATCGAGCGGCGGCTTGAGACCTTTGCGCTGGTCGAGCCTTGAGGCGGAGGTCTCGAGCCTCCGCATTCAAAGGCGTCTTTAGATGGATCTCCGCCTTCTTGTTCTAGGCCCTCCTGTCCTGAGCCGACCTTCGCTCTAGATTTGCCTCCGTGCCTCCGCCCACTCGTAGGTCGGCCCGGCCCGAAGGTTCTGCTGCTCATCTTGCATATTTTAACAACTCGCCAAGATAAGTTAAGTGTGGTTTGAAACCTTCGCAACTTTAGTTCACCATGTTCCAACTATTAGAACCTCCGCCTACTGCCGGGCCATGTCCCAACATTCACAATTAATATATAGCCTACTTGTCTCTCACATAGTTTCTAGGTTTTATGTCTTAGCCGGATGTAAGCCATTACCGCTTCTCCTCTCTCTCATCCATTCTCGTCCTCCACCTCATCATTTAGTCGGTTTATCGCTTTTCTATTATATATGCTCTTATAGAAAATAAGTGCAATATTTATATCTCCAAACAAGTTAAGTTTATTCAATGGTCTATCTAATAATGTTAATTATATACTATAAATATTAACATTTTTAATATATAATTAGTCAAAGTTGGTAAAAGTTGACTTCTCGATAAGTTGGTGACTAACATCTATTTTGGGGCAAAGGGAGTATGCATACATATAAGAGCAACAGCAATAATTTCACCCACTA
The DNA here is from genome assembly GCA_015847255.1 of Hyparrhenia diplandra. Taxonomy (NCBI): domain Eukaryota; kingdom Viridiplantae; phylum Streptophyta; class Magnoliopsida; order Poales; family Poaceae; genus Hyparrhenia; species Hyparrhenia diplandra. The sequence continues at coordinate 28,473 of JADLZK010000567.1, read as the reverse complement.
TACTGGCAACTCCAGCGTGGACAACAAGCAGCACTCTCTCCTGCTCTTCTCTCTCGACAGCAACTTGCAGCTTAGGGAACTAATGGGAAACTAAGAAGCCCGCAGCACAGTGCTCTTGGTATGCTTTTGCCGGCGCATCACCATAAGCTCGCTCCATCTCTCTCTCCTGCTTTCTCCCTCCTCCATGTTAGATACCGCACGCTCTCAGCCCATCATAATACTTGCCCTAATAATGCATATTCAATTCGACCTCGTCGTTCGCTCCTACTATATTAATTACTATGTTTTATTATTATTCTTTGTGCAGCAGCACCACTGCACGAGGTGACATTAATTGGGGTTTATTCACGTTGCCGGTAACATGCATGCATGTGCATTTTAAAAGCGTACAACAGGCGGCTATATTATAGAGAGAGAGGTATGACCTGCTTGGTTGCCGCCGCTGCTTGCAACTTGTGGTGGCCAGAATATTTGACCGCCACACTCAAAACACTGTGCCGTGCAGGGGCGCGTGTGGCGGGGAGCAGCGGCAGAAAACCAAACACCCACGTACTCCCTCTGTCCCGTATTGTTTTGTCGTCGTGGACTCAGCATTAGGAAACAAGGAAGACCTATAAAGCTACCATTCACTAGCTATAGACTAGGCCATCCTCGTATGAAAAGTTGTGCCACACGCACAAACTTGTAATGTATTATTTTGGCTTTATTCTATTCAAAACAATGCATTTTAATTGGCTGGAGTTGTGTCTAGTGGCGTGAGAGTAAGAGATAAATTAAGCGGCTCTGCTGCTGCAACTTGAAGTTGATCTCTTTATGAGATCATATGAAATATAATTTTGAAATATGTTTAATTTTACATCAAAATTCAGGCATCTCTTCCCCTTTTTACGTGCGAAATACAGGAGGCGTTCACTGTGGCGCATGCGGCGGAGTACTATATGCTCTAATCAGATTTTTTTTTTTTTTTTTTTGAGGAGTATATGCTCTAATCAGATGGTTGTCAGCGCGCGACCACAACCAGCGGCAATGTGCTTACGGGACACACCGTCCGCAGCTACGCGTGCACAACCAGTAAAAGTTACAAAAGAGTTCGAACGTTTTTTCTTTTTTTTTTTTTTTACCTAAGATAAATTATTGTCCTCAACGTTGATCTAGCAGCGGCTGCTGCTCCGTCATGTTGGTCAGTAACCTCCAACTCTTCATAAATCACCAGGTACCAGAGACTGATATGTACAAAAAGGAAGTAACATAGCACAATGACATCCTGTTGGAACTGCCTTGGTTAATAGACTTTTCTAGTTGTTTGACTGTCATATTTCTACTACATTTACAACCAGCGCCTTTGTCCTTTTGTTTTTCTAATAATACTGCAACTGAAATTACCATATCATGAACCTACACAGGGTAAAGCTCTAACAAATCAAACTCTATAAGCTTGTACCCACATTTAATTATCTTACATTTGCCTACAAGTCACAAACCGCAAGAGTCCATAAATCAGACACCCGGAGCTTTACCTCCTCTCCCTCCCTCTAAACACAGATATCACTCACATCAATCAACCTACAGTATATCAGTATCGGTCCGCATCAATTGAGCGTGCCGCCTTCTTGGTCATTGGCTGCTGTTGCCATTTGCTTCGCATTTTGCAGGAGCAGGTGAATCTGGCGATCCCACGCCATTCGCCATTATTGGGGGCTGCTTATCTTCCTCCTCAGGCACACTTGCTCTCTGTGCTTTTAGATCAGCAACCTTCTCAGAGGTCTTGTCCGAGTTTGGCTTATTGACAACAGGTTGTTCTTCTAGCAGTTCTAAGCGCCTGAGAGACGGTACGTCCCCATCACAATACCTGCGCCACATGTCCCTGTATGCAGCTTCCAGGCCACGGGTGAATTTTTCTCCATCACAGACGGGTGACTTGATCATCAGCTCCCGGAGGCTCATTCTAAGTTCTTGCAAGGCATTCACATCTGATGCCAAACCCAACGCTAAGCTGACATAGTCATCCTCAGTTTTGGCAACCAGCCTCCCCAACCCTACAACAGACAAAACGTCAACCCATAGACCATAGTTCCATTTAGATAATAAACATCATTTAGCAGTGGAAGGAAAATGGCCTTGTTTGATAGCTAGATGATTTATTAAGTATTAGTAGCTTAGTAACACATTATCTTGTGCAGATAATACATGCTAAGTTTAACAAAAATGAAAGCAGGCCACGGAAAAGTGAACCTTTGATACAACCTCTACACATAGATGAAAATGTAGCAACTCACCAACTTTGCTGAGCAGGCTAACACCAACATTATGAGCATGGACAGCACCAGCCATTGTAACACATGGAACACCCATGTATAAAGATTCACATGTAGTCGTAGTACCAGCATACGGGAATGTATCCAGGCTGCAAAACAAATAAAACCATTCAAATGCTGTTTCAAGTAACACAAAAAAATGCTGCTCAGAGAAAAAAAAAATACCATAAACTCAGCCTGTACAACCAATGACAGTATGACACAACTGCTCACCTGATGTCCATCAAGGAATATGCCTGCATGTGATCATGATTCAGATGGATGAGTGGCAACAGATCAACCCGTAATGACTCCAAACCCAACTCCTCTAGTGTGGACAAAAATTTCTGTCTTATATTCTCACAGCAGAATGGTTTGCACTTAACCACAAGCCTCGAGTTAGGGACTGCACATAATATTCTGGCCCAAACTTGCAATACTTTTGGTGTAATCTGTAAAGAAAATAAAAACAAGTGAGTGGATAAAAAGAAAAGCAAATATTTCAAGTGTTAATTGTCACCTTTGCTAGATTGTTAAAGCTCCCAAACGTGATGAAACCATTTGAAATTGCTGGCGTTGGACAAATGGGCCCAGCTTCAGGGAAGGAGTATAACAAAGAAAGCTTTCAGGAAGGCGCACCAACTCTTCAACATGCCTGCAGACAATTCCTGCTATGAGCTTCTACATGTCTGAGGATAGAAAACTACATGCTGGAATAATTGTAACTGCAAGATGAGCATGTCTTACTTTTGTTTTGTAATAGGTGGATCAGCCAATGAGTCTGAGATTCGTAGTCAATTGTTGGTAAACCTGTTGTATTGGGGTAGCCAATCCAGGTAACCTGTGAGGACATACAGATCAAGGTTAAAACAAGCCTGCTCGTCAGATAAAGAATGAATGTTGCTCCTGCGAGAACATTTCTGAAAATAATGGAGGAAACAGATATGCATCATGGAGCGTTGAACTACCTGAATAGGAGCAGGTCGGCATGCCATTGTTCCTAACTTATTATTTGCTGTGTGACCGTAAGTTCCACAAGTATGTCAACTTTATCCTCTCTTATCAAGCTAGCAACCCTCTTTTCATCAATACCATATATATCTCTCCATAATCCACCCTTTTTCAACACCTTATCCTTGAATCTAAGTGTCTTGGCATCTGCCTAAATAATCATCAATGAAAGAAAATGTGAGTGAAAAATGATTAAACAAAACAGAGGAAAAGTGTCATGAAAAAAGGACAAAGGAAACCATGAAGTTTGCATGCTCAAAAAAAAGGACAAAGGTCACTAAATATATCTTATCTTTTGATTAAAAAAGGGATCATTTCTACACTTCAAAATAAAGTTTGGTTCCTACTTCCTAATAAAGAAAGCGACCTAAAAATTGATAGCTTTAAGTGTGTACAATCCAGAAAAAAATAGGTAAGAGGAAAAGGAACAGTTTTCGATACCTTCACAACACCGAGTAGACAACCACCTTGCAATTTGTGTAGTCATGGTGTGTAAGGGGAGCTTCAATGAAGTAGGACACAGAATGAGTAAAGTAATCAGGAGACAAATAACCGATGATCAATGGGCTTATCAGCAACTTTTGAGTTATCCCAACTTGTATATTGTGGATACAGTTTCATAAAGCGTTTTCCCCACTCCCTGCAAAACAAATAAAAGACAATGAATAGTCCTGCTGATACTTAACCCACCCATGGAAAACAAAGGCAATGCTAACATAAACATGTCAAGCGTTATTGAAAAACTGACCTGTGAGCTTCATAAAGCTTGTCATCTGAGCCCTCGTCAATATAGTTCATTGCAAGCAAACGGTTCTGCAAAATGAATTAGTGTGCGACTTTTGTCACATAAGGAGACAAATGTAAGTGATATGGTCATAAACCAAAGGTTTTACTAGCCATATACTTCCAACCAAAAGCAAAGTAATGAAATTCATTCCACAGAATAACAAAGATGCGATAGTACAAGTACAATTATTCAGATGTGCAACATCTACCCATGGTAGTTTCCCAAACTAGGCAAGCTTATTTAAGAATTACTAGTGAGAATTTAGGTACAATCAAATCAGCCCAAAAACAAATTCTAATGAGCATATTTGAGTACCTGGCCAGCATTTCGTGAATCAGGATCGATCTGAAGGCATCTCTCGTAAGCATGAATTGCTAAAGTAATACTACCAGCGTCTCTGTAAAGAACACCTAGGACAAAAAATGATGAAAGACAATTAATAACTCTGATAAAATAATTTTATCAAGTTATCTTGCAATTTGGAGTTGAAAAACAAATACAATATTATTACAAAAAGGTGAGCAGAGAGGCATGTAGTAACACACCCACATCTTACGAGATGACTCTTAAGTTATCAACCGTAAAAATTTTAAGCATTCACACGGCATTGGTTGGTTATTCATTACCTAGATTGTTATATGCTTCAGCATATGTGGGATTTGCATGTATGGCCTTCTCAATCATACTTGCAGCAGAATCCATCTTACCCTATACAGATATATGCACATATTTGAGTGGCCTAAAAGAGCAAAGTAACCTGAAAAACAAAATAGGAGTTGTGCAAGAGAAATTTGATAACAGAGGAACAGACCTGAACAGTATAGACCACTCCAAGGTTATTTAATGATTGAGCGAAAAGTGGCTTAATTGACAGTGCCATCTGAAAACATTAAAAACGGAAAACAGATTAATATTTGCCCACAAAAAACAACTGAATGCAAGAGCAAAATTAGTTTCGCTTACTTGATAACATTCAACAGCTTTGTCAAGGTTATCTCTATCCTTGTATATTACTCCTAAATTATTGCATGCTTCCGCACAGCGAGGATTGAAGTGCAGAGCAAGCTCAGTAAAAGACAATTGCCTTCACATGATTCAGAAAATGTTATCTTCAGCTTAAGGTGAACCTTGATGGTAGAACAAAATTAACGAGATGAGCACATAACTAACCATCTCAAAATTCAACATTTCACCATATGCAACGCCAAGATTATACATGGCATCAGCATAGTGCCAATTATAGAACAGAGCTTTCTTGTAATATGCCACACCTTGATTGATGTCACCTTCAATTTTTACCTGAGGATTTCCAATGTTTTAAATAATAAGTGAAAACACAAGCCAATAATCAATCACTAATAAATGTTCATCCTAAAACATAATAACTTCAAAACTAAAACAGTAGAAATATGTGCAGCATAGGTGATGTTTCCATTAAGGATGGTCAGACTGTTACGTTGTCAAATTTAGCATGCTGAAATTAAATAAATGGTCAAGCACTTGTCAATAGTTATGTTTTGCTTCAATAAGGGCAAGAGATAAGAACAGAAAGACTTCTGTTTGACACAAGGCTTGAGTCCTATCTGGTATGATCAGTACAAATTTGTGAAATGCATAAAAACAAAGATTGATGGCAAACCACTAGGATGAACACAGCATGCAAACAAAAAAATAAATAAATATACTCTGATCTAGTTGAAATAGTAGGGGAAAGTCTGCACCTTTGTTCCCAAGTCAGTTAGTGCTATTGCCATATTATTCTTAGCAATCTCAAAAGTTGGGGAAATTGTCAAGCACCTGTATTACAGAAAGATCATGGCAGGAGCATTTAAAGTCTTCAACATGTTATTGTTGTATATTACTCAGAAAACTAGAGTACTTGATGATATATAAAAAAGATACCTCTCATAGCAGGCAATTGCTGCTTCTAGATCTCCCCGATTCTTATAGATAACTCCCATGTTGCAATAGGCCTCGGCATACAATGGTCTCTCCAGTGCAGCTTTCATAACAACTGAGAGCCATGTCAAATTGCATCATCTCCGAATAAACAACTCCAAGGTTGTAATAAGCTGGCTGCGTGAATTTGATTAAGGCATCACAACAATATAGAGTTGTCCACAGAAAGATAATAATAGCAAGACAGACACAAGCTGCTGTGATGATGGTACCGCATAATGGTTGTCTACTTCCAGAGCTTCACAATATTTTTGAATTCCCTCCTCTGTATTACCCGTCAGCTTCAAGCTAGTTCCAAGATCAGTCAAAACAATAGCAAGAAGTTCCGAGGCAGGTTTGTAAGAAGGATCTGCTGTTCGAGCTTTTTGATATGCCTGTTCCAGTTTTTATAATATTCAATTCAATGAGACATTTAGAAGCTAATACAAGAAACTAACAGAAACTGTAAGAGCAAGAGGTTGGTAATTTTTTGCAATATGGTAATGTTAATTCATTTAATTAGGAAATATGGTAATGTTAATTCATTTAATTAGGCAGACATGGAAGAAAAGAACAGAGTTAAGATACGAACAAGATAATGGCACTAAATTTAGAGGACTGTAGTACTCAAGTCTAAAAACCGCATGTTTGCCTTTGAAATCACATGAACTACAGACAGGGTTTATATGTTCTGTCACATGTTGCAACTCAAAAGATCAGTAATACAACAGACAGAATACGAAATGCATATAATGAGACCTGCAAATACCTCTGCTGCTTCAACCAAGTGGCCCTCATCTTTGTAAATCATCCCACAATGTGTAAGGGCACGCGCATTTCCTGGCTCGATTTTGACAGCTTCTGTAAAGCACTCAATGGCCTGTCTTGGAAGGTTCTGCGCCTGGAGGCAAATCCCTTTCGATAAGGGCCTCCACATTGGAGGCCTCCTCCTCAAGAACAATGGTGTACAAGTTGATCGCATCAGCGAACTTATTCCGCGACTTTTAGGATGTTTGCATACCATAACGCCTCCTTCCCTTCCAGCTGCTGCTTCGGCTGGAGACACGCCCCCCATTGAGGTTAGGGACAACACCGTTGCTCTCCTTCCCTGGGACAGAATCCATCCCTGGCTGCCCCATGAAAGAGAGCCGCCGTATTCTCCTTATTTTCTGTGAGAAATTTTGCAGTGATCGATCAGTTCTTGTGCTTGCCAAGAAATCAAACAGGAAGTGACTAGCTAGAGGGGAAACAGAATAAATTTGGAGCAGGGACTGACCTGGTGTGGGACATGTGGGGTTCACTCGAACCCCCAAAAGTTCAGGAAACCAAATTGCACCCAGAAGCCTTATTGTGCGAAGCAATGTCGTTCTTGCGCGCCCAAGACGACGAACGATAAACCCAGCTGAAGTATGGAGGGATTGATTAGATTACTACTATATACTAGAGCAGCAGTACCACGCAGCACACAAAGAAGAAATGAATGAAGAACGACGAAAAGAAAGAAGGAATCGGTCTTGACTGAGAAAACACAATCTTTGAAGAAGGAATCGGTCTTGAGTCTCTTGACCAGAAAAGCTCAGGTTACTTACCAGCGCCCCAAAGTATAGGAACCCACAAAAAAAATCCCAACCGCACTCCAGTAGAACCCAGAGCAGAGCAGCGCCCTGCCTACGGGCCGGAACTGCCACGCGGCGGCGGTGCTCGGCTGCGCTTTGGCAGGGAGCCGAGACAAAGCTCTGGGGCGCTCAAAGCCGCCCCGGGCGCACGGACCGGGGGAGCGACAGGCCGCGCTTCGCCGCCCTCTAGCATCGAGGGGGCGGTGATCGCCGCCGCGACGAGGATTTCGGCGGCGGCGGCGGCGGCGAGGGTTTCGGGAGTGGAAGGAGGTGGGGGAGGGAGGAAGGAAGGGGAGAGGGGGCGGTGGCGTAGTACAGTACTGGTGGGTGATTTTTTTGTGTTTAGGCCCCTCACTTTTCCGGGAAATTGACGGTGCTTTTGCCTGCCTTTACGCTTTGGCTCGTGCGCTCGCTTTGATTGATTTGGGCCGGGGGCTTTTTGTACTGCCCGCGCTGGGACTGACTGCTGCAACTGCATCCTCCTGCTGCGTCGTGCTGTGCAGCTTTTCTTTTCCGGCCATCTTTTTCACTGCCACCCCTTCGGTTTTTGGGTTATTTCTTTTTTTTCTATGTTGATGAATGTATATACGCGGTTATCGAGAGAATTTTTACCCACTGCAAAGAATTTTTTCTTGTCTTCTTTTCTTTACAAGTAGACCAGGTCACATTTTTATAAAAAAAAGACTAGGTCACGTTTTCTCTGTATAATAAATATATATATTCTCTATGAATGTGAATAGATATTCTTTTTGCAAAAAAAAAGAATAGATATGAGAAAAGAAAAAAAACGATTTGGTCAAGTAGTCAAAAGTTGCATTTTTTTTACAACATCAAAAGTTGTTTTGAATTTGGAGATTGCATCACTAGAGATGTCGGTTTTGTTAGCCTGTTATGCTAAAGTTTGTGTTTGCTTATTGCAACTATTGTTGTCTTCTTCGTTCGTCACGATGACACATCCAACTCACTTCCCTCTACCTAACATAGTTTGGTACCACTTTAAATTAAACATTGCAACGCGGACGTTACTCTTAAAACACGACGTCTATAATGGCTTTGCTACTTTTTTTTTGTCATCACATCCATAAAGACACTATACTTTTTTTTTTTCCTCGAAACGAAAACGTAGCCAACTCTGCTTAACATGATCATTTGTATAAGTATGATTTTCCTATGCTCAAATTAATCCAAGGGATCGTGGCACCAGAAAAACTTTTCGAGTTAATCCAAAAGATCAATGCACAAGGAAAATCCTCCAACTATCAAGTTAATCCGAAAAAAAATTGCATGTGTCACTATATGGGAAAGAGAAAAAGGCAACCGAATTGAAACAATTTGGTTAGTCCAAAATCACTCTGAATTGAGGGGATTGCGTCACTGGAGATTAAAACATAGTCATTTGTTGTTAGCATGTTACACTAAAGGTTGTGTTTTGCTTACTTCAACTATTGTTTTGCCTTCTTCATTCGTCACGTTGACACATCCAACCGACATCGGTCTACCTAGCATAGTTTCCACTTTGAATTCCTAGCGTCACTAGAGTTGCAATATAACGCAACCTGTACGGTTGCAACTACCTTTTCATTGTCACATCCACACGCTCACTTTAGTTTTTTTTCAAAAGGAAAATTCACGTCAATCTACTTAATGCGATCACCATATAATTACTTCTCTTATTGTTCCATGACAAAAAAAAAAAAAAAAGTTATTTGAGTTAATCAAAAATCATTGCACAAGGAAAGCTCACCAACTATATCAAGCTAAAATCCTTAATGGATTGCATGTGTCACTATATCATTGCAATCACTCTCTCATGATCCATGACGCTTTGAAAGTTTGGAAATATCATTATGCTTGCGTCTTTAACGGCATCAAGCCAAGTATCACATCGGTGCCGCAAAACAATTGCAATGAATGTTAGAATACAATGTGCTATTATTGCAAAAGGTTTCTAATAAATAGATTGTATGTGTCACTATATTGTGCAATCGCTCTCTCATGATCCATGTGGCTTTGAAAAAGTGTAAACATCATTGTGGTTGTGTCTTTAATTGCACGAACCCAAATATCGTGTTAATGTTGCAAACAATCAATAATGAATGTAGTATATGGTGCGTTATTATTGCAAAAGGTTCCCATGAGCTATTGAGGGGGTACGCATTACAACGACAAGGCCAGGGCGTCGTCTCTTAGATACAAGAATCAGGTAGAGAGACAATTGAAAAGGCAATTCATACAACCCATAGACAAAGGGTCGTCTCTATGGCTAAGATCAATCATGCATATCAATTTGTACACCACTATGTGGCGTTTGATAAAATATGGTTGAAGCATAAATAAGATGAACATAATTACAATATTTTTAAAAACATATAATAGTGGCTCAGGAACTTCACTAGTGGAAGAAAAACAACAAAGCATCCATATTTAACTAGAATTCAAATTCACTCGGATTTAACTAGCATACGGATAACAAAGGGAACAATAACAAGTAGCAATTAACAACTAACTAAATAACATAGAGTTCATCCTTTTCATTAATAGCATAGAACTCTAAGTAGCAGATAGTTCATCATTTAGCTTAAATAACTTGGAGCTCCACGTACTTTCATTCCTCTTTTATCAAAATACAATCCTGTGCAGAAAGTAACTCAGATTTCAGAAACTAAATTAACTCACTAAACAATTAACTCAGATTTAGAAACTAAATTACATACCTATTAAAATTTCTAGGAACAATGTCTTCCTAAGACACTTTATGGCAGCCACTCTCTCAACTTTTTTTCCTCAATTGACGTAGCACTTGTATCCTGTGAAATGGGACTGTTATAAGTTTGCATCATCTTTGCTTCTTTCTCAAGTCTATTCCCCTCTAAATCAAGTTTCTTTCCCTCTTTGGTCTCTTGTGCAGCAAAAGGTGGACAAAAAGTTTTTGAGGCATCAAGCTTCTCAGCTGATAACTTTTGTTGCAGCTCAAGAATCTTTATGCATTTTTCATTGTTTCCTCATGTATTTTGTTAATTTGTCTAACTTGTCTATGTCGGTTGTAGATTCCTTTGATTTTCCTTTTTTTTTGCAGCTAGAGTCGCCTTTTTTCGCTGCCTTCTGACCTATTGGTCGCTCTGGCATATCATCAAGAAGTTGATCTTTTTCTGTTTTTTCTCCTTCAGGTTAAATGGTTTCTTTTGACGCGCGATTCCTTAGCTCTTCATTGTAGGTTTTCCACTTGGACACTTGTAGGGAAAATTTTTCTAAACCTCTATTAGGACAAAGGGTCTAGCTTTTGCTTCTTTGTTGTGTTAACTACATAAAACTTTTGAGCTGCATCAATCACTTTTTTGATCTGAATAACCACTAGTACAAACTTCTTCACGAGCCAACGATTGCCCCGTCTCCAGCCTTCGTTGGGGGTTTAGAAAAAAATAGAAGGGACAAGGTGAAGCCCCCGATGTAAATGCCCTAACATCCTAGAGTTGTGGGTTAGGTATTGTCTATCATTTGTTCACAATTTGTTATCTGATTTATTCTTAGTATAGTCTAAAGTCTTGCTTATTCTGGCGACATTTTAAAAATGCACATTAAACAACAAAATGTCAATTTTATAGAAAAAATTATGTTCACTCACTAACAGAAACTCACATTTCACGAGAAAAATATATATATGCACATTAATCCAAAAGTCAGGATCAGCATTGTTAGATGAAGTTTTTTTTTTTTTCTAAGTCAACTGTGGAGCAAAGCTCCTAGCACATCACCAAATATTATTAAAACAAAACATGGTAGTACAGTGTGACACTTACAAAGTAGTTAGCCAGGGCCAACTAAGCAGAGCCACTAAACATGAGCCTAGTGACAAGGAGGGAACAAAACTAAGACTATATAACCAATTCATTACAGAAAAAATGGAGTACATGATTGATTCCATGCAAATGAAGTTTAACTTCAGTGGAAAGGAAGTCTTCAAGAAGCCAGGAATGGAGGTGTGTCATTGAAATTCAAGAAACCATTCCAAATGCATCACACAGCAATCATGAAAACTTCTATGAAGAAGGGGGTAATTAGAGATTTCCTTTTTGTTCATCATCTGGAAAATGCTACCCTGGACATTCCAAACAAAACCAAGGAGAAATACTTGTTGAACATTCAAAAAACAAATGGATTATTGTCTCCTCCAAATCATCCAAACAGAAACACAGTTGTAGCCTACCGACCTGTGCATCCAAAACAAGACCCGCTAAACAGTACAAAAGCAAAAGAGAAACCGACCATCTGAGGATGCCTTAATTTTACACATGAAGCTGCAAAAGGCAATTTAGAATCAGAAAAATGATACATGATACATCTGCTAGTAAAAAAAAATCATATTAGCATGCTACCATCAAAGTATCAAACAATTTAGGGTGTTCTACTTTGACTCTTCATGGAGTTTGCAGCGGGCAAGCAGGCGTACATGTACTGGTTTTCGACTCAGCAAGTTGTACACGCTAACATTTAAGCATATGAGGGTTGGCAAAATGGCAACAGTAGTGAGCATCTAGTGTGAAACTGAATAAATTTAACTGATCTGATAAATATAAACTGATCTGATAATATATATTGTATTTTCTAGTTGGATTCTGGATATTGCTACTACAATAACTGCACCTGCATACTGATGACCCACTCATCAAGGAGAAAACACAAAACAGTCTCAAGCTCTATAGATAGCATATACAGATATATAATGGCTTCAGCTTACAAATGCTTGTCATTAAAGTCATGCCAAGTCTAGTTGCTCAATTGAAATGTGCAGTGATGATAGAAATGAAAAATGGTGCTCTATTTTTTTTTACCTAAAAGAAACTACAAAAAAATGTCCTAGTATCATCTCAGTCAGGACATGCGAATCGATTTGTGACAGCAGTCAAGCAGTGCATTACCTCACCAGTTTAACTATTGAAGCGGGAGGAAAGGTCAGCTTTGTTGAACAAGTTGTCTCAGTTGGTATTCTTGAGCAATCCTCATTCCGTGAGGGCTTTATTTCTACTTCTAGAAAAATGATGATTTTAGCAGCATTCAACAAGGAGGATTTTTACAAAATAAATAAAAAATAGACTTCTTCCAGGTACTGTTATACCAGTTTCACGTTATCGGAAAAAAAAAGACTCTTAGACCATTTTCTTAGCAGATTCTTGCTCAGATGATGCGCTGGAAACTATCTGTATATGGAGATCCGGGCCAGGCGGTGACACACATGGTGCAGTTGACAAAGCTGCCATCTGTGCCGATGACTTCACGGCTGAAAAATGAATTGCAGGCAAGCATCTGACCCAACTCTAAATCATGCTGCTAATATATCCATGTTTGTTGTAAAAAAATCACATACCTCCAAGATGTAGATAGGCCAGGAACTCTTCTTAGTGCAATATCATCGAACACCTATGTTGCATCCAAAAGCAAAACATGATTAATTTAAAGATAACTGTCTGCAATTGCTTGTAAGCCTAGCTTCCTTGATGGCTAGATAACAACTATGTTGCGACTCATCAGCATTTGCAGTCAGCAAAGCACTCCACATCCATCAGTTCAGCTTGTAAGCCCAGCTTCCTTGATGGCTAGATTCAGAAGGTCAGCTGATGCTCTTTCAAGGGCTCTGGCGTCATCGGTCGAAATTGCAAACCTGAAACAACAAGGCAATGGTTAGGTTCTGAACCGGTATTCTCATAGCCTTAGCATGCTGCACCTACCATCAGCGCCAAGTAAACAAAATGATTCAAGACAATGCAGCCTGTAGACAAACATGATCCTGTAGGATAATGCTGAAATGCTTGTGTTCTCATGAAGTTGCACAAATATATGTAATGAAAAAAATAAAATCATTTTTATCATTTTATTTCCATCTCTTTTCTGACCTGAGCCACTGGTCCTTTCCACCTAGCAAACATGATCCATTAGCTTGGTGTCCTTAAACCAGTAAATCACTATGAGCTCCATAAGGCACTTCCCTGATGGTACCTACAGAATCAGTGTTGTCCCAGCTTGTCCTCGAGCGCGCCCAGGGATCCACCATAGTTCTGCAGACATCATAGCAACTATAGACGCATACATGTATCAGACATACTGCCATTGGACTGCAGCAAGCAACTATAGCTCAATCCCAGTTGGATAAAAAAATAAAAAGCCTGGCCAAAGCGCATGGAAGAGCTGCATTTTCAAGCTCCTGCTGTCACAAATTTCATATCCACTCAACCTGTGTGTGTCCAGATCCCAATCAGAAAAATGCAGCTCAATTTCACCAATCACAAGGCCTGGCCAAGCGCATGGAAGAGGAAAAAAAAGAGACATCTGAATGGACTGCAGCATTCGAAAGTCTACTTTTTTATATAATAACATTACTCAATCATGTCCATAGTAAAATTATGGTGCTGCATTTTGACTTCAACTGCATCATTTAAAGATTACGGTTGTAGACTTCATTTATATACGACCACCACGGTCTCAGAAATTTTAAAAGTTCTATCTCTGATAATCTGAATCAAGTTGATTTAGTCCATTCATTTGAAAATTAATGTCAATTCATTTAACTTTTAGCAAATAATTTATCAGCCAAGAGGCAAAGCTAAAACACATGCTTATTGAGGCTGATATTTTACTTACAAGTAATGTGCAGCCTATGAATTGATTTTGGGCTAAATAATTTAAATTTCAAAGGGATCTAAGGAATATCAGTGTGCAACGTACCTACTTGGAGGACGAATCTCGTACTTCATATTGAGGGTAGTGTCTCGCACAGTCGCCCTTAATTTGTTGCTCAGCTGCTGCTGGAGATGCAAGTTAATCCGTGGTTAGAAGTTAGAGAGGCAACGCAATATGGCTCCCAAAAGAGGCAATTAATCAACGGTTGGAGAGTTCTTACCTTGCGAGATGACATCTGAAGGACAGGGGCAGGCGCGAGCTCTGAAGTCTGAACTCCAGGAGAGGCCATGAGCGGCGCGGCCGAGGTTGTCCTCGATCTTCAGTCAGCAGGCGGCGGTGCCATACCTCTCTGTGCATCTGTAGGGGTTTCGATCTATGACAAGGGGGGTGCTCGCTCTCTATCAGGTGGTGGGGCGTGATCTCCGGCACCTAGCAGGGGGCGCAGATCCAAGCAGACATGGCGCGCGGCAATGACGATCCTTGCTATCCCCGCCTCCACCCCACGCCGCCGGGGTGTGGAAGCTGTTGGGGCCTTTTCGCGCCGACGCGCCGCCGGCGAGGGCGATGTCGCCCTAAGCCCATCGCAGCGATGGGAGAGAGATGGAGGGGAGGAGAACGGGAGAGGAGAAGCCGGGTTTGCGTGGGGAAGAGTAAAAAGTCATGCGGGGCCGCGGGGGATTAGCGGCGTCGGGGAGATGGAAAGCCGCCGACCGCGCGTGGGGTGGAGGCGGGGGATGATGGTAGTAGATGAGCGTTGATCCCAGTAATTTTGGCCATTGGGCGTGGATGAGTGAGAGAAAAGGGAAATTTAGATAAATTTGAACCATTCGTTTGAAAAAGTTCTTTACCTTTCGTAGGGTGCAGTTTATTAGGTGATTTTAGGAAAAATTTTTGGATGCATATAACCTTTCTGTAGGGTACAGTTTATTAGGTGATTTTAGAAAAAAAAATTTGGATGCATTATACTCCCTCCGGGATGGTATTAGAAATTCCGTTTAGAACAACGACACGCTCCAAACACAACTTTGACCTCTTATTATTCTAAAATATTTATGAAAATATGATATATTTATACTTTTATTAAAGTATTTTTAAAGACAAATCTACTCATATAACTTTTACATTTACAAAATCAACAACTTAGAAGTTATTGTTGATTTATATTATTCAATGTTTGGCCAAAACTTGTAAAACGGCTTATCTGCGGGGGATGTATGTAGTAGAGACAGGGGGTGTTTGGGACCGTGGTGTGGCCACACGGTGCGGTATTGCAACCACGACCTCCAGCCCGCGGCACAGAAAATGTGAATGCTAATTCAATCTTCAATATCATGGTTCATGTGTCTCAGGCGGTGAGAATAATCATTGATCCCGTGATGCATTTGATAGCAAACACAAAAAAAAGGCATCAAGATGGAAGATTCAACAGCAGCAGTCTCAAAATATGAATGTCTACTTCAACATCAAGCAGCCGAAAACACAACATATCCACTGCTGTTAACGTTTTTACAGAATTTATTCTTCCATAGCTGGACATGTACAGACAAGGCTGTCCATCGGATGCATGCGGAACGGGTTTGCCTTCCGACAACGCCATATCAGTCCTAGGTAGATCCTCAGCCTTCTGCATTAGACAACATACAAGCATGTAATAAGTACACATCACAGACTGATGCTATGGAGAATTAAGCGCAATAAGCATTTAAGTCTTGATCTGTGTTAGTTGAACATCATACTTGCTAAGCTACAACCGAACCTGTAAACAAACATAATAAGCCTATGTCAAACATATTCCCAATCTTGTGAGGCGGCAACAGCAGTGTCCTGTAGCCAGATGAGTTGAAAAGGTATGGTACAAGTACATGATATTCTCTTTTCCTAAATTGTGTGACGAAAAAGGAACTCAACAGTATCAAAAAGGTTATTTAGAACATATAACATGGACACCAGAGCATAACTTCTGACTTAGTTTCATTGACTAAGGACACATAACAATTTCTTTCTGACAGTGAACATATTGATGCTATTTTGTGAACATACACGCAGTCCAACCCTCTCAATGCCGTTTGGTGAACCAAAACAAATGGAAATAGAGTTCAGCATGGTGGTTTATAATCTTGTAATAATCGTAGAAAAAGTTTATTAAGGTACTTTTACTTTTGCTATGCATCTTTTACTGCTGAAAAAATTACACTCATGTTTTTGCGTAGGGGCCAATCCACGTGGGTTCAAAAGGGTTGGGATACAAAATTAATGGATTGGAGTGCATCCAAACAAGGCCTTATTGGGTTATATAGGCCATGGGGTAAAAACAGAGGAATGATAACATGAGTATTATGAAATATTGAAATTAGACTTAGACCCTATAAGTGGTCTGTGGAATGGGGTACTGTATATGTTTGCATTGGAAATTTATGCATAGTTAACTCCAAGAACCAATCCTGTCACACACAGTTACAGAATTGGACTCAAATGCCTCAATCTAAACACCCCTTGCTGTAAAAAAAAAGTTCAGTCAAAGTAGTCCGTAGCAGTATTCATGACCTGAACATTTCAGGTTCTTCAAACTAAACCCTGAAAACTGTTGTACTTTTAGTGTTCCACAACCCAATCCATTTTGTTCAGTAGACTGAGTAACCCATCCCAATCCCATTCTATCAGGATCAGTTCGGCACTGCCCTACAATTTTGCAGCAACTTGAAAGTTGGAGTGTAGAGTCCAACCAAACAGCAAATGCGATTTCCACATGCACATCACACAGCTCTGTGCCGGCCGCTCGATGTCAAGCTGACAACGATGCTACTCTACTGTACCTTATCGGCGTCAGCGGGGTTGGCCTTGTCGGCGGCGGACTTCTCCTGCTCGAGCCGCTTCTTGAGCTTCTCCAGCCGCTCCCTCTCCATCTTCTGCTCGACCCCGCCCCGCCGTGGATCATCAAAACCATCAAACCAAGACACCAGCATCACTCCGTCAGTCCCATCAACAGAGCCGTAACGGCTGGATCGGAGAAATGGTCAACGGGAGGGGTTCAGGGTTTTGGACCTGGATGTAGACGCTCTCCCTTGGCGCGCTCCTCCTCGCTGAGCACGCGGCCCTTCCCATCGCTGAGGAGGCGCGCGCCGCCTGTCGCCGCCGGGGCTGCGGGGGGCGCGCAGGCGCGCGGGGAGAGAGGTCAGCGCGCTCCGCATCGCCATCTCCGTCGCGGTCGAGTCTGCCTGGGCCTGAGGTGCGGAGGCTGGGCTGCTTGTCTGCCGTCTGGTTGGGTTGAGAAGTGAGATGGGGGTGGGTGGACTCTAGTACTGACTCGTCGGCATTACTAGGGTGCGCGAGAAGGTGGGAGAAGCCTTCAGAAAATTCAGCTAGGGTTTTTCTTTTTCTTTGCACTCGTGATTCTTGATTTGAAACAAAGTCTGCATAAAGTTTTCATGGAGTCTTCCTGTCGCTTTTTCACTCTGCCCTCTAGTATGTAGATAAAGTGTTTTTTTTTTCTTTTGCAGTAACTTCCTTTCACTTTTTGCTCGACACCCCCTTTTAATCTGGTTTCGTACAAAACGGCTTCTATGTTATAGTGCAACACTTAGGGCCTCCCAACCCTCCATGTCACCGTGGTAGTAGCTCTGCGCGAGAATGCGTCTCTCTCCCGCAGGAGATACAATTGTGTGTGTTTTAAGGATGATGGCCTTGCTTACGTAAAGGCGATGAAAAGTACTCCTACAAGACATGAGTGCACCGGTCCTTCTTTGTGTCGGATGAGACTATGAAAGCAAGCGTATACTTGGCGTTTGGGAGACACACATCTCTTGTATGCTTGCCTTCGTGGTCTCGGCAAATTGTGCTAGGGCATACGAGGTTGTTAGCCCCCGTTGGCCATGCCCCAATAACATTGTAATTCCTACCGTCATACGTGTCACCCTAACCATGAATATTAATCATTGTTGAATTTTAACGGCCTTCAAGTTTTGATTACCAAACTAATAAGCATTATGTTTTTAAAGGAGTTTTGAAACAAGTTTCGGTGGTTGAATAACAAAATTCCATATTGGAGGAAAAACACACCTAAATGTTGTCGAATAGGTGATTGTGAGCAAGAGGGTGTAACACCCACATTTGGTGTTACTATCAATAAAACTCAACATGTCATCATATGCACTACAAGGCATTCATGATTAGCCCACCATGTTGTGCATTGCACTAAAATAAGTTTAATTTTAGGTATGGTTGAGCTCAAATATGAAAAAGTTTGAATTTGAGTGTCATTTCTTGTGTTTGAAACCCTAATTTCTAAATCCCTTCTCACCCTTTTCCTTTGTTCAAAATCTAAAAAGAATTTGGGGTTGGGTCCAAAAGCAAAAGTGTAGAGCTTTCAAAAATGAATCAAAATGGTATTTTGAGTTTTCAAAGTTTTTATAAAAATTTTGGAGAAAATTTGAATCCCGACAAAACCCTATTTTGCCCTTTTTTGTATAGTTTCAAAATTATGCAAAATTTTGGGGTGCTTCCAAAACAAAAATATGCAACTTTTAAAATGTATAATTTTGGTTTTTGAAGATTTTCAAGTTTCTATATGAATTTTAAAGTAATTTGAATCCTAAATCAAATTTAAAGTTGCCCCACATTCAAATTTCAAAATGGAGGCTAAATTTGAAAATGTTCCAATTATGAAAGTTGTAGATCTTGAAAAATGGAGCAACTTTTATCTTTGGAGATTTTAACTTTTATTCAAGTTTTGAGAGGAATTTGAAAATACAAAATTAGGGTCTCACCGCTTCTGATTGTCGGGGAAGATCTCGCCCAGGAATTTCCGGCCGCGGTCGCGCCGCCGTGGCCTTCTCAGGCCTTCCGGCATGTCAACCACCACCTCCTTCTTTGAGATGGTCACAAATGTCGTCGCGTCGCCCATCCGTTTTCGGGCGTCCTTTAAAGCCCGAGCTCGTCGTCGTCTTCTTTTTTCTTTCCCACCGTCGCCGTTCTCTCGCTCGCCGCCGTTTTTCGCCACGCCGATCCATCCATCGCCTGTTTCATCTAACCAGCAGCTCATACGTCTTTGCGCTTCTTTTGAGCCGCTTCGTGCATTTCTCGCCGCTTGAGTCGCCGTAGCCGTCATCTTCCTCGAGGCAGGCACTCGTGTGCGCGAAACCGTTTGCCAGCGTCCGTCGCCATTCTTGTCATTTTCGCCATCTTCTTCACCATCGTGCTGCTTTGGATCTCTCTTTCTCATGCGCTCCTTGGTTTGCCCATTGGTGCCGGGGAACCGCCGGGACACCGACCTCAACTGAGGAACGGCTGCCGCCATTGGCGTCACCGCCCGGCGGATTTCGCCTCGAGCTAACGGCGAGTGCATCGTCGTCACCGGGGTGAGCTCCTTGTCATGATTGTGCTCTTGATTTCATCTCTATCATGCTATAGCCCATGCGGCGTCTTTTCGCCGCGCCGGTGCTACCTTATCGGCCCGCGGCGGCGTAGCCATCTTAGTTGGGAGCCTAGGCCAGGCTCCATCTTTTGATCCATCGTGTTCACGTTGGCGTTGTGTGTGCCCGTTTCGGCGTCGCGGAAGAAGCCACCGATGGGTTTTCTTTGCGGCGCCCGTGCTCGCCCGTTACCCGCCATCATCGCCCGGCAAGGTAGCCTCGGTCTTTCCGGTTCGATCGGCTAGCCTAACATGTTCGGCGTCGTCGAGGTGATCGTGTAGGTCAAACCTCGCGGGACCCTCGCCCGGTCAAAAGGCCGGCGGGATGGAGGTCAGCCAGCGAGCTATGCTCGACGCCCGTCCCCACCTGTCGGTGAGGAAAGAGAGAGGGAAGTCTGTTTTCCTTTTATTTCAATTTTATGAATAGTGCTGATTTTTACTTGATTTATAGAAAATAAGCATAGCTTCAAAAAAATATGAAAATTTTTGTGTAGCCTTTTCAAGATGTCTAGTTTTTATAAAAATTTGAAACTTGCATTGTGAGTACCTTTTGCATAAGTTAAAATTAGCCCTTTTAATTGAAAAAATGATTTTCCATGAATTTTAGAAAATAAATTATATGTCCTTTTGTCATGAAAATTATTTTACCCCCCTGTTTTTATGGCATTATCAACATGTACAAAATTTTTGAGCTCTTTTTAAGAAATTTAAATTATTTATTATTTTATGCTTTATTTATTATTTTGATAAAATCTTATAGTAGTGAATATGACTTAGGTTTTGTGTGATTTATGGGTTAATTGGAAAGTCTTAGATCATACCACATCAAATGGTCCTTGAGAACTCCTTTAGAGATAGAAGTAGTTCATCAAGTTGGTTTTATTGGCTTGCAACTTTATCGTGAAGGAAAGTTGTACTTAAGTGTTTATTATTTCATGCACCTGCAAGCATCATATTTGAATTTATGGCATCATGTTGAAGCATACATTATTTCGTGAAGTGAAAAGCGAGTATTAAGATCGAGCAAGTCCCCGAGGAGGTTCAAGATCCGAAGGGGAGTTGGCTTTGATATCCGTGGAACCGATCCCGAGCCGTAATATATCAGAACGAAAGGCAAACCCCGGATGCATTTAAACCCTTTTCTTGCCGCTTTAAAAATTTTATATCACTTATGTTTATGATATGTTGCATTAAGTAATTAGGAGTTGAGTGATCACCTAATTCTGCATTATCATCCTTGATTATTTCAATATCGCCCCTTGATAACCTATTTTTTTTTAAAAATGCTTAGTTATGCTTAGCCATGCTTTAATAGTTAAGTTTTTCTGTAAAATAATTTAAATGGTTGATGATGGCATAACTAGATGGTTATTGAGGAATAATATTTAATTTGAGACCGGACGGAACATGGGTTATCGATCGGTGGTTAAGCCGATTGGGTTGCTGGTCATGCTTGTTCCGTGCTGTCGGTTCAAGGACCGCCCATTGATTGGCCCTTGGATCAAGAACTTTGTAGTACTGGCCACATACTCCGGTAAGCCCCATCTCGGGGATGTGCCAAATCGAACGCACAACCACGCCTTTGGGAGTGGAGAGATGGCGGGAGTACAAGATACCCTCGTGGGTTAAAGTCCCGCATTGAGGTGTCTTGTGTTCTCGGGTGGCGTGGGGCGGTCCCGTTTTTGGACAATATGGGGAAAGGGTTGATATATGCAAGCTTAAGTGCTACATATGTCGTGTGGTAAGGAATCCCTTTGCAAGTTACAAGCGGTTCGAATCGTCGTTTGCTCCACGAGAAAAGGAGACTTGATCCTCGCACCGGCCCCTCGTAGGAATTAATGGAACATGGTTTTGAGGAAAGAAAAATGGAATGGTTAATAAGTGCTTGACTTAGTATAGTATCACCTAGATTATAAAGCTTACTAATTTGGAATTAAAATCTTGAAAGTAAGGATCTACTTCTAGTAAGCTTTTACGCAAAAGAGTCCTTGATTCTTGCTAAAGCCTTACCTTGACTTCCGGAAGCCAAAGATTCCCCGAAGTCTTCTCCTCTTTTCTTTGTCGGGTAAGTCTTGTTGAGTACTCCCGCACTCGGTTCTTTTGACCCTTGTTGCGTGAGCGTGTCATGAGCTGGTAATGTTTTGGTCCCGGGCCGCATGACGGTGTTGCAGGAAGAAGATGACGTAGTGGTTATGACCCTTGGGCAAGGTTTGTGAGTTGTTTATATGTATAAGTCTTTAATGCTACTCGAAAGATACTTTTGGTTTGTAATAATACTACTTAAGTTTATTTAGTTTGAACAACCTGCTTTTGTAAAAATTATGGTTATCTTCCGCGCTTTTACTCGATGTATATTGAATAAACCGCTGTAATACTACAATGGCTCGTTAATGAGATCCTGTTCGAAGATTAATAGTGCCTTTTGATTATCGGTAGCACGTGCAAAGTGATCGATCGAGGTCTTTAAGACAATGATAAGTGCATGTGGGCTAGTATTTTAGAAGGTACTTTGTTACAAAGGGGCAATCCTATCATTGAACACTTAGGACTTTGCAAAATGTTCTTTCTTTTCTTTTGGATATGAATCCTCTTAGATGTTGCCTAGCGAGCTCCCAATAGATGGCACGCTGCAGGAATTTCATGATGATTTTGATTTTGCCTCTACAAAGGGAAAATTTAAGGGAATTAGATCGTGTGTCTTCTCTCTCTCTCTCTCTCTCTTATTATGTTTTTTTTTTGAACCGGGTTTATATTTCACATATAATTCTTAAAGTTTACATTCCATTTCTTACAAAGACACCCTCCAAAGAAAGGAAAATTACATCGAGTCCTTGCAAGATCCTCCCGGTCGTCCTACGCCACCGGCGTCGGAGGACCTACACGATGCGCTCCGTCTCGCAAAGGATGGAGAGGGAGACGCTGAATTTGCATCTTGAAGCCGACCTCCTTCCCAAATGAACCATCATAGTTTTTAATGCCATGAAGAGCAAAGATACGAACACATCGACATGCTCTGTAACCGAACGCGCCTAGCCGAACAAGATGGCCCTGCGTATCGTGATCAGCCGAGGAAACAAGGAATCTGGCGCCTCAAGAACCCGCCCGGCACCCCGGCTCACGGACGGCGACACAACCCGGAGGGAACAAAACCACGAGCGGTGGGAAGCAAAAGCCAACCCGGTTTCGGCACGTTGGTAGACATACCTCCCAAGGTTCCCGCCAAAAAGCCAGCAAAGCCTTGCGACGCCGACGAGACGAGGGAGGGACAAGAAGAGAACCCAACAAGATCGGGAGCAACCACCGGTCTCCAAATTGCCGAGCTCACACCTCGCCAGCTCTTCACCGACATCGAGCACGCACCGGCCAGGCGGAGAAGGAGCTGGAGAAGCTTATTCCATGTATGCGGTCTTGCCGTCTCCACCCTACGAAAGCACCACCAGGATCCACTAATCTTCGCGCCGCCATCGTGGCGAAGAACCTAACCCGTGATTTCGCCCTATCTAAGATCTACTTGTTTTTATGTATCTAGATGTTGGTTCCGAGAGGAATTTAATTACTTTGTACAATTCCAATAACCCTTGATAATAAGCAGATTCAATTAAATGGATGTAATCCCTCTTCATTTGTGTTCTTCTCGTTACTCATTACCTGGTCCAGATTATAACTCTAGTGAGACTAGGCCTTTGGTCATGTATCCTTTGCAAATTTTATAAATGTTAGGAACATCAATAACTGACCTCTCTCAGGTGACATCTCAATCCTCACATGTTGATCCCCAAAGGTTAATCAAAATCTGATTCGCTTCCTCCAACAAAAACAAGTTTTTTTGGCTTTTTAAATTATCCTCTCTTGCCCTCTGTTGTTCTGACAATGGTTTTAGCCGACATCACAACATCAGATGCCACTTGAGGTGCTCCATATAACAAGTAAGTCAAAACCGTGTTGTGTTTCAAAAAAAAAAAAAAGTCAAAACCGTGTTGTTAGTCAAGCGAGTTAGATATACTTTTATAAAAATATCATAAAAATAGTTTTACAAACAGAATCCAAATATTTTCCCATAAATGTTCTGCAATTAGAAATTCCAAATCAAAACATTATGACACTATTTTTTTTTTTTTTTTTTTTTTGTAATACCACGTTCTACCTTATGGTGCCTAGTTTGGAATTATTTGATTCTTATATGATCAACTTTTGGTGTTTAGTGGATATTATTATATGATCTCACTATCTGTTGTATTTGTCAAAAAAATATAACTACTCATTATACACTACTTATTATGTTCTCATAATTAAGTTTTGGTTTGCACTAGATATGTTCCCAAATAATTATACACTACTTATTATACAAGTTTAAGTGACTTTGATGACCTAATACATGATTGTTTTAGTATGAATACAAGTGACAACTTAGCACCAAGATGGATATTTACATGATTTCCCAATAAAATCAGACTAAAGGGTTTTAAATTACATATTTTTTGTGAAAAGGATATAATTTTTGGAAAAATGTTTCTATATCATTTCGATAAAAGTATGTTTGACCCTAACTACCATTATAGTCCAACTTAACTCCTCTATAGTGTTATTAGAGTCATGGCTGGCTTGGCCTTAGGTATGGCCCCACATGTGAACAAATATTGCTATCAAAATCACTCAAGAAGCAAAAACTGGACGGTTTGGATGAGGAAAAAAAGAAAACTAGTTTTCGATTAGTAGATATAGTAGAAGTTTTTAGGTTTCGATTAGTAGAGGTTTTTTTTTTATTTGAGGAGAGGTTTTCGATTAGTAGAGGTGAGTTGGAATGTTTGCCACGCGAAGCCGAATGAAGGAGGGCCAATCTCTGTCCACGAGCTTGATGGGCTCAACTGTTAACGCGTTTACTGGGCCTCCATGTACAGACCATCATACGGCTGTGAGGCTGTCTCAGCGCCGACCGACCCTCTCCTCGTCATTTCGTCGTCGTCTCCATCTCGCTTCAGAAAAATCCTCCACCAAATTCTCCTGCCCTGAAGTCCTGAAGCTCGCGGAAGCGCCGAGATGTACCACCCACGAGAGGCGGCGTCCGCGGCGGCAGAGACCGTAAGCGCCTTTCCCCACGCTCCTCCTATCCCATACGCATCTCGATCCGATCTTACTCGTTCCACGGAAGGGAATCGACCGCGTGATTAGCTGCTAGGGTTTCGATGCGTGCGGCCGCTGGGAAATTGTATTCCCCATCGGCGTTATAGCCACCTCGTGTCATCTCTGTTCGGTAGTTGCATAGGAGATTTCGCTTTTACTCGCGCTTGTTCATAGGTCAGTTCGAGGGTCATGCTCAATCCCAATGGATGAGACGTAAGTCCCTTTTAAAGCAAACAGGATAATCTGCCACGGTGAAATCACCTGAATCAATGTTAGCAAATCTATCTTTGTTATGATTTTCCATCTGCAATGTCCTAGATTAATGCAGTTTCTGTAATTCAGATGTCAAAGTGAAACACAAACACTGTATCCATGCAGGATGTCTGATGGTTCCTAAATCTATACTGTTATGTATCGAACATATAGGTACTGTATAAATATATGTTTTATTGTCCATACTTTGATCTGAATTGTATCAAGAAAGCTAATTCCCTTTATTGAATGTGCTTTACCTTGTTTTGATATCAGTTAAATCAAAGGGGCAAGCTGATTCCTCTAAGTAACAGTAGGAAACTGCAATCCAAGAAAATGAAGTGAACAGAATGATTAACTGAGTTACCTTTCTAATCTATTTTATTGTCCTGGTTATCTTGTTTAGAGCACTTCTTTCAGTTCACGACGATATAGTCCAGTGCTATTTTGTTTATGTAAACTCTGGTGAGTGTTGCCACCTATGACTATGAGGCGTTGGTGTCTAGTTGTACCATAGCTTATGCTAGTTGCTCTCTCTTCAAATGGACCCTCTTTTGCTACAGAATACACATATTGAACTTTGAATCCGCAAGTTTTTGATCCGTCGGGTTTGCTTCATTATGTGCTTTGTTTGCATTGGAAGTTTGTTTTCATAAATTAGTAGTTTTTCTCATCCAAAAATCCTCACCTACTATGGCAAAGCATTATTATCTTTGCTAGAATCTATTTTGCATGTTGTTATGATGTACTGCTGCCTACGCTTTTTCTTGTTTCATTTGCACTCTGGTGTCCATTTTATTCCATGGAACATAAAAAGGGACAGTGGTTCTAACTGTATATTTTATTCCTGCAGAATTCAAATGGGATGATGTGAAGGTTGACAAGCATCGAGAAATTACATTGGTCATAGTGTTAAGGCTGGGTTGGTAGATGGCAGAAAGGTAAATATTTTCTGCCCCTTTTTATCTACCTGCTATCCCGGGTTTTTTGCATACTGCACTCACTGAACCTTCTGGGTGGGAATATTGAAATATGGATTTTCCTATGTTATTGCTCTGTTATAAGCATCAAATTATTTTTTTCTTGTTCAACTTAGGCCTGGTATGTGAAATGATCTAGCTTGGCACCAGCTCACTGGTTGTGCATATGTGCTACTTGGGTCAAGTAAGGGATGCATCTAGTCTGTAGTCTGAGGTTTGACAAAATTATTATTGGAAACATTTCTCTGACAGTTTATTGATACCATTTCTGTTTGGATGAACCAGGATGTCTATTTATATAGGCCTATAAATGAAATATGCTTAGATTTTTATTGAGGCAATCATAGGTAATGGGCATAAACTGAGGGAAGCTAGCTACCTTAGCTACTCATGTCTCTAAATGAACCTCTGTAGATTCCTGGTACAATCAGAGTTAAGCATTTATGCAGTACAACTTTTAGCTATTCATCTTTAGGAGGAATACCTTGTGAACATTGTGTAGGATTATAGGTCCCATGAACCAGTTCCATAATGCTGTGTCTGTGTTTTTGCTACCTTTTGCAATGCTTTGCTTGTACTAGCCTCATGTTTTAGTCATGACCAGTTGACCACCTTATATTATGTCCTAGACTAGACTAATAGTAGCAAAACCCTCTGCTTGTATCTGACAGGGCTTTCAATTGTCACCGATGGCTCTGTCACTTGTGTGGTTACTGTGGCCCCGGAATGGCAGCGCTGTGTACTGAGTTCCCGAGGCCTGTGATTTGCTAATTACTATAATAGTCATGTGAATTTTTGCATGTTGGATATGATCGATTGTGGCTATCTATTCCAGGAAAGGACCTTTTTTGGTATACTTTCGATAGAAATCTGACACGGAAGATGCTCTGAAGGAAGAAATCAGGAGAGTGAAGGAAGAGGAGGAACAAGCTATCGTGAGGCCCATGGCTTAGCTCTAAAGCGCGGCAATACGACCTAAGAATTGTCGCTTGGATAAGCATGAATATGCTGAGCTGATTAAGAGGATCAACTGCGAGGAGGACTTGGGAGCAGGGCGGCTGGAAGCAGCACAAGTGCAGGGTCTAGGATTGTACAAGTAAGCATCCTGTTTTGAAAACAACTATCCCTCTTTTGAAATGCGATATGTTGAAATGGTTCTCTGATTAATCTTACCTTTTTATTTAATTGTATTTGGTGCATATCAAATTCTACATGACTTCAGGGCTCCTCACGATGTGGAAATTCGAGTTCTTTGAACCTTGATCCTCCTCAAATGGAGCCTGAGAGCAGGCTGAGCTCCCACCACCACCCAAACGGGAGGATTCGGATGATGATAGGAAGGGGGAAAAGCGTGAGAGCAGCGGCGATGAGGAGGGGGAGAAGGCCAGCGAGATAAGCATGGCGAAGGAAAGGAGAGGAGGCGAGACAAGCACACGAGAGGAGGCACGACCTGGAGGACAGGTCAAAGCGGCACCGCGAAAGACAAGCAGAAGAGGAGGCACGATTCTGATTCTGATTGATAATGGCCCTGCGCCTGTATGACTATTCTGTACTGCGGTATTTCACACTCAGCACCCATGGATCCGTTTTGTTTGATGTAGTGTAAACTGTAAAGTCAATGGATATGCCTATATGCTTTTAAATTCTGTTTGCCCAAATGCTATTTTGATACATTGATTGCTAAAAAAATGTCTAATGTTTTGTTCTAAAAAATAGAGCATTTTGAACTTTATTCTAAGGCCCTGTTTGAAACCTAGATATTGAAAGTCATTCCATCACTCAAATTCCGTTGCAGTTCTTAAAAGGGCCTGGATTGGCTAGAAAGTGATTCAAAATAATTCTTTTTGTTTGGCTAGATATGAAATTTGTTTCTTGGAATCAAACAATTGAAAAGATGTTTGGCTACTCAGATCCGATCAATAACCAAAGTTGAGGCTCTCTCACAACGTGTACATGCTATGCTCTCTATGAATGGCCTTGGAGGCTATGAGGTGCTACCGGCTGGTTTAGCACTCTCATTGTCATCCTCGTGGTGTGGGTTCGAGCCCCAGGAGTGGAGTAACCACGTGTTGTCTTCGTGGATTTACCTCGAGCAGGGTAAAAATCTCCGTGCCTCACGTCCGCACAGGTTCGCGGCCAGATTGTATCAGGAGATGCGGCTGCTGTGTATGGATGGGGTGGGGTTTTAGGGGTTTTTCTCGATTTGCGTGGAGAAGAACTTCTTAAGTGGGAAATATCCGGTGTTAAGTTCAGCCATCGCCTATCAAGTTTTTTTTTTTATGGACGGCCTTGAAGAGAGAAGCGAAGGGAGTTTTGAAGAGAGAAGGGAAGGGTGATGAAAACGAAGACGACTAGACTAGAGTCTCGCTCTAGATCCGATGGAAGGTAAGATAAG